>CM068360.1:32773833-33303833 GCA_034769755.1 Odontamblyopus lacepedii | reverse complement strand
TTCAAATTTCATAATAATTCACCACATTTCTGTAGCACCTCTGACCTCCGTGGGACCAGATCATTTTTTCAGTCCTCAAGCAGAGTTTTATTATTGTTATTGATTTCTTTCCGGACGCTAAAACCTCCCGTAATAGTTTAATGTCGCCTCTTCGTCCCAGGATTCTGTTTATACCCAAATACTGAAATGAAAAGTCATCCGGAAACCGAACCGTAAAAATACCGTTCAGAGTTTTCTGTATTCCGGACCAGCCCTGTCGTGATGCCGGCGCTAACATGACTCACTATAGTCGCATTTTCTTTGTGTTTTGGTCATTTTTAAGCAGCTTTTCTGTATTTTGCCAAAACAAATTACAGTTTATGCCTCTGTTTACCGTCGGCAGGGATCAGACTGGTCAAAAATAGGGACACTGGGGCTTTTCTTTTGTATAAAACTGGGGAAAATCAGTGGTTTTGGGTAAATCTGCTGGGACACGGGGCTCAAGACTGGGACTGTCCCGGGTAAACAGAGACGTCCGGTCATCCTAGTCAAACAGCAGCTGCAGAATCTCCAAAATAAGTCTAAATTCTATCCAAAAACACTTATTTCACACAGGCGATAGGTCTGATAGTGTTTCGACTGTCCAAAGAGACCCGCACCAGGTGCTCTGAAGGGCCCGAAGCAGCAAACACAAGGGCCCATCTCAAAAAAACAAAAAACTGGGACATTCCTGGTTTGTGGTGGTTGGTCATAATAAAATTGTGAAACAGTTAAGGCGTAATTAAGGAAAATGTGTTTGCACTCGGCACTAATGTGAGTCAGTTTAGTCACATTTTCTTTGAGTTTTGGTCATTTTCAAGCAGCTTTTCTGTGTTTTACCTCAACAAATGATCTCTTTACTGTTGTCGGGGATCAGATTAGTCAAAAATAGGGACATTTCTTAGATAAAACTGGGACAAATCACTGGTTTTGGGTAAACCCGCTGGGACAGGGGCCACGTCCGGTCACATTACCGTCGCTCCACATTTCCTCCAACATTCAGCATTTGGATTTTTACACAGCTCAGGAAAAACACAAGAGTCCAGTGCATTTGTTTTTTTTCCTGAAATCAGCGTCTCTACATGTGTGACGTCCGTTTTATTCCAGCGTCTGTTGAATCCAACACAAACACACCTCATTCTACGAGATCACCTGAACCAAACCTGAACCAAACCTGAACCAAACCTGATTCAAGCAGGAAAAGAAGAAAAACCACTGCTGTGTTCATCATCATTATTATTATTATTATTCCACCAAATATTGATTTCTGAACTCTACGTTAAAACATTAGTATTGTGTTGTTTTAAAAATAATGATTTTTTGTAAATTTTCTTCGCGTTATTTGAGGTCTGAAAACATTTAATCTTTTTTACTTTATTTTATTTTCTGCAAATAAATGCTCTAAAGAAGTACTAACAGCTGCAATAAATAGCACTGGTAAAAAGGGAAACAAGTAAACAGTATAGTAAAAATATAATAAAATATAATGAAATTACAAAATACAGATATAATAAAATGTAATAAAATATAATAAATTACAAAGGTGCAGGTAGGATTAAATAAGGTATAGCAGAGTATTTCACAGTTCCTCTACTATATCTTATTTAATCCTACCTGCACCTTTGTAATTTTATTTTATATATTTGTTTTTTTACTTTTTGAATATTAATATTAATAAGTTCTCTTCTTCCCACTCCTTTTTGGGCAAAATATTTTGTTGTTTTGTTTGTTTGTTTGTTTGTTATTTCTATCATGATTTCTCTAATGTTATATGTCCCATTGTAAAAGAATGTAAGCTTCTTAATTGCCCAAAATAAAAATAAAATAATAATAATAATAATTATCGAGTCAAACGGTTCTTCTCATCCTAAGCATTTCATTTCACTGTCGACCTTGTGTTAAACCTGCATGTGGCAAATAAAAAATCTTGAATCTTGAAATAAATGACAATATTTTTTATTTGGAATTGAAATGAAATGTTGTCAGTAGTTTATAGAATGAAACAAAAACGTTAATGTTACTCAAACACAAACGTATAAGCAGTAAAATCAGAGAAACTGGTCATGTTGCAGTGGTTTCGTATTGTTTTTCCAGAGCTGTATTTACTTTGTTGTGGGTGTGCGTCAGGGGCTTTTATTGTGAAGGACGTCGCTCCGTTTCCGGTCCGCGTCGCCCTCCTCGCGCGCTCTTTACGCGGTGTCTCGGTGGCACGAGCCCCCTCCTCCTTCCGGATCAACGAAGCTGCCGTCACGTGACCTGTCACACAACCGACCCGTGTCACGTTTTGCACCGGGAGGATCGGAGCGCCGAGGCCGGGGGATGGGGCTCGGGAGGCGGGCTCAGAGGCGCCGGGAGGGCCGCCGCTCCGGAGGTGTGCCGGAGCCGTGCGTGGGCCGTGCGTAAGGACGTGAAGCGGCCGGAAGGGTTTGGGTTTAATGGAATTTAAATCAGTAAATAAACAAATATCGTGGAAATATGCGGCAGATTTGCGTTTATACGTTTGTCAGACACGCAAACGTGCCCCTTTGTGTCAGATGCCCTCCCCCAGTCCCCGCAAATTTATCCAGAACCAGATTTGTCCCAGTTTTATACAAGAAATGCCCCAGTGTCTCTGTTTTAGACCAGTCAGGTCCAAACCAGGACTAAACAAAGACTAAACCAGGACTAAACCAGGACTAAACAAAGACTAAACCAGGACTAAACCAGGACTAAACAAAGACTAAAACAGGACTACATCAGGTCTAAACCAGGACTAAACAAAGACTAAACCAGGACTAAACCAGGACTAAACTAAGACTAAAACAGGACTACATCAGGTCTAAACCAGGACTAAACAAAGACTAAACCAGGACTAAACCAGGACTAAACTAAGACTAAACCAGGTCTAAACCAGGATTAAACCAAGTCTAAATCAGGACTAAAACAGGTCTAAACCAGGACTAAACAAAGACTAAACCAGGACTACATCAGATCTAAACCAGGACTACATCAGATCTAAATCAGGACTAAACCAGGTCTAAACCAGGTCTAAACCAGGTCTAAACCAGGACTAAACAAAGACTAAACCAGGACTACATCAGATCTAAACCAGGACTACATCAGATCTAAATCAGGACTAAATCAGGACTAAACCAGGACTACATCAGGTCTAAACCAGGACTAAAACAGGACTATCACACACCCGGGTGTGTCCCAGTTTAGAATTTTCAAACTCTGGTCACTCTACCTGTGTCCCTGTGTCAGATGCCCTCCCGACCCAGGTTGTAATTCCAAAGTACAAGAACAGTTTAGAACAGGAACATAACAATAACAAATCTGGTGATTTCGTATCGTCAAAGGTCTCACAATAATATCGTGGAGCGTCACAATATATCGAATCCCAAGTCTCTTTGCTTAAATGAACAGTTCTGATGCTGAAATAGCTAAAAAAAAAAAAAACAGAGGGAACTACATAGACCATGATCCTTTGCTCCATTTCAGTGCAGACGACATGAAGAAATAACTGTTCTAAGCACTTTTACATCTTCATTCTTTGGATTAAGTCGTGTTTAAGCGTTTTTAGATGAAAAAAGGAGCAGATTCACAGTTTTTTATTGTAATAAATATGGTACGGTGAGGTACGAGGTTGTAGGGAGTATTATCTGTTACGTAATGGGGAGATGTCGTACAGTTGTAGGGAGTATTATCTGTTACATAACAGTGAGGTGTGGTACAGTTGTAGGGAGTATTATCTGTTATGTAACGGTGAGATGTTGTACAGTTGTAGGGAGTATTATCTGTTACGTAAGGCTGAGATGTCGTACAGTTGTAGGGAGTATTATCTGTTACGTAACGGTGAGATGTCGTACAGTTGTAGGGAGTATTATCTGTCACGTAACTGAGATGTCGAACAGTTGTAGGGAGCATTATCTGTTACGTAAGGCTGAGATGTCGTACAGTTGTAGGGAGTATTATCTGTGACGTAAGGCTGAGATGTCGTACAGTTGTAGGGAGTATTATCTGTTACGTAAGGCTGAGATGTACAGTTGTAGGGAGTATTATCTGTTACGTAAGGCTGAGATGTCGTACAGTTGTAGGGAGTATTATCTGTTACGCAAGGCTGAGATGTCGTACAGTTGTAGGGAGTATTATCTGTTACGTAAAGCTGAGATGTCGTACAGTTGTAGGGAGTATTATCTGTTACGTAAGGCTGAGATGTCGTACAGTTGTAGGGAGTATTATCTGTTACGTAAAGCTGAGATGTCGTACAGTTGTAGGGAGTATTATCTGTTACGTAAGGCAGAGATGTCGTACAGTTGTAGGGAGTATTATCTGTGACGTAAGGCTGAGATGTCGTACAGTTGTAGGGAGTATTATCTGTCACGTAACAGATGTCGAACAGTTGTAGGGAGCATTATCTGTTACGTAAGGCTGAGATGTCGTACAGTTGTAGGGAGTATCATCTGTGACGTAAGGCTGAGATGTCGTACAGTTGTAGGGAGTATTATCTGTCACGTAACTGAGATGTCGAACAGTTGTAGGGAACATTATCTGTCACGTAAGGCTGAGATGTCGTACAGTTATAGAAGAAATATCTGTTACGTAAGGTAAAATCGTACATCGTTACAAAGTAAGGTATGAAAGTCGTCACGTATAACTCAGTTCCATTACGAAGCTATTATACTCACGCACATACATAAATGGGTTATTGCACAACAGGCTACGCATTTAAATTAATTTTTACAATAATAGAAAGCCCCGCTTGCGCAGGGCATCAAAAAATTGGATAAAACTCTTATTGTTCCTCTCCACGGAAATCTTTAGTAAAAGGCGAAAGATTTATACGATCTGAAGAGAAACAAGAGTGTACTGTCCTCTGTACGTATGAGTGCGGCAAGGCTTTAGCGGCGACACTCTTCTCCCTCACGGTTCTGTTCACCAACGAACACAAAAACAAAATACACGGATTGATACAGCGAATTATACGTACTTTTTATTTGTAACGCTTAGTGCTTATAAAAAACGCTTAAAAACTAACTACAACTAAATATTCAAAAACTACTGTTCGTTTTCTTGTCTTTTTACCGTATACGCGCAATGCATCATGGGATGTGACTTCGCTCTTTAGCAAAAAAGCAAAATAATTTACCGTCCAAAAATAAAAAAAAATGCACGGATTAATACAACGAAGAATAAGTACCTTTTTATTTGTGATGTTTAGTGGTTATAACAAAAAACTACTGTTCGTTTTCTTGTCTTTTTACTGTATACGCGCAATGCATTATGGGACGTAACTACGGTCCGTAGCAAAAAATAAAAAAAAAGGCAAATAATTTACAGTTTTAACAACTTACAAATGCAAAACCCCGCAAAATATTACTAAAATTGATGATTAAAGCAAAAACAGAATAAATTTTAAAGCGGATATGTTTGAATAAAGCATCGTTAAAAGCAGAAGAGACTATTTCCGCGTAATGAAAAGGAATCTGTTTCTATTGGTCGAATGGACACACAAACTCTCTACAACAAAAAGGAAACATTTAAATTAAAATATATTAAATAAAAGCAACAATACGTACCTAGCAAATTCATATAATAAGCAAATGTTCGTTTACGCATTATAAAATCCACGTGGGTAGATATTAAAGTCTAGAAATATGTAGACCCCATGGACCGTATATACCTTTTTGATTATTATTATCATCATTATTATTAGTTTTATTTATTTATTAGTTATTATTATTAGTAGTAGTAATAGTAGTTTTTTAAAATTTTATTACTACTGTTATAGTTTTTTTTTTTTAGTTTTTTTTACAGTCTATGGTTGACCTATATCGAAATATGACTAAAATCGTTGTCTGGTGACTGCAATCTCGTTTTAAAATGTAAAAAATTATAAAAAATAATGCATTTATGTACAATTGTAATGATTTAAAGCGTGATTCTACCTTTAATCTTGTTTTTGGAGCTGTTTTATGTTTGTTTTGAAGCGGCTCGGGGTTGTACTTCCTGTGTCCCTGTGACGTAGGCCACTTCCCCGCGCTCTGATTGGCCCGCGGGCTGCCACGTGTCTTTACTACTCCGCCGCACGGAGCACATTTGACGCTTTCTCCGCTGGAAATCTGCAAAAGGCAAGTCCTATGCTCACCTTTTTCTGTCGCTACCATTCAAAAACCTTGTATTTTTTATTATTATCACAGCTTTGTTGCGTTTTGTTTCGATTCGAAGCCGATTTCTTGCAAAGTAACTCGAGCGGCGAGTTGCATCACTCTTTAGCAAGTGTCTCAAGGCATTTTCCAGGTGTTTTAGCAGCAAAAACAGCTCAGATTTCCGCATTCTTGACTAATTACTGCGGAAATTTACGCATATATTAATAACGTATGCTTGCATTTGTTAATAAATGCGTTTCAGTCAATATTACACGGTCAAAACTGTGTTGATCAGACTGTATTATCCATTATTGGCTTTGTAAATGTTAAAATATTCTTTATAGAACTGAAATAAGAGTTGGGATATCACGCATTGAGATATTGTAAACAGCTAGAGATCAATACATGCAAATGAAAACAGAAGAGATTAAAAATTTGCATAAAAAGTCAAGAATACATTCCATTTAGTGACAGTTTGAAATCAGCTTGTGTAAATGCATTGTTTTGTTTTTTTTCCAAGTTCTTGGTTAAAAGTTGATGTTTTTTAATGTTTAATGTTGATGTCTAGCCTTGTAGAGTAACATTTCAATACACATTAATGAATATTGTTAAAAGCAGGATTGGAGCAGTGACCTGTAAATCCAGTTTGTCAAGAGACTAATCCATAACTGCTGTAAAAGTTCTGAGGCATTTTTTGACATTTGGCATTTGTACGAACGGAGAAATATTTTTAAAACTGAACTTTTTTACTCTGTTCTCTTTTCTGATTGTGGTATATTGTGTCCCATGTCCAAACAGCCCCCACAGTGGAGAGTTTTAAAGCTGCGCTGTGTAACTTTTAAGGTGGAGAGTCAGTCAAACGCTGTTATTGCTTTGTCTGGAATGTTCCGCAGTAGGACATTAAACCTACACCTTTCTATCTCCGCGGAGACCAAACCAGACCAAGTTCCAGGTCAGATCTGTGCAGAGGCGACGCCGCTCACAGTCAGAACGCCCGTTGTTCTGGGTATTTTTCTAGCTCTAAAATCCATCTGTGATTGAATACATGTAAAGTAGAGCTGTTTAATGTCACGCTGTGGAACATTTCGGGCAGAGCAACAAGCAGGTGACGCACAACCAGAAAAGTTACACAATACATGTTTAAGTCTCATCTTTAAGACCAAGTTTTATTCTCTTTTTCTCTGTTTATTTCATTTGTTTTTATGGTTTTTACCTTTCGATTTATTGGTATTTTTGCTCTTACTTGATTTGACTAATTTTATTGTTTTTAATTGGGGCATGTGGAGGTAAACGGAGCTTCCATTGTATTGTTTTATGTGTATTGTGCAGCTCTTTGGAAACGGTTTTGTCTGTAAAATGTCCTGTATAAATAAAGTGAATGACTAAATTGGATTAAATTGGATTAAATTGGATTAAATAGGATATATGGACAGTATCACAAAGCTGTATTTTACACTGGTCCAATAGACTCACGTTTACGTCACAAAACCGGAAGACGTTTGGAAACATGCGGACGATGACTTCCTTTGGGCTTTACTGGCGATAGTAACCCTGTGAAAACTGAGAAAATGTCCCCGTTTTCTTCATCTAGGCGTCATTGTATTCTTTCTTTTTTACTTTCATAAATGACTTATTAATTTGCGTATTAAAATTCGTCCAACTTCACGCGATTAGAGTCCCGTCCCCTGTGGAAAGCTTTGGCAGGTTGTAAAGACGCTGCCGCTGAATCTACGGTTTTTTCACGTGCCCAGAGTCGGGAACTACACCGGAAATCGCCATCCGCACGTTTCCGGTAAACGCTGATAAAGCCAAGACAATATTTCAGACAGCGGATGTAATAAAAGGTGATAGTTTGACAATATGTTAAATATGTCCAAAACTATCAGAGCAACAGGTCAACAAAAACACGGTGATCTTGCCAAAAATTAACATAGATACGTGACTGAAACCTTCATAGTCACAGCTGCTTGTACAGAATAGTTTGTGTCTTTTCTCATTTTGTAATCACCATTTTTTTACTCGATGTTGTATTTTCGATTTTATAGGGAAAGGAGGATTTATTCTGTCTATTCTTACGCTATGCCTCCTACCAGGACGACACAGATATTTAGATATAAATATGACTCTAATTCAAGTCTCTATACCTGATTTTTACTGTCTTATAAAGGTGAAAAACAGAACTAGTTCATTTAAAACCGTTTGCGGTCGTCCAAAGTTCTTCCCCACTTCCCTTCTGCAGTCGGAGCATCGTAATCACTCACCGAGATGAGTTTATAAGAGCTTTTCAGGACTTTTAGAAGTCAGAGCGGAGGAAAAGGTGTTTTGAGCCGTTTTTTTGAAGGTGTTTAGTGAGCTCTTGCATGCTAACGTGCACTTCCTGACTCTTGGACCATAAAAAAAAACAGTTTTATTAGATGCAGCTAGTACAGACTGTTTATACAACTGGGGCAAGACACATTTTACTCAAATCCCCGGGGAAAATCAGGTACAGGCCGAAACTGTCTACTTAGAAAACGTTATTATCTTAGTTTTTGACGGCACATTTTCATTCCGCCTTTGTTCTTGTGCTTCATGTTGTAACACAGAATCTTCTCCATTGTCGGGCGAATAAAGGTTCTCTTATTCTGACCTTCTTATTCCCTTTATCACGCCGTCCCTCCCGCCCTCCGTGAGAATAAAACCACCAAACCAAACGTGTCTCGTGTTTCCAAACTCCCGTCGCTCTTTGACCCACTTTTTAAAGCAAACATTTCTCCGGTTTGATCCAGTCTCGTCTTCTTCTCTCCCCCTCCTTTTCCTCTCCTTTACCTCCTTTTCCACCTTCTCCTTCTCTATTCTTTAAGATTGGCTAAACCTTTGTCCTGAGATTGTCCCGTGAAGACCCGGAGATGTGCTTAAAAAGGCACTGTGTATTTTCTTCTGGTCTCCATGAAAATTAGCGGAAAGAATTACATGCGATATTTACTTTTGCATCTTAAAACGCATCGAAATCGACTCGATATCATGATCCACGTATTGAGATATGTATAAAATCATGGGAAAACTGTATCGTTGCAGCGCTAAGGCCGGCGTACACTGCGAATGTTGGCCCTTTTTGAGCCGTTTTTCACTCGTGCGTCTGTTTTGGGGATCGGGCCGAGTTTTGGATCAGCTGCGTGTTGCACTTGACGTAGTAAACCTGGGGTAACGAGAACTGATTAATACCCGACGAGCAGCTCCTGATCGGCCCCAAGAATATCAAACCTGTCCGTAATCCAGTCGCCTCTCGTGAGGGTTTCACTGTTGAAGTAATTCCACGAGCCGATTTGCCAGAATCCACCAAACCGCACGAACACAGAGAACGACACAGAGTTCCAAGGCAGCGTTTGTGTTTTGCATTCTCTGCACCTTCCTTGCTTTTGTACTTCCGGAGAACATGAATCGTGAGCTGTGAACTTTTAAACCCTGAGATCCGGTCGAACAGTTTGAGCTGGAGCTGAGTGAAACCATCGGAAATATCGCACAGTCTACGTCCGGCTTCATGTACGCTGAACAAAAATAGAAACGCAACACTTTTGTTTTTGCTCCCATGTTTCGTGAGCTGGACTCAAAGCTCTAAAACTTTTTCTACAGGCACAAAAGGCCATTTCCCTCCAATATTGTTCACAAATCTGTCTAAATCTGTGTTAGTACATTTCTCCTTTGTCCAGATAATCCATCCCACCTCAGGTTTGGCACATCAAGATGCACATTAGAGCAGGATTAGTGCGCAGATGTGCCTCAGGCCACAGTAAAAGGAAACCCAAGTCCCAAGTCTCTTTGCTTAAATGAACAGTTCTGATGCTGAAATAGCTAAAAAAAAACCAGAGGGAACTACATAGACCATGATCCTTTGCTCCGTTTCAGTGCAGACGACATGAAGAAATAACTGTTCTCAGCACTTTTACGTCTTCATTCTTTGGATTAAGTCTGTGAAGCATTTTTAGAGTAAAAAGTCTCAGATTCACAGTTTTATATTGTAATAAATCTGGTCCAGTGAGATGTTTATGGTGAAAATATCGTACAGAGAGATTTGGATTTGGTTCAATCCCTAATGACAATAAATGTACCAAATGACTGGGCAAAGCGTTCTATAATGTCACTCTTGTTATTATGTAGAATATCTTAATTTCGAGAGTTTTCCCACGATATCGCAGTAAATATCGTACCTTGAAGTTCATAACGTGACGATATGTATCCTGAGACTTGGATATTGTTACATCTAGTGCTGCAGCTATCGATTATTACAGTAATTGATTATTCTGTCGATTATTTTGTTCGAATAATCGAGTAATCGTTTGTTATTGTCGCGTCTCCTTTGCACATGTTAAGGCCACACCACGTGCACTGACAGATACACGTGTTTTGGACATGAAAAACATAATTATCGCTGGGCTAAGGTTGATTTACCTGCGGTTTCTTTTCCACTTGATGTAATGTTCGGTTCTGTTTACATGTTGTAGCATCAGTGTTGAGAAGTTGACTTTTAAAATGTAATCCCCTACAGATTACAGATTACATTCCCCAAAATGTAGTTTGTGACGTAATCCATTCAATTACTTAAAGTGAGTAATGTAATCTGATTACTTTGGATTACTTGATATTGTCATGATTTTTAAAACTACATGAATGTTTTAGACCTGGTTTAGACCTGGTTTAGACCTGGTTTAGACCTGGTTTAGACCTGGTTTAGACCTGGTTTAGACCTGACTTAGACCTGGTTTAGACCTGACTTAGACCTGACTTAGACCTGGTTTAGACCTGTTTTAGACCTGGTTTAGACCTGGTTTAGACCTGTTTTAGACCTGGTTTAGACCTGGTTTAGACCTGGTTTTAGTCCTGGTGTTAGTTCTGGTTTAGACCTGGTTTTAGACCTGGTTTTAGTCCTGGTGTTAGTTCTGGTTTAGAGGTGCACAGGAGGAAGCGCGGTCCATGCAGTGTACGCGACAAGACACAATCCAGGCGCGGTGTGTGCGCCGTACCGGAGGTTTTGTGTACAGTGAATTTATTATTTTTTTTTAACCTTTATTTACCCAGGAAAGTCCCACTGAGACACTAATCTCTTTTTCAAGGGAGTCCTGCCCTGCACACTCCACTTTCACACTTTCATACGAGGCAATGTGGGTGAAGTGTCTTGCCTAAAGACACAACGACAGTTTTTTGTGACTGGTGCCCCACAATCGATTAACTCGATGAATCGTTTCAGCCCTAGTTGCATCCCTAAGATACAGACGTTCCAGCTGATTCTCGACATAAACAAACAGTGGATTTTCTTCCTCGATGTCTTTCCTCTGCTCCTCGCCACAGGCTTTGGACCTTTTCTTCTGTAAAAACCCCCCGGAGCCTCATTGACCATTGGAAATTATTAGCAGTGGATGTGATTAAAGCGTGATTAGCTGCACTCATCAGGTTCTCGTGGTCTTAACCCCGGCTCCAGGTCACGCTCGGCTCAGCACAAACGAAACGCCAACCAAGCTAAAAACTTTAAACTGGAGTCTGCGGGCCCGTTTCGCCGCAGGAGCTGATGATTCCCGCAGCCTCGCCACGGAGAGCTACCGCGTAATTATTCTTTTATTTACTTTTTTTTTAATTTTCGCCATAAAAAAATGTTGATGCTACGGAATAGGCTGGATATTTATTACGCGAAATTGACTCTTGTGAGCTTTAAACCGTGTTCTAATGTTGTTTCCTCCTCAAAAAGCTGGAGTCGTGTTTTGTTTTATTCACACATGTTTTGAGTCGACATTCCCAAAGCTCGAAACGCTCTGTTCCACCTTGTGATGTCATGAGGCTTCAACAAAACGGCTCTTTTTTTACCTTTATTTCAGTGGAGATCGGCAATTCCAGGGTTGATATTGTCCAAATGTTTCTAGTGAAGGTTTGTGGAGCTTAAAAACACAATGGATCTACATGACATCACAAAGTGGAACAGAGCGTTTTCAGTTTGAGGCAAAAACGCAGCCTAAATATGCAGGATTTCTGTGTTAAACATGTGTGAATGAAGTAGAGATGTCCTGATCAAGAGGTTTTTTCTTTTTTAAGGAGTGTTCTTTCCGATACTGATCCGATCTTGTAGCACCGTCTCCGTAATGTAGAGTCGTGAAGGAAGTTCGCACCTTGGCTCCAAAAGTCTATTGGACGACAAAAGCCGACGTTTTCCACGACAGGCGGCGGTCGATCGTCTAAAACGATGAACTTAACAATCCTCTGTGTTATTTTGTTTGTGGATTTGTCGCCATTTCGAGGCTTTTCTCTTCTCTGAAACGCCGCCTCCAGTGTTTGCTGCTTTGCGCTTGTAAATCTCAAACTTGTCCGGATGATTCTAATAATAATAATAATAATAATAATAATAATAATAATAATAATAATAATAATAATAATAATAATAATAATAATACATTGGTTTTATGCAGCGCTTTTCACGGTAACACAAAGACGCTTCACAATGAGGTGACACTAAAGCAGGGACAGGACAGACAAAACAGTCATGAGGAGCATTTTGAGCATTAATGAGAATGTTTCTTCTGTAAGTGAGTCAGATCGGTGGTGTTAAAGTGGCTCCGCTGGTTCCTCCAGGAGAAACTGTTTGTTTGCAGCGTTTGCGTCGCTGTTTGACTCTCGTTCTGTTGTCGGGAAAAGTCCCACACAGCGACACGGCGGCGTTTTGATTTACGGCTGCCGTAAAGCGCGACGGTGCTGCAAAAACATGTGAAACTGGATCAGTCCGAACACGTGACTGAATCCGATACTGCCCGATACTCATAAAAGAGCCGGATCGGGAGCTGATACTGAATATCGGATCAGGACATCTCTACAGTGAAACAAAACACAACTCCAGGTGTTTTTATGCTGGCGAAACAACATTAGAACAGAGAAAATCGTCTAGTTTGGACCCTTTAATACAGATTCCAATACAAAAAAAGATAAATATAAAAACCCTCTTTTTTTAGACGATGTCAAGTCATTTTCCACATTATATGGTTGGACTTTCTTTTCTGTTTCCCATGTGTCCCATGTGTATCTGTGTGATCCCTCAGTCGTCCAGGTCTAAACCAGGTCTAAACTAAGTCTAAACTAGGTCTAAACTGGGTCTAAACTAAGTCTAAACTGGGTCTAAACAAAGTCTAAACTAGGTCTAAACCAGATCTAAACCAGGTCTAAACTAGGTCTAAACTGGGTCTAAACTAAATCTAAACTGGGTCTAAACTGGGTCTAAACTAGGTCTAAACCAGATCTAAACCAGGTCTAAACCAGGTCTAAACCAGGTCTATTCCAGTTCTAAACTAGGTCTAAACCAGGTCTAAACCAGGTCTAAACTGGGTCTAAAAATAAGTCTAAACTAGGTCTAAACTGGGTCTAAACTAGGTCTAAACCAGATATAAACCAGGTCTAAACCAGGTCTATTCCGGTTCTAAACTAGGTCTAAACCAGGTCTATTCCGGGTCTAAACCAGGTCTAAACCAGGTCTAAACCAGGTCTAAACCAGGTCTAAACCGGGTCTAAACCAGGTCTAAACCGGGTCTAAACCAGGTCTATTCCGGGTCTAAACCCGGTCTAAACCAAGTCTAAACCAAGTCTAAACCAAGTCTAAACCCGGTCTAAACCCGGTCTAAACCCGGTCTAAACCCGGTCTAAACCCGGTCTAAACCCGGTCTAAACCCGGTCTAAACCAGGTCTAAACCAGGTCTAAACCAGGCCTAAACCAGGTCTAAACCAGGTCCAGGGGCGTATTCTAGGGGTGTAATAAAAATCGAGTCAGTGATATTATCTGGTGATACGTCTTTGCACAGTTCGCAAATCGATTCACAAAGGATCCGAATCGATTTCACAATAATATTTTGCACAGAAAATGATCAGTTCCATTCACTGTTCTCCTGAATATATATTTTTCTTTCTCGTGAAGGTGCAGTTGACTGTTTTATTAGAAGTAATTATTGATAAATGTCATAACCGATCACATATCTTTTATCAATCTGATTTTGTCATGTTTTAATGTATTTTTGTGTGTGTTTTTTTTGTTTTTAGTAACTGTGCCGTGTCCTTGGTGCTTTGAAAGGCGCTTATGAATAAAATGCATTATTATTATTATTATTATAAATCGCAGTATCTCATCCAGTGTTTTAGTATCAGAATATATCGGGATATATCGGATCGTTCCAAACACGTTCAGGAAAGTCTCTGCTCTGTTCTGTCAGTGGAAATTCTGTTTTTAGTATCGTTACCTGCGAACAATGAGGATCTAGTTTCGATTTTTCAGTTTCGTTCAGTGGTTTTCGATTCTTTTAGACGAGCGTTTGGATTTGGGCGAGTTAAAAATGGAGCGTTCCGTTTTGTTTTTTTTGGTTCATTTGTTCGTGGTGGACCGGAGTGTCCTGGAGACAGATAAATGTGGTTAATGTTCCACAGGATCAGACCGGGGCCGACTGGTTTGACCCGACGACGGCTTCAGGGGAGCAGCTGCAGATGTGGAGATACCAAAAATAAACACGGGTTAATAATTGGAGAACGGCGATAAAAGAAAACACCGCAGGACGTTAAAAAAAAAGAGCATTTGTTTCATCAGATTTTGAGTTTTAAATCACGCTGAAATTCTCACTTTTAATGTTTTAACTCGAAAAAAAACGTGTTTTGACTTTTTTATTTTTATTCTGAATTTGAGTCGCTGAAATGTTAAGTTTACTTTTTTGACCTCCCCGAAGTCGCCCCCGTCAAACTCGAACCTGCACAAAAACTACGTCATTCGTTTGTGCTGCAAAAAGTTTCGTTTGTGCTGCTTTAGTTTTGGAGAAATTAACGATTCTTTTAAATTCAAATTAGAGTCAGTCCCACGGGAAGCTTTAAATGCTCAAAAATGACCAAAATGGAGTCAGTCGTTTGTGTGATTCTGGTTCTTCAGATATTCACAGTTTTATTTTGGTCGATGACGTCGTCCAGAACCTCAGAATGTGAAACAGCCTCAAAACAGGAAGAAAATGAGAGAAAACGTTTGTATTTGGTTTGTGCTGTGACAATTTTCATTTGTGTGAGTTTATTTCTAAAATTCTTCATTATTATTTCTGTGGTAATTACAGGACGTCATTTCTGCTCAGCTGACGGCGACAAACTCCACAAAACTAGTGAAGAGAAACGATCTGAGGCTGTGGAAAAGTTGGAAAAGTCTGTTTCAGTCTTTAGTCATTTGCTTTTGGTTCATATTTTCTATAATAACACAGACTTTTCCACAGCCTCAGATCGTTTCTCTAAATAATAAATTAAATAAATACCTGAAAGAATAGATAAAATAGATAAATAACAAAAAATACAGTAAATAAATTAATTCAAGAGTAAATTCTATACGTAAATAAAGGAATAAATGTTGAAAAGTATTACATTAAATAGTGAATAAAAATGTAAAAGTGTAAATAAATAAATGCTTTTATACATTAATGCAAAAGTTCTGTGGATTAAAAGTCTAAAATCTGCCTGTTTGTACATTTTTGTATTCATTTTTTACATTTACTTATTTTTAGATTTTTTTTTACAATATATTTCCACTTTTTTATTTATTTTTTTAAGAATTCATGTACAGCAGTATTTATTTATTTATTTACACATTTATATTTTTATTCACCATTTAACGTCATACTTTTCATCATTTTTTTATGTATTTTTTTTTTTTTTTACTTTTATTTTCACTTATTTATTTATTTCAAATGATGTCGGTTTTGGTGCCGCGCAGAGAAAAAAACCCGTACAGACTTTTTAATGTAACCTGCCTGTCGCCGTGGAGACGTTATTGCTCAGCCTAGAATGTTCCGCAGCGTGGCCTTAAACATGTCTGTTGCCGTGGAGACCAGCATCAGCGGGCGGCGTCGCCAGGCCGGGTTACGGGTCAGATCTGTGGGGAGGCGCGAGAATTAAAACACCTGTAGTAAAGCAAATGTGAGTCAGAAACAGGAACATTCCGGGCAATAAAATCTCCACGGAGACGAGCAAACTCCACCGGGAAAGTTCCGTATTGCATCTTTAACAGTCGTTCTTCTTGTTCCCGCAGGTTCCCGGTCCCTCCTCCTCCTCCTCGGCTCCGGTGTCGGACTCGGACTCGGACCCGCGATGGCGCTCGGCCCGTTCGACATCGACGCTCCGCGCTGGGACCAGGCCACGTTCACGGGGCGTCTGAGGCACTTCTTTAACGTGACGGACCCGCGCACGGCGCTGCTCCCGGACGCCCGGCTCGACGAGGCCAAAGCGCTGGTGCAGAGCTGCAGGTGACGCCCGCGCCGCGCTGCCCCCCGATTGGCCCGCGCCGCTGTCAATCATCCGACTCCGGCCGCGATCGGGAGACAGGAATTTAACTAAGATTCAGCGGGAAATCTGTGGGAGGACTGGACCAGGACTGGACCAGGACTGGACCAGGACTGGACCAGGACTGGACCAGGGCTAAACCAGGGCTAGAACAGGGCTAGACCAGGGCTAGACCAGGGCTAAACCAGGACTGGACCAGGGCTAGACCAGGGCTAGACCAGGACTAGACCAGGGCTAGACCAGGGCTAAACCAGGACTGGACCAGGGCTAGACCAGGACTAAACCAGGACTAGACCAGGGCTAGACCAGGACTAAACCAGGGCTAAACCAGGACTGGACCAGGACTGGACCGGGACTAAACCAGGGCTAGAACAGGGCTAGAACAGGACTAAACCAGGGCTAAACCAGGACTGGACCAGGACTGGACCGGGACTAAACCAGGGCTAGAACAGGGCTAGACCAGGACTAAACCAGGGCTAAACCAGGACTAGACCAGGGCTAGACCAGGACTAAACCAGGACTAAACCAGGGCTAAACCAGGACTGGACCAGGACTGGACCGGGACTAAACCAGGGCTAGAACAGGGCTAGACCGGGACTGGACCGGGACTGGACCGGGACTGGACCGGGACTGGACCGGGACTGGACCAGGGCTGGACCAGGGCTAGACCAGGACTAGACCAGGGCTAAACCAGGACTAGACCAGGGCTAAACCAGGACTAAACCAGGACTAAACCAGGACTAAACCGGGGCTAGACCAGGGCTAAACCGGGGCTAGACCGGGACTAGACCGGGACTAGACCGGGACTAGACCGGGACTAGACCAGGGCTAGACCAGGGCTAAACCGGGGCTAGACCGGGACTAGACCGGGACTGGACCGGGACTAGACCAGGACTGGACCAGGACTAAACCAGGACGAAAAAAAAAAGAATAAACCAGGATTCAACCAGGACTAGACGAGGATTAGACCAGGATGAAGAAAGGACTGAACCAAGACTAGACCATGTCCGAACCAGGATTCAGCCGGGACTGAATCTGGACTAAAGCAGAACGAAACCAGGAATAGACCAGGACTAAACCAGGACTGAATCTGGACTAAAGCAGAACGAAACCAGGAACAGACCAGGACTAAACCAGGACTGAATCTGGACTAAAACAGGACTGGCCTTTTTCTGAAATTATTTTGACTTTTGAGTTTGAAACATGTGAAACCGGGACACTCAAAAACCCGATCACACCCGGGACACTGATGTGCAGGGAAACGCACTCTGAGGAATATAGGGATCTCCAAGGAGCCGAGCTGTGGGACTGTGAGGCTCCAGAGTTTGTGCTCAGACCTCGACTCCTCAGGCTGCGTTACACAGACACCGACATTCAGTTTGTCCATTAAAATGAACGAGATCGACGAAACTGTTAATGATCAATTATCGATTAATCGACTAATCGACTAATCCTGCCCGTCCCGACTCTGCACCGAACCGGCCCGAGTTTGTGTTTCAGAGCCTGATTTGAGGTGGAGGTCGGTTTTCCCGAGTTTCGAGCACAAGACAAACGCAGCGTTAAAACTACTGTTTGCGATATTCTCCACGGAGATGTTTTATTATTCAGTGAAATATTCAAATCAAAGGAACAGGAACTCCTCCAGGCCAAATCAGAGTCGGGTTTGTGGAGAGGCGAGCCCGCTCACAACAAGGACACAAGTTTTTTCAGTGTAATAAAAAATATCCAAAATGAAAAAAAACAAACATTTTTTTTTTATTACATATTTTGGCTTTAATTTAAAAAGAATTACAAATATATTTTATTTGGAAAAACAAAAGCCTGACTGTTTTAAATGGGCAGATGCAGGTTTCAAATATTATTTCTAATATAAATAATTATTAAACATTATGTTAAATAAGAAGAAAACACATTTGTGTGTAAGAAATTAAAGTCCTGATCAGTGAAATAAATTCTACATGATGATTTCTGCCACTGTTTTAAAGCTTTTGTACATTTTTACATCTCACATTTTTACCTTGTTTGTCGTTTCTATTTTTTGTAGTACTTTTATTTATCATAATTAGTTATTGATTTATTTATTTCAAACCTGCACATAACAACATAACGATATAAACGAGGACAGAGGACACGAGGATAATTACTGAATCGTTTCTAATTCCCCCAGATAAACGTAGTTAAATCAGTTTGTATTTCCCTGTGGTTCTCTCTCTCGTCTCTGGTCGTGTTCCTCCAGGTCCGGGTCACTTCCTCCCGGGACGACGCAGGAGCAGCTGTTCTACGCCAAAAAACTGTACGACTCTGCGTTTCACCCGGACACGGGCGACAGGATGAACCTGATCGGCCGGATGTCGTTCCAGGTGCCCGGGGGAATGGCCATCACCGGCTTCATGCTGCAGTTCTACAGGTGAGGCGGGGGCTAACCACTCTGCCACCGGGCGGGATCAGCGAGTCCGACCCGCGGCCTGACCACAGCGTAGATGAGAAACAGTGATATTTAAGCTCATTTATGCAACCCCCAGAGCAGATTTAAACCACAAAAACTCTTCTAAATGTTCAGTATTATTAAAAAGCACAATCTGTAGTAAATAAACAGCAGAATGAAGCACTTTAGTTCTTGGTTTGCGTCTGTAATGAGTCAGAGAAGTGATTAATTCAACCTTTTACGGCTCAAATCTCTCCAGAAAAATCACTGAACTTCCAGCAGTGCAAAGAAACTGTGCACAGGATAAATATTTGTCACAAAAAATCTACAGTTCCTTGTGTCATGTATGAACGATGAGTCAGTGTAATAATTATTCTGACTGTCTATAATCGTGTACGAGGCTCCGCCCACGTCCCCCAGGCCCCAACTGACAATTCTGTATGAATTTAGAAAAATATGACGCAACAAACTGCACAAAACGACGTCACAAACCTGATGTGATGTGCAGGAGTTTCATTAGAGGAATGAACGCTGATGGTGCTGCAGTATGATCTGACCAGGAGTGAAAACCAGGACTAAACCAGGACTAAACCAGGACTAAACCAGGACTAAACCAGGACTAAACCAGGACTAAACCAGGACTAAACCAGGACTAAACCAGGACTAAACCAGGACTAAGCCAGAACTAAGCCAGGACTAAGCCAGGACTAAACCAGGACTAAACCAGAACTAAACCAGGACTAAGCCAGAACTAAGCCAGGACTAAGCCAGGACTAAACCAGGACTAAACCAGAACTAAACCAGGACTAAACCAGGACTAAACCAGGACTAAACCAGGACTAAACCAGAACTAAACCAGGACTAAACCAGGACTAAACCAGGACTAAACCAGGACTAAACCAGGACTAAACCAGGACTAAACCAGGACTAAACCAGGACTAAGCCAGGACTAAGCCAGGACTAAGCCAGGACTAAGCCAGGACTAAACCAGGACTAAACCAGAACTAAACCAGGACTAAACCAGGACTAAACCAGGACTAAACCAGGACTAAGCCAGGACTAAGCCAGGACTAAACCAGGACTAAACCAGAACTAAACCAGGACTAAGCCAGAACTAAGCCAGGACTAAGCCAGGACTAAACCAGGACTAAACCAGAACTAAACCAGGACTAAACCAGGACTAAACCAGGACTAAACCAGGACTAAACCAGAACTAAACCAGGACTAAACCAGGACTAAACCAGGACTAAACCAGGACTAAACCAGGACTAAACCAGGACTAAACCAGGACTAAGCCAGAACTAAACCAGGACTAAGCCAGAACTAAGCCAGGACTAAGCCAGGACTAAACCAGGACTAAACCAGAACTAAACCAGGACTAAACCAGGACTAAACCAGGACTAAACCAGGACTAAACCAGGACTAAACCAGAACTAAACCAGGACTAAACCAGGACTAAACCAGAACTAAACCAGGACTAAACCAGGACTAAACCAGGACTAAACCAGGACTAAACCAGAACTAAACCAGGACTAAACCAGGACTAAACCAGGACTAAACCAGGACTAAGCCAGAACTAAGCCAGAACTAAGCCAGGACTAAGCCAGGACTAAGCCAGGACTATGCCAGGACTATACCAGGACTAAACCAGAACTAAACCAGGACTGAACCAGGACTAAACCAGGACTAAACCAGGACTAAACCAGGACTAAACCAGGACTAAACCAGGACTGAACCAGGACTGAACCAGGACTAAACCAGGACTAAACCAGGACTAAACCAGAACTAAAGAAGAACTAAGCCAGGACTAAGCCAGGACTAAACCAGGACTAAACCAGGACTAAACCAGAACTAAAGAAGAACTAAGCCAGGACTAAGCCAGGACTAAACCAGGACTAAAGAAGAACTAAACCAGGACTAAACCAGGACTAAACCAGGACTAAACCAGGACTAAACCAGAACTAAACCAGGACTAAACCAGGACTAAACCAGGACTAAACCAGGACTAAACCAGGACTAAACCAGGACTAAACCAGGACTAAACCAGGACTAAGCCAGGACTAAGCCAGGACTAAGCCAGGACTAAGCCAGGACTAAACCAGGACTAAACCAGAACTAAACCAGGACTAAACCAGGACTAAACCAGGACTAAACCAGGACTAAGCCAGGACTAAGCCAGGACTAAACCAGGACTAAACCAGAACTAAACCAGGACTAAGCCAGAACTAAGCCAGGACTAAGCCAGGACTAAACCAGGACTAAACCAGAACTAAACCAGGACTAAACCAGGACTAAACCAGGACTAAACCAGGACTAAACCAGAACTAAACCAGGACTAAACCAGGACTAAACCAGGACTAAACCAGGACTAAACCAGGACTAAACCAGGACTAAACCAGGACTAAGCCAGAACTAAACCAGGACTAAGCCAGAACTAAGCCAGGACTAAGCCAGGACTAAACCAGGACTAAACCAGAACTAAACCAGGACTAAACCAGGACTAAACCAGGACTAAACCAGGACTAAACCAGGACTAAACCAGAACTAAACCAGGACTAAACCAGGACTAAACCAGAACTAAACCAGGACTAAACCAGGACTAAACCAGGACTAAACCAGGACTAAACCAGAACTAAACCAGGACTAAACCAGGACTAAACCAGGACTAAACCAGGACTAAGCCAGAACTAAGCCAGAACTAAGCCAGGACTAAGCCAGGACTAAGCCAGGACTATGCCAGGACTATACCAGGACTAAACCAGAACTAAACCAGGACTGAACCAGGACTAAACCAGGACTAAACCAGGACTAAACCAGGACTAAACCAGGACTAAGCCAGAACTAAGCCAGGACTAAGCCAGGACTAAGCCAGGACTAAGCCAGGACTAAGCCAGGACTAAGCCAGGACTAAGCCAGGACTAAGCCAGAACTAAGCCAGGACTAAACCAGGATTTAACCAGGACTGTGTCAAGTCAAAACCAGGATTACACCAGGACTAAACCAGGACTAAGACAGGACTAAACCAGGACTAAACCCAGGACTAAACCGGGACTGAAAACGGGACGGAAACGGGACAAAAACGGGATGAGACAGGACTAAGACAGGTCAAAACCAGGACTAAACCAGGACTAAACCAGGACTAAACCAGGACTAAACCGGGACTAAACCAGGACTAAACCCGGATTTAACCAGGACTCAACCTGGACTCAACCCGGACTAAACCACGTCCATCATCACCACAGACTGGGGAGCCATATAGGAGGACGAGAACCCGTCTTAGTCCTGGTGTAATCCTGGTTTAGTCCTGGTTTAGTCCTGGTTCAGTCCTGGTTCAGTCCTGGTTTAGTCCTGGTTTAGCCCTGGTTTAGTCCTGGTTTAGTCCTGGTTTAGCCCTGGTTTAGTCCTGGTTTAGTCCTGGTTTAGTCCTGGTTTAGCACTCGGCCCAATCGAGGGGAAACTCAGAGCATCAAAACTAAAACACATCATAACACTTTGTTTTTGAGTAAAAGCATTTTCAGAACAGTAAAAGGTCAAATAGAGCTCTAAATCTGTGTTGTGTTGGCAGTAAATACCCCAGAGAAGTAAAATACCCCCGCTTTAATACCCCAGAGAAGTAAAATACCCCCGCTTTAATACCCCAGAGAAGTAAAATACCCCCGCTTTAATACCCCAGAGAAGTAAAATACCCCCGCTTTAATACCCCAGAGAAGTAAAATACCCCCGCTTTAATACCCCAGAGAAGTAAAATACCCCCGCTTTAATACCCCAGAGAAGTAAAATACCCCCGCTTTAATACCCCAGAGAAGTAAAATACCCCCGCTTTAATACCCCAGAGAAGTAAAATACCCCCGCTTTAATAGCCCAGAGAAGTAAAATACCCCCGCTTTAATACTCCAGAGAAGTAAAATACCCCCGCTTTAATACTCCAGAGAAGTAAAATACCCCCGCTTTAATACCCCAGAGTCTTTAATGCTTTTTTTGTGTTGTAGGACGGTTCCTGCGGTGGTTTTCTGGCAGTGGGTGAATCAGTCGTTTAACGCTCTGGTGAATTACACCAACAGGAACGCCGCGTCTCCCATCACCCCAAAGTAAGACACCGTAAAATAATCTTTATATTCTGGTTTTATCATGTGTGTTTAAAGCTGCACTCTGTCACTTTTCTCACGGACGTGTTATTGCTTAGTCCGGAATGCAGCATTAAACTGTCTTGTTGCATTTATTGTGTTTTTAAATTCCCAAAATGTACATAGAAACATTTGCAGTCGTATTACGGGAATGATGGACACAGGGGAAAGTTCCACAGTGGATCTTTAGACGTGTTTGTGTCGTTTCCAGGCAGATCGGGGTGGCGTACGTCACTGCCACCAGCACGGCTCTGGCCACAGCCGTCGGACTCAACCTCTACACAAAGGTACGAACCGTTTCCCACAGATCAGATTCAGATTATTTACCGTATTTTTCAGACTTTAAGTCACACTTTTTTTCAGGGTTTGGGTGGTTCCTGCGACTTATACTCAGGTGTGACTTATATATTAGATTTTTCACAGCCCATAGACCAAAGATATGAATCCTCTATATGAATCAAAAATGAAAAAAAGAAATTATCTGTTTTTTCATTTTGGATTTAGAGACAAATAAAGAAAAGAGTTGTTTTTTTCGTTTTCATATCTTTGGTTCTGTATACGGTAGAAAAACGAATGATACACGGATTCTTCTCTATTCGGTTGTTTTTATTACTATAACTTCTGTAACTTTGCCTTTCAAGATGAAATGTCGGTTCTTGTTCTCTGATTTTATAAAATAAATTTCCCCCAAAAATGTGACTTATACATGTTTTTTTCTTCTTCATTTTGCATTTTTTGGCTGGTGCGACTTATAGTCTGAAAAATACTGCAATCTGATTCAGTTTGTGAAGTGTAAACGTCACGGCCACAGACGATTACCGTAAATTCCGGACTACAGCGCGCACCCTATTAAGAGCCGCATGCTCAGATTTATGAAGAAAAATCAATTTTGTAATTATATGAGCCGCACCATATTATAAACCGCTGGCCAAAGACTAGGCGGGGGGTTCGCTTCTGCGTCCCCGCCGCCTGGAGCGCCTCCGGGATGGGCCGCGGACGCGGTCCCCCGCTGAACTCTGGGGACGGACTCGCTCACTGGTGACACTTGGGACACACACGCGCCACAGGCACTTACACACCTTCACACACTTGGGACACACACACGTGACATGCACATACACACCTTGGCGCTCTGGGAATAAACCACGGTAGCGATCGCTTTAGCCTTCAGTCTGATTTGTACAGTGGAAACACCGCGGCCGCTCTTTGCGTGTTAACCCAGTCCTCCAGAAAGTTTTTAAGCTCAGGCCATCTGCTATGGTTACCTCTGAAAGCTTTGGTTGTCTTTTTACACTGGCTCAGTTCTTCTTGCTGAAGCCTCCACCTTCGCACCATCGACTCGTTTATGCCAATTTTACGGGCAGCAGCTCGATTTCCTTCTTTAACTGCCAGAGTGATCGCTTTTAGTTTAAAAGCTGCATCATATGCTTTTTGTCTGGTATTCTCCATGTTGATGAGGGTTAGCAGAAAGACTGAAATAAGGAAGTTGTGATTAATCATACAATTTCATTGGACCTCAGTGAACTACTTATTCATTTTATTGGTCCATGTTTTTCCCGCGATGAAAAAAAAAATAAAAAAGCCGCTTCATATTACACGCCGCAGTGTTGAAAGTGTAGAAAAAAAGTAGCGGCTTGTGATCCGGAATTTACGGTAACTGTTTATATAAACGGGCGTCGCTGCTCCACAGTCCAGACTCTGAGCTCCGGCGCTTCCGGCTCCATCGAGTCATTTAGTGTTGAGACTCGGTCTCTGTCAGTGCAGCCGAGTCATTTTGGTCTTAAAATGAGCTTCATTTGACTGGAGCTGAACGTTATGGGCGACGTCACTCGTCTCGATACAGTCGGTGGTTTGATGTGTAAAAGTTGATGTGAAGTGAAGTATGTCATTGTTTTTCCTCCTCTCTTCAGAAAGCTCCTCCTCTCGTGGCTCGATGGGTTCCGTTCGCCGCTGTCGCCGCCGCCAACTGTGTCAACATCCCCATGATGAGACAACAGTGAGACTAAATATATATAATAATATATAACACATCCCCATGATGAGACAACAGTGAGAGACTAAATATATATAATAATATATAACACATCCCCATGATGAGACAACAGTGAGACTATATATATAACAATATATATATAATATATAACACATCCCCATGATGAGACAACAGTGAGACTATATATATATATATAATATATAACACATCCCCATGATGAGACAACAGTGAGACTATATATATATATATAATATATAACACATCCCCATGATGAGACAACAGTGAGACTATATATATAACAATATATATATAATATATAACACATCCCCATGATGAGACAACAGTGAGACTATATATATATATATAATATATAACACATCCCCATGATGAGACAACAGTGAGACTATATATATATATAATATATAACACATCCCCATGATGAGACAACAGTGAGAGACTAAATATATATAATAATATATAACACATCCCCATGATGAGACAACAGTGAGACTATATATATATAATATATAACACATCCCAATGATGAGACAACAGTGAGACTATATATATATATATATATATATATATAATATATAACACATCCCCATGATGAGACAACAGTGAGACTAAATATATATATAATATATAACACATCCCCATGATGAGACAACAGTGAGACTATATATATATAATATATAACACATCCCAATGATGAGACAACAGTGAGACTATATATATATATATATATATATATAATATATAACACATCCCCATGATGAGACAACAGTGAGACTAAATATATATATAATATATAACACATCCCCATGATGAGACAACAGTGAGACTATATATATATATAATATATAACACATCCCAATGATGAGACAACAGTGAGACTATATATATATATATATATATATATATATAATATATAACACATCCCCATGATGAGACAACAGTGAGACTAAATATATATATAATATATAACACATCCCCATGATGAGACAACAGTGAGAGACTAAATATATATATATAATAATATATAACACATCCCCATGATGAGACAACAGTGAGAAACTAAATATATATATAATAATATATAACACATCCCCATGATGAGACAACAGTGAGACTAAATATATATATATAATATATAACACATCCCCATGATGAGACAACAGTGAGACTAAATATATATATATAATATATAACACATCCCCATGATGAGACAACAGTGAGACTATATATATATATATATATATATATAATATATAACACATCCCCATGATGAGACAACAGTGAGACTAAATATATATATAATATATAACACATCCCCATGATGAGACAACAGTGAGACTATATATATATATAATATATAACACATCCCAATGATGAGACAACAGTGAGACTATATATATATATATATATATATATATATATAATATATAACACATCCCCATGATGAGACAACAGTGAGACTAAATATATATATAATATATAACACATCCCCATGATGAGACAACAGTGAGAGACTAAATATATATATATAATAATATATAACACATCCCCATGATGAGACAACAGTGAGAAACTAAATATATATATAATAATATATAACACATCCCCATGATGAGACAACAGTGAGACTAAATATATATATATAATATATAACACATCCCCATGATGAGACAACAGTGAGACTAAATATATATATATAATATATAACACATCCCCATGATGAGACAACAGTGAGACTAAATATATATATAATATATAACACATCCCCATGATGAGACAACAGTGAGAAACTAAATATATATATATATAATATATAACACATCCCCATGATGAGACAACAGTGAGACTAAATATATATATATAATATATAACACATCCCCATGATGAGACAACAGTGAGACTAAATATATATATAATATATAACACATCCCCATGATGAGACAACAGTGAGAAACTAAATATATATATGTAATAATATATAACACATCCCCATGATGAGACAACAGTGAGAAACTAAATATATATATAATAATATATAACACATCCCCATGATGAGACAACAGTGAGACTAAATATATATATATAATATATAACACATCCCCATGATGAGACAACAGTGAGACTAAATATATATATATAATATATAACACATCCCCATGATGAGACAACAGTGAGAAACTAAATATATATATAATAATATATAACACATCCCCATGATGAGACAACAGTGAGACTAAATATATATATATATAATATATAACACATCCCCATGATGAGACAACAGTGAGACTAAATATATATATATAATATATAACACATCCCCATGATGAGACAACAGTGAGACTAAATATATATATATAATATATAACACATCCCCATGATGAGACAACAGTGAGACTAAATATATATATATAATATATAACACATCCCCATGATGAGACAACAGTGAGAAACTAAATATATATATATAATATATAACACATCCCCATGATGAGACAACAGTGAGAAACTAAATATATATATATAATATATAACACATCCCCATGATGAGACAACAGTGAGACTAAATATATATATATAATATATAACACATCCCCATGATGAGACAACAGTGAGAAACTAAATATATATATAATATATAACACATCCCCATGATGAGACAACAGTGAGAAACTAAATATATATATAATAATATATAACACATCCCCATGATGAGACAACAGTGAGAAAACAAAAATAATATAATATAATATAATAAATATAATATAATATAATATAATATAATATAATATAATATAATATAATATAATATAATATAATATAATATAATATAATATAATATAATATAATAAATATAATATAATATAATATAATATAATATAATATAATATAATATAATATAATATAATATAATATAATATAATATAATAAGGCGAATGATAGATCTGTGCTGTTTATTTCAGATTTACTGTAACTGTTCTGTTTTTATGTCTGTAAATGTTCTTCCATGAAAAAAGTACATCTGAACTCTGTTCAGTGTTGGATCCACACTTAGATGCACAGAGGTTTAAAGTGTCTCCAGCACGATCTTCATGTATGACAAAAGTTTTAAGTCTACAAAATATTACGCACCGTTCGTGGTGCAAATATCCCTGTTCTCCTGGTGAGGTTCCGTCACTGCCGCCTCCTCCACAGAGTTCGGTGCAGATAAATAATGATTAGTCTGAGTCCAAACGCTCTCTGGTGTCGAAGACGTGATCCATGATTACTTCATATGGCCTTGTTTTTATCTGACACATCCCAGATTCACTTAACTGGTTTGAACGTGGGTCGTTCACCGGGGAGAACTTTTGCTCCCAGTGGAACTGGTGGAGGAACCAGAACAGCACCGTTCTGGGGTTCTGGTTCTGGTTCTGGTTCTGGTTCTGGTTCTGGTTCTGGTTCTGGTTCTGGTTCTGGTTCTGGCCGGCGTGAAAACAGCGAGTGAGAAACGGCTGCAGCTTCTGACTTTATTTAAATAAAAGTTACGTTTGTAACTACGGTTCTATGACTCCCTCCTCTGGTGGTGATCTGAGGATCTGAGATGAAATAGAACTATATAAAGTATTTAATCTGAAATACATTTATAAAAACAGTGGTTTATCATAATTATGACGTCAAATCAAATCTTTGCTTCTGTTTTCAGAGAAATCATGAACGGAATCGCCGTCACAGACGAGAATGGAAACAAACTGGGAGAGTCGAAGGTCAGATTCAGAACATCCACCGCCTAAAAACAGAGTCTACAGCAAAATACATTTTCATGAACAATGTGGGAAATATGAATAAATATTTTATTTTCAGAAAGCTGCGATTAAAGGAATCGCGCAGGTGGTGATTTCTCGAATCACGATGGCCGCTCCAGGAATGAGTACGGAAAAACATGACTTATTTCCCAATATTCCTGTAAATAAACGCATTAACCTGACGTCTGTGTGTTCGTAGTTATTATGCCCATTATCATGCAGAGGATGGAAAAGCTCAGGTTCATGCAGGTAAATCCTCTTTTTTAACTTTAAACCCAAATGTAAAATCGTTATGAGACTTGGTGCTGATTTAGTCTTTTTCGTCCACAGAGAATCACGTTTCTTCACGGGCCGATCCAGGTCCTGATGGTCGGCGTGTTGTGAGTGTCGGATTATCACATTTTCATCTTTCAAACACATTTAGATTCAAAGAAACTCTTTAAACTCCAGTGTTTGTTTATTTGTCTTCACAGTTTGATCTTCATGGTCCCTGCAGCCTGTTCACTCTTCCCACAGCAATGGTAACGAGTCCTCATGTTTAGACCTGGTTTAGTCCTGGTTTAGTCCTGGTTTAGACCTGGTTTAGACCTGGTTTAGACTTGGTTTAGTCCTGGTTTAGACCTGTTTTAGACTTGGTTTAGTCCTGGTATAGTCCTGGTTTAGACTTGGTTTAGTCCTGGTTTAGACCTGGTTTAGACCTGGTTTAGACCTGGTTTAGACCGGGGTTAGTCCTGGTATAGTCCTGGTTTAGACCTGGTTTAGACCTGGTATAGTCCTGGTTTAGACCTGGTTTAGACCTGGTTTAGTCCTGGTTTAGTCCTGGTTTAGTCCTGGTTTAGTCCTGGTTTAGACCTGGTTTAGACCTGGTTTAGTCCTGGTTTAGTCCTGGTTTAGTCCTGGTTTAGTCCTGGTTTAGACCTGGTTTAGACCTGGTTTAGACCTGGTTTAGTCCTGGTTTAGACCTGGTTTAGTCCTGGTTTAGTCCTGGTTTAGACCTGGTTTAGACCTGGTATAGTCCTGGTATAGTCCTGGTTTAGACCTGGTTTAGACCTGGTTTAGACCTGGTTTAGACCTGGTTTAGACCTGGTTTAGACCTGGTTTAGACCTGGTTTAGACCGTGTAGTCTATTTTAGTATCACTGATACTAGTTCAGTTTAGCTCTAGTTAAGTCCACCTAGTATCACTGAAGGTTTGGGCCTAATCTAGTCCCAGTTTAGGCCTGGTTTAGTCTGGGTTCAGTCCTGGTTTAGTCCAGGTTTAGGCCTAGTTTAGTCCTGGTTCAGTCCTGGTTTAGTCCAGGTTTAGGCCTAGTTTAGTCTGGGTTCAGTCCTGGTTTAGTCTGGGTTCAGTCCTGGTTTATTGGTGGTTTGTATTTGCAGATCGATGTGTTTCCTAAATTTAACATTAACATAAATCATTTTTGTTTTGTTTTCAGTTCTTTGGCCGTTTCCAAACTGGAGCCGGAGCTCAGAGAGTCGATCAAGTCCAAATACGGAGACGACATCAAATACGTTTACTTCAACAAAGGCCTTTAAGACCGGACTAGACCCGGACTAGACCCGGACTAGACCCGGACTAGACCTGGGACTAGACCCGGACTAGACCCGGACTAGACCTGGACTAGACCCGAGAGTCGACCTGGGACTCAAACCTGAAAAAGGGACTGGACCTGGGACTTTTTCTTCGATTTTGGTGCTGAAAAGAGGAGGTTACAATTTTATTTTTAGTGTTTAAAAATGAACAAAGAATTTTTCGATTTCCACCAGAATGTCGCTGAAATCGTCGCTGTGGAGGAGAAATGGACCAACAGATTTTCAGCCAAATAATTTTCGGACGCTGTGGCTACGAAAGTACAAATGATTTACTCTTTTTAGCTCTTTTAACCCGAGTCTTTGGTCAAATTTTCTCCATTTTATGTCAGAAACCAAAATTTTCTCCGCTCAGGAAAATCTTCTCCACATTTTCTGTAATTTTTCATCATTTTATGTCTTTTTTTTTTCCTGTATATTTTCCCAAACTTTCTTCTGTGCCTTTGAACGGTTTCTGCTGCTGGACTTTTCTTTCTCTTTTAGCGGCGTCACTGTGAAAATTCTGGATTAAAACTTTTTTTTTTAGATCAATTATGCGTCGTAGGGCTGTACAATATTGGCGTTTTAAGATTCACGTACAGTATAGAGGCTATGAAATACCAAAACAATTAAATTATTGGGAAAAATTAATTAAACAAAACTAATATATAAATTTCTTTGTTTTTCTAGTCAAATTTAAAGATTTCTTTTAAAAAAAAATCTTAATAAAACTTGAATTTTTACTGTTACATGGTTCGCCTCTCCACTGATCTGACCTGTAACTTGGTCTGGTGGTGTTACCTGCTTCTGTTCATGAAAATGCCATACTGTGGAACATGCGACAGACCCGTCCGCCAGAAAAGTTACGCGGTACATCTTTAAAAGACTAAACCGGGACTAAAAAAGTGACAAAAAAATGACTGTTTTTACCCGTTTAAGCCTAAAGTTTGTAGATTTTTGTTTGGTTTTGATTTTTTTTTTCCTGACATTTCTACGATTATTGTACAGCCCTGTCGCCCGGTTACTTGGAAACCGGAGCGTTACGGTACAAGTGTCATGTTTTTGGTGTCGTGTGAACGGAAACGCGTTTGTGTCAGGTTTAATGTGGGAATGCCGCCCCCTGGTGTACGGACTGAGGCACGGCAGGTCAGAGTGACGCTTTTGCATGATTCTGTTGTATTAAATAATGTTACGGGGAATTATGGAAACTGTAAAAGACAAATTTACAGAATAAAATGGATTTGAAACGTGTCATTTTTTTGTATTGTTCATTTTGGTTTAGTTAGAAGAAAATCTTTTACAAATTGGACGTAGAAATTAAAAGTGAATCCGCAGCAGCAGCAGAAACTCCAGCCTCTTCAGCCTCTCCATCGCTGGACCAATTCAAACGACGTAATATTTTGCTGTTTTAATCGTTCATTTCCATGGCGACGGTCCAAACTCCTGAAATCCCAGATAAACGGTAAAAACAAGAGATTATAATGATTTTTGCTCATGTCTACAGTGAATCTGGAGTTTAGCATTTTGAGATTTAGTTGAAATATAAAGTGCTTTACAAATAAAATGTATTATTATTATTATTATTAGACCTTTTCTCCTCATTTGCTCTTCCTCTCGTCCTCCTCTCCTGCTCCTCCTTTCTCTTCCTCTCCTCTGCCCCTTCTTTCCCCTCCTCTACTCTTCCTCCTCTTTCTCTCCTCTTCCCCTTCTCCTCTACTCTCCTCCACTCTTTCAGTCATCTACCTCTTCTCTCTCTTTTCTTCTCCTCTGCTCTTCCTCTTTTCTGCTCCTCCTCTACCCCTTCTCTCCTCATCCTCTCGACTGCTCCTACTCCTCTGCTCTTCCTCTCCTCTTTTCCTCCTCCTCTACCCTTCCTCTCTTCTTACTCTCCTCTCTGCCTCTCCTCTTCGTGTCATCTACCTCTTCTCTCTCCTCTCCTTTTTTCTTCTGCGCTTCCTCTCCTCTGCTCTTCTCCTCTATCATCATCACCACCATAATAATAATAATAATAATAATAATAATAATGCATCAGTTTTATACAGCACTTTTCTGGACACTCAAAGACGCTTTACAGCATTATTCATTCACTCCAGACCCGGTGGTGTAAACTACTGTTGTAGCCACAGCTGCCCTGGGGCAGACTGACGGACACGAGGCTCCAATCTGCACCATCGGCCCCTCCGACCACCACCAACACTCAGGCACACACCACTTTCATACTAGGCAATGTGGGTGAAGTGTCTTGCCTAAGGACACAACGACAGTTTTTGCCACTGGCTCCACTGTGGCACCTGGAATTCCCAGTGTCTCCATCCAAGTACTGACCAGGTCCTGCTGAGCTCCTGAGATCTGACGGGATCAGGCTCTGATAAGCCGGTGTGGCCATCATCACCATCATCATCACCATCATCATCACCATCATCTTCATCATCACCATCATCATCACCATCATCATCACCATCATCACCATCATCACCATCATCACCATCATCATCACCATCATCATCATCTTCATCATCATCACCATCATCACCATCATCATCGTCATCATCACCATCATCTTCATCATCATCACCATCATCTTCATCATCATCACCATCATCATCCTCATCATCACCATCATCATCATCATCCTCATCATCACCGTCATCCTCATCATCACCATCATCACCATCATCACCATCACCATCATCATCACCATCACCATCATCATCACCATCATCACCATCATCACCATCATCACCATCATCATCTTCATCATCCTCATCCTCACCAGTTCCACAGACAGAACCACACGTCCCGTTTGAAACATTTGGTTTTATTGATAATATTGATTATTTGACAGATTTGAACTTTACACATTTTAACTCATGCACAGTCGTCCCACAGTTTTCCGTCTGTACCAAAAAGGCGTTCGGGCTCTGGCGGTTTCCCAGCGCCGGAGCCGAAAAACACGCAAACAAATCAGGAAAAACCCTTTAAATAAGACTCGCTTTGTCGTTTTATTGCGTTTGTCGAAGCGTAAAAACAGCACAGAGGACGGCGTTCGGCGGCGGCGAATTCCGGACGGAAAAAGAGCGAAAACATTGAAGCGATTTTTCCATATTTAAGTCGGCGAGAAAAACAAGAACGACTCATTTACAATCATCAGTATCGACACGAAGCGCGAACTCTCACCCAGTTTACAAAGCAGAATCCGCTCGTTTCGCTGTTGACGCTTCGCACATGGACGTTCCCGGGGGGAGTGACGCTAACTGGAGGCACTGCTCTGTCTGCTCCATGAACGGACTAATCCAATTTGTATTTTTTTATTTATTTTTTCTTGAGTTTGAGTCTAAAAATGTATCAGGCTGTAATAATAATTTTAAAAAATTTAATAAAATAATAAAAACATAAAAAATAATAATAGATAAAATAAAAAAATAAGTAATAATAATAATAATAATAATAATGTAATTAAAAAAATAAAAATGAACAAAATATATATATAAAAAGTAAAGTAATAATAATAATAAAAAAAATTCTAATAACAATAAAAAAAAATATATATATATATATATATATATATATATATATAAAATATGTAAATAAAAAAAATAAAGTAATACGAATAGCTTTGTCTGGGATGTTCCACAATATGACATTAAGCAAATACATAATCTTGTATTTATTCAATTTAGAGGCGTTTTTATTCCACAAAACTACCATAAAAACAGGCATTCATTCTGTGAGCGGGTCCACCTCTCCGCCGATCTGACCCGTAACGTGTCCTAGCGACGTGGCCATGGCGATAAGTGCCAAAAATAAGCGCCGTACTGTGGAACATTTCAGGAGAAAGCAAAAAAATTACAGAGTACATCTTTAAATATTGGGTTCAGTGCTCATAATCGTCCATTTTGTACTGGCGGGATCCTTCCGTGTTTGCTCATGCGTCTCCACGGTAGCGGCTGAACATTCCACCGTAGACATACAGGTAGAACCCCCCGCCTGAGAGCGACGCCACCGCAGAAGCGTCAACGATAAGCGAACGACGAAGCGTTACCGCTCCAGAGTCTGGGCGCGTCCTTCAAAAGTGCAAATCTAAGTTTCTAAAGCTGAAAACAACAAAAACATAAAAACAACAGAAGTATTTGCAGGTTTCTGTACAGCTACGGCAACAGGGACGTGAATAAAGCCGCAATACGGAACATTTCGGGCGTGCGCATCTGCCTCCCGCCTGCCGCTGAGGGGGGAAAACGTATTGTACTGAATACTGTATCGGATTAACCACAGTACGGCATTCACAGTACGCCCTGTAATAAAACCGAACTGTATCGCCATGGAGACGGGCGGAGACGACGCAACGAGGCCAAGTCACGGGCCGGATCTGCGGAGAGGCGAGTCTGCTCACCGTGAGGACGCGTTTTCATCTGTAAAATTCCATATTTTTCATCTTTTCTGCATGTTTTTGAGCGGCGAAAACACCCGGAATTAGATATTTTGCGCTGCATAATGCCGTACCGCGGAATATTACGGGCGACGCCACAACATCGCCATGGAAACAAGCCATAAAAAGTTACACAGTGCAGCTTTAGGCAATATTATTCTAACTGGGAATAAAAAGTACAAAGTTAACTGAACAGAAAATAAACAATAAAAGGGTTTAAATGGACGTTCGCGTCGAATCGGGCGAACAACATTAGCTGAAAAAGTAAACGCCGTATTTGTGATTAAATAGCGGAGGATTAGCGACAGTCGACGTCGGAAGGGTGAACCGGGAGTTTCGGGGGGCAGGAAGTGCTCGGTTCTCTTCAAAATAAAGGTCCACCTGACGCCAGCCCCAGGAGGAAGCGACGTCCCAGAATCCGACTTTATAACTGTGATTTCAGACGGAGATTTGCCGTTTTTGAAAGAAATCGTAAAGGAAACTCCGGAACCTTCTCCGCTTTCGTTTGTTTATTCCGACAGGGAAGAGGCTGAAACTTTGGTGCCGGGTTTTGCTTCACGTGGACAGACCCGGGAATCACCGAGATCTGAGCCGTAAACCATAAAAATGCAAAATCCAAACACTTAAATCGACCAGAAAATGACTTAAAAGTCGTGAAATGATCCGTCCAACGCAGCGAAGACCATTTTACTGGACACGTTCTCTTAAAACCAACGACCTCCAGACTTATTTTGGGATATTTTTTTATATAAATAAGTAGATTTATGATAGAACAGTTGGATATATAGTTTATTTTGGACACATTTATGTTTTTCTCTGCCTTAGTTCATGTTCAAAATGTATTTTTTTCATTCATTTTATGTTTTATACATCACAAAACTGCTTTAAGTTACATATTTGTCGCCTGTATTGATTTTCAGTTAGAAAGTTTTGCGCAAATTATCAATAACAAAGTGTTTTTTTAGGGAGAAATGTGATTAAATATTTCAGTATTGCCCAAAATAATTGTGATAGTGATTTTTTCTATAATCGAGCACCGAGTAAATCGATAATAAACCTGAAAACGAGATGAACGATGTAATACAAGTTTTTAAATCTTGGCCTGATCCGGGGAATTTGCAGCGTTCCGGCTCCGTTTAAACGATGCGGATTTTAGAATTTCACGTCGTCACATGAGCGCAAAATATATATATATAAAAAAAAGCAATATAACAAATAAAAAAGTGCGCCGTTTTAATTTTCTGGTGGAGTGGAATGTTTTTGCCTGGGATGTTCCACAGTCCGGCATTAAGCGATATATTTTTTATTTATTCAGTTCACGGCACTGCGAATTTATCTGATCCGGCCAAGATTTTATAACTTCTATCGGGTTTTTCATCGTGTTTTCAGGTTTATTATCGACTCGCTCGTTCTGAGACGCTTCATTCTCGTCCAGACGTCGTTTATTTTACTTTTGAGTCATTTTCTGATGGATTTAAGTGTTTGTATCTTAAGCTTCTTTGCCGTGATGTGTTTTTATTTCTCAAAAAAAAACAATATCTCGGTAAATTAAAATGACTTAAATGCAGAAAATGTGACTTTATTTGAGTAGATTAAACTTGACAAGTAAAATTATCACCTGTGTTTTTCTTAATTCAAGCAACATTCAGTTTTATTTCTTATTTTCAGTACAAAAAGTCTTGTTTCAGGACTAAACCAGGACTAAACCAGGACTAAACCAGGTCTAAACCAGGACTAAACCAGGACTAAACCAGGTTTAAACCAGGACTGAATCAGGCCTAAATTAGGACTAAACTAGGACTAAACCAGGACTAAACCAGGACTAAACCAGGACTAAACCAGGTCTAAACCAGGTCTAAACCAGGTCTAAACCAGGACTAAACCAGGTTTAAACCAGGACTGAATCAGGCCTAAATTAGGACTAAACTAGGACTAAACCAGGACTAAACCAGGACTAAACCAGGACTAAACCAGGTCTAAACCAGGACTAAACCAGGACTAAACCAGGACTAAACCAGGACTAAACCAGGTCTAAACCAGGACTAAACCAGGTCTAAACCAGGACTAAACCAGGACTAAACCAGGACTAAACCAGGTCTAAACCAGGTCTAAACCAGGTCTAAACCAGGTCTAAACCAGGACTAAACCAGGTTTAAACCAGGACTGAATCAGGCCTAAATTAGGACTAAACCAGGACTAAACCAGGACTAAACCAGGACTAAACCAGGTCTAAACCAGGACTAAACCAGGACTAAACCAGGACTAAACCAGGTCTAAACCAGGTCTAAACCAGGTTTAAACCAGGTCTAAACCAGGACTAAACCAGGTTTAAACCAGGACTGAATCAGGCCTAAATTAGGACTAAACTAGGACTAAACCAGGACTAAACCAGGTCTAAACCAGGACTAAACCAGGACTAAACCAGGTCTAAACCAGGTCTAAACCAGGTCTAAACCAGGACTAAACCAGGTTTAAACCAGGACTGAATCAGGCCTAAATTAGGACTAAACTAGGACTAAACCAGGACTAAACCAGGACTAAACCAGGACTAAACCAGGTCTAAACCAGGACTAAACCAGGACTAAACCAGGACTAAACCAGGTCTAAACCAGGTCTAAACCAGGTCTAAACCAGGTTTAAACCAGGACTGAATCAGGCCTAAATTAGGACTAAACCAGGACTAAACCAGGACTAAACCAGGACTAAACCAGGTCTAAACCAGGACTAAACCAGGACTAAACCAGGACTAAACCAGGACTAAACCAGGTCTAAACCAGGACTGAATCAGGCCTAAATTAGGACTAAACTAGGACTAAACCAGGACTAAATCAGGCCTAAATTAGGACTAAACCAGGTCTAAACCAGGTCTAAACCAGGACTGAATCAGGCCGAAATTAGGACTAAACCAGGACTAAACCAGGACTAAACCAGGACTAAACCAGGTCTTAATTTAAGCCATTTTAACTGGACCAGATTTTGTTTTTCGCAGTGCACCCATGGTCCACCTCTCCACAGATCTGACCCGTATCGAGTCCTGGTGACGTGTCCATGGAGATAAGTGCCAGAAACAAATGCCGTACTGTGGAATATTTCAGGAAAAAGCCGAAAGTTACAGCGCGCGCCTTAAATACGGGTCAAACGCTCCGGACGGTTCCGTTGTGTCGGCGTGTCCGTGCGGCTGCAGTGACGCCGCGCCGCCTCTAGGGGTCCTCGGCGTCCAGGAAGTCCTTCTTGGGCGGAGCGACGCCGCGGTACCAGGAGCAGGAGGCGTCGGCGCGTTTCACACAGGCGTAGTGATTGGCCTGGCGCCCGTACACCTGCTTCTCTATCATCAGGTCCGTCCACAGGCACTCCTCCGGCGCCGAGATCTCACAGGGCAGAGACGGACAGCGCACGATCTGAAACAGAGGGCTGAAACTGAGAGAGGGCTGAAACAGAGAGAGAGGGCTGAAACAGAGAGAGAGAGGGCTGAAACAGAGAGGGCTGAAACTGACGGACAGCGCACGATCTGAAACAGAGGGCTGAAACTGAGAGGGCTGAAACAGACGGACAGTGCACGATCTGAAACAGAGGGCTGAAACTGAGAGAGGGCTGAAACAGACGGACAGTGCACGATCTGAAACAGAGAGAGAGGGCTGAAACTGAGAGAGAGGGCTGAAACTGAGAGAGGGCTGAAACAGAGAGGGCTGAAACAGAGAGAGAGGGCTGAAACTGAGAGAGAGGGCTGAAACTGAGAGAGAGGGCTGAAACAGAGAGAGAGGGCTGAAACAGATGGACAGCGCACGATCTGAAACAGAGAGAGAGGGCTGAAACTGAGAGAGAGGGCTGAAACAGAGAGAGAGGGCTGAAACAGATGGACAGTGCACGATCTGAAACAGAGAGAGAGGGCTGAAACAGAGAGAGAGGGCTGAAACAGATGGACAGCGCACGATCTGAAACAGAGAGAGAGGGCTGAAACAGAGAGAGAGGGCTGAAACTGAGAGAGAGGGCTGAAACAGAGAGAGAGGGCTGAAACAGAGAGAGAGGGCTGAAACTGAGAGAGAGGGCTGAAACAGACGGACAGCTCACGATCTGAAACAGAGGGCTGAAACTGAGAGAGGGCTGAAACAGAGAGAGGGCTGAAACTGAGAGAGAGGGCTGAAACAGAGAGAGGGCTGAAACAAAGAGAGAGGGCTGAAACAGACAGCGCACGATCTGAAACAGAGAGAGGGCTGAAACAGAGAGAGAGGGCTGAAACAGACGGACAGCGCACGATCTGAAACAGAGAGAGAGGGCTGAAACAGAGAGAGAGGGCTGAAACAGAGAGAGAGGGCTGAAACTGAGAGAGAGGGCTGAAACAGAGAGAGAGGGCTGAAACAGATGGACAGTGCACGATCTGAAACAGAGAGAGAGGGCTGAAACAGAGAGAGAGGGCTGAAACAGATGGACAGCGCACGATCTGAAACAGAGAGAGAGGGCTGAAACAGAGAGAGAGGGCTGAAACTGAGAGAGAGGGCTGAAACAGAGAGAGAGGGCTGAAACAGAGAGAGAGGGCTGAAACTGAGAGAGGGCTGAAACAGAGAGAGGGCTGAAACTGAGAGAGAGGGCTGAAACAGAGAGAGGGCTGAAACAGAGAGAGAGGGCTGAAACAGACAGCGCACGATCTGAAACAGAGAGAGGGCTGAAACAGAGAGAGAGGGCTGAAACAGACGGACAGCGCACGATCTGAAACAGAGAGAGAGGGCTGAAACAGAGAGAGAGGGCTGAAACAGAGAGAGAGGGCTGAAACAGACGGACAGCGCACGATCTGAAACAGAGGGCTGAAACTGAGAGAGGGCTGAAACAGAGAGAGGGCTGAAACTGAGAGAGAGGGCTGAAACAGAGAGAGGGCTGAAACAGAGAGAGAGGGCTGAAACAGACAGCGCACGATCTGAAACAGAGAGAGGGCTGAAACAGAGAGAGAGGGCTGAAACAGACGGACAGCGCACGATCTGAAACAGAGAGAGAGGGCTGAAACAGAGAGAGGGCTGAAACAGAGAGAGAGGGCTGAAACAGACAGCGCACGATCTGAAACAGAGAGAGGGCTGAAACAGAGAGAGAGGGCTGAAACAGACGGACAGCGCACGATCTGAAACAGAGAGAGAGGGCTGAAACAGAGAGAGAGGGCTGAAACAGAGAGAGAGGGCTGAAACAGATGGACAGCTCACGATCTGAAACAGAGGGCTGAAACTGAGAGAGGGCTGAAACTGAGAGAGAGGGCTGAAACAGAGAGAGAGAGGGCTGAAACAGAGAGAGAGGGCTGAAACAGACGGACAGCGCACGATCTGAAACGAGAAGTCATCCTCTGCTCCACTGCGCCTCCATCTGTGTTCCATCTCCTCTCCTCTTGTCCTCCACATCCTCCTCCTCCCCTCCTCCTCCTCTCCTCCTCCTCCTCCTCCTCCCCTCCTCCTCCTCTCCTCTCTCCTCTCCTCCTCCTCTCCTCCTCCTCTCCTCCTCCTCCTCTCCTCCTCCTCTCCTCCTCTCCTCTCCTCCTCCTCCTCCTCTCCTCCTCTCCTCCTCCTCCTCCTCTCCTCCTCCTCCTCCTCTCCTCCTCCTCTCCTCCTCTCCTCCTCCTCCTCCTCTCCTCCTCCTCCTCCTCTCCTCCTCCTCCTCCTCTCCTCCTCCTCTCACCTTGCAGTCACAGCCTCCTCTCCTCCTCTCCTCATCCTCTCCTCATCCTCTCACCTTGCAGTCACAGCCTCCTCTCCTCCTCCTCCTCTCCTCCTCCGCCTCTCCTCTCCTCCTCCTCCTCCTCTCCTCTCTCCTCCTCCTCTCCTCCTCCTCCCCTCCCCCCCCTCCTCTCCTCCTCCTCCTCTCCTCTCCTCCTCTCCTCCTCTCCTCCTCCTCCTCTCCTCCTCCTCTCCTCCTCCTCTCCTCCTCCTCCTCTCCTCCTCTCCTCCTCTCCTCCTCCTCCACCTCCTCTCCTCCTCTCCTCCTCCTCTCACCTTGCAGTCACAGCCTCCTCTCCTCCTCTCCCCATCCTCTCCTCATCCTCTCACCTTTCAGTCACTGAGTCCTCTCATCCTACTATTCTACTCCTCCTCCTCTCCTCTCCTGCTCCTCCTCCTCTCCCCACTCCTCCTCCTCTCCTCCTCCTCTCCTCCTCTCCTCCTCCTCTCCTCCTCCTCTCACCTTGCAGTCACAGCCTCCTCTCCTCCTCTCCTCCTCCTCTCCTCATCCTCTCACCTTGCAGTCACAGCCTCCTCTCCTCCTCCTCCTCTCCTCCTCCTCCTCTCCTCTCTCCTCCTCCTCCTATCCTCTCTCCTCCTCCTCTCCTCCTCCTCTCCTCCTCCTCCTTCTCCCCTCCTCCTCCTCTCTCTCTCCATCCTCCTCCTCTCCTCCTCCTCCTCTCCTCCTCTCCTCTCCTCTCCTCTCCTCTTCTCTTCCTCTCTTCTCCTCCTCTCCTCCTCCTCTCCTCCTCTATCCTCCTCTATCCTCCTCCTCTCCTCTCCTCTCTCCTCCTCCTCTCCTCTCTCCTCCTCTCCTCCTCCTCCTCTCCTCCTCCTCTCACCTTGCAGTCACAGCCTCCTCTCCTCCTCTCCTCATCCTCTCCTCATCCTCTCACCTTGCAGTCACAGCCTCCTCTCCTCCTCCTCCTCTCCTCCTCCTCCTCTCCTCTCCTCCTCCTCCTCCTCTCCTCTCTCCTCCTCCTCTCCTCCTCCTCTCCTCCTCCTCCTCCTCTCCTCCTCCTCCCCTCCTCCTCTCCTCCTCTCCTCCTCCTCCTCTCCTCCTCCTCTCCTCCTCCTCTCCTCCTCCTCCTCTCCTCCTCTCCTCCTCCTCTCCTCTCTCCTCCTCTCCTCCTCCTCCTCTCCTCCTCCTCTCACCTTGCAGTCACAGCCTCCTCTCCTCCTCTCCTCATCCTCTCCTCATCCTCTCACCTTGCAGTCACAGCCTCCTCTCCTCCTCCTCCTCTCCTCCTCCTCCTCTCCTCTCCTCCTCCTCCTCCTCTCCTCTCTCCTCCTCCTCTCCTCCTCCTCTCCTCCTCTCCTCCTCCTCTCCTCCTCCTCTCACCTTGCAGTCACAGCCTCCTCTCCTCCTCTCCTCATCCTCTCCTCATCCTCTCACCTTGCAGTCACAGCCTCCTCTCCTCCTCCTCCTCTCCTCCTCCTCCTCTCCTCTCCTCCTCCTCCTCCTCTCCTCCTCCTCCCCTCCTCTCCTCCTCCTCCTCCTCTCCTCCTCCTCCTCTCCTCCTCCTCCTCCTCTCCTCCTCCTCCTCAACTCCTCCTCTCCTCCTCCTCTCCTCCTCCTCCTCTCCTCCTCTCCTCCTCCTCTCCTCTCTCCTCCTCTCCTCCTCCTCCTCTCCTCCTCCTCTCACCTTGCAGTCACAGCCACCTCTCCTCCTCTCCTCATCCTCTCCTCATCCGCTCACCAAGCAGTCACAGCCTCCTCTACTCCTCCTCCTCTCCTCCTCCTCCTCCTCTCCTCCTCCTCCTCCTCTCCTCTCTCCTCCTCCTCTCCTCCTCCTCTCCTCCTCTCCTCCACCTCTCCTCCTCCTCTCACCTTGCAGTCACAGCCTCCTCTCCTCCTCTCCTCATCCTCTCCTCATCCTCTCACCTTGCAGTCACAGCCTCCTCTCCTCCTCCTCCTCTCCTCCTCCTCCTCTCCTCTCCTCCTCCTCCTCCTCTCCTCTCTCCTCCTCCTCTCCTCCTCCTCCTCCTCCTCTCCTCCTCCTCCTCCTCCTCCTCCTCCTCTCCTCCTCCTCTCCTCTCTCCTCCTCCTCTCCTCCTCCTCTCCTCCTCCTCTCCTCTCCTCCTCCTCTCACCTTGCAGTCACAGCCCATCTGGTAGCGTTGGCTGAGGCTCTTCTTCTGAGTGGCGCTGAGGAGGTCCCAGGGCTGGATGTAATCACAGAGGGTCACGTGCATCGCGCCCGCAGACTCCGCCTTCCCTGAGGAGGACAGGGGTAAAGACAGGGGTAAAGACAGGGGTAAAGACAGGGGCAGGGGTAGAGACAGGGGTAAAGACAGGGGTAAAGACAGGGGCAGGGACAGGAGCAGAGACAGGGGTAAAGACAGGGGTAAAGACAGGGGCAGGGTCATTTAAAGCCTCCATATTTGGCAATTTTCAGATTTTTGTTTCGTTTCATTCCCACGTTTCAGTGGCTCTTCATCATTCGTCTGCACATCTGCACAGCTCAAAACCGGCGGCGTCTCCGAGACCTTTAATCTGGCCCTTGGCTGATTTTCTATTGAAATACTTAAAATGTTCATATTTTTCTGGTAATGTTCTGCACCTCTGAGCACAGCAGCGTCTCCAGTGCTTCTGTGCGGCTCCTCCCCCCAGAGGCTCCTCCCCCCAGAGGCTCCTCCCCCCAGAGCAGCACAAATGAGACTCTCCATCGTTCTGATCCTGACCGTCATCAGCAAAGCGTCAAAAACGAGAAAAGTGGAGCTGAGTGCAGGATTTTCCAACAAAAATGGACTTATTCTGATTTGTTCATGGAGGTGAAACCTGAGCTCAGTGTGTTCGAACAAGTGAATATAATATAATCCTAAACTCCACTGTGAGAAAAATACAGTCACTCGAACAGAGAATTAAGAAAACAGAAGATAAACAAATTATTTCTGAGACTGAGGAAACGGCCGTCTGTTTTCACCTGGAGCCAGGAGGTTAGTGACGCTGCTGTGAAAGGACAATATTTAAATATTTTCTCAAATAAAATCAAATAAAAAAGATTTCTGTTGGAGATTTGCGTTTATTTGGACTTATTCCTATTTTTGGGGTAAATATGAGTTTTCTGATCGGGCCCCTTTGGGATCAAAGTAGGTCGTTTACGGCCCCCGGACCAAAATGAGTTTGACACCTCTGCTCTAAACGCTCTGTTCCACCTTGTGATGTCATCTGGTAACACAGGAAGTGCTCCTCTGCGTTTCTAAACTCCACACAGCTAAACTAAACAGTCCGTATTGATGTTAAAACAGGCTGAAGTGCATTTGTCGCCGTTGTCGTGTTTGTTTTGGTTCGTTCAGCTCAGGCTCCGCCCACACCTCAATGCTGCTCTGTGATTGGACGCCCACTTCCTGTTTTTCTGACAAACATTTAACAAAAGTGTAACCGCAGCCGTTGTGTAATTTCGGCAAGTTTCGGCCTTTGTTAACATTATGGTTACGAGGAGGCAGTTATGAAATGAGCTCTTACATCTGCTGTCGGTGTCCAACACGGAAATAAAGCGATAAACTTCACTAAAATAAACTAAACCAGCGTGACCAGACTTCCCTATTTACCCGGGACAGTCCCAGTTTTGAGTTCCGTGTCCCCTGTCCCAGCACATGTAAACAAAACAAGTGATTTGTCCCAGTTTTATACAAGAAATGTCCCTATTTTTGACCAATTTAATCCAAGACAACAGCAAAGAGAGGCAGAAATCGTCATTTGTTTAGGTGAAACACAGAAAAGCTGCTTAAAAATGACCAAAACACAAAGAAAATGTGACTAAACTGACTCACATTAGTGCCGAGTGCAAACACATTTTTGTCAATTACGCCTCAATCGTTTCACAATTTTATTATAACCAACCACCACAAACCAGGAATGTCCCAGTTTTTGTTTTTTTGAGATGGGCCCTTGTGTTTGCTGCTTCGGGCCCTTCAGAGCACCTGGGGCGGGTCTCTTTGGACAGTCGAAACACTATCAGACCTATCGCCTGTGTGAAATAAGTGTTTTCGGATAGAATTTAGACTTATTTTGGAGATTCTGCAGCTGTTGTTTGACTACAATGACCAGACGTCTCTGTTTACCCGGGCCCTGTGGCCCCTGTCCCAGCAGATTTATCCAAAACAAGTGATTTGTCCCAGTTTTATACAAGAAATGTCCCTATTTTTGAGTAATCTGATCCCTGCCAACAGTAAAGAGAGGCAGAAACTGTCATTTGTTTGTGTAAAATAAAGAAAAGCTGCTTAAAAATGACCAAAACTCAAAGAAAATGTGACGACACTGACTCATATTAGCCGTGAATGGGCCGAGAGCAGCAATTTTCCTTAATTTCGCACTTATTACCAATTATTACCAACCACAAACTGAGAGAGTTCCAGTTTTTTCTTTTGAAAACCTGGTCACCCTAATAAAAAGGCAATAAGGCAGTAAAATATTATTATAAATATATTAATAATGACTGGTCCAAGCTGCTGTACGCACTTTAACCAGCAGGAGGCGCTGAAGAGCCTCTAAACTGTCTGTGTGTGTATCTGTACGCTGCAAAAAAGCAAGATATAAACACTTAAATCTATCAGAAAATGACTTAAAAGTAGTGAAATGATCTGTCCACGCAGCAAAGATCATTTTACTGGACGAGTTCTGTTAAAATAAACGACCTCTAGACGAGAATGAAGCGTCTCTGTGAGAGTTCAGGGGCTGGAAATAAGTTTAGAGACGCTAAATTTGGGATAAACAGACTAAAAACCAGTTTAGGATCAGCGTTCATGTCCCGATAATAAGTTCTCAGATGCCAAATTCTAGATAAAATGCTTTAAATTCTGCTGAATTCTAGAAAAACAGACTTAAAACGAGCTTATGACTCGTGTTCATGGCCTGATAATGAATTCACAGACGCCGTAAGCTCTCGTAAATGGACTGCAGCTTCTTTTTTTAAACATTTATTGCCTATATTTAAGGTTTTCTGACAAGTTGAGTCCTGAAAGAAATATGTGTGACAATTAGACGAGATTACACAACCCATTCAGAACCAGGATGTAGCTAATGAGTGTGAGTGTGTGTGTGTGGGGGAAGCACAGAGCGGCGGGTGACAGTGAGTCTGCAGAGGATTACTCACACTTTATCATCAGCCCTGAAACGTAAACACGACTCCGGCTCCAAAAACACCAGACCCCGAAACGACCGCAGAACTGCAGCTCCACCCCGACACCTGCTCCGGATCTACTGCAGCTACAGGGTCCGCGGCAGCGCTCGTTCTTTTGAATATCAATTAAGAACGAAAAACAGTAAAATACGAAAACGGCTGCCTGTTTTAAAGTGAAGCTCGGGCGCGTCTGAAGCTAAAGTGCGTCGCTACAGGTGGAGGAATTCTGTCGGAAGCCAAAAAACGGCACAAACTAGTGCAGTGATGGGGGCAAGTTCTGAACTTCCAGGTAAAACTGAAGAAGCTTAACACCACTTTAACCCATCTGACAACAGCCACGAGTCTGACAAACAAAACGCTCTGCCTGGTTCACTCATTAGTGTCTGGAAACGTTAGAAAACAACTTCATAAGCACCTCACACTTCCCTCTGCTGATTTCCCACTGCACAGGCCAAAGCCCAAAAGACTCGATCACCGATGTCGTTTCTGATCCTGTTTATTTACCAGTGAATTATATTTTTTGAAAAATGCTAAAAACCACATTCCTGAACCATTTTCTTTCAACATCTTTCAGTTTCTCTTCTTCTTCTCCGTCAGTCGTCGAGCTTCACTTGTTGCTTCTGTTCACAGGTCGTGTTCAGCCCAGAAAGTCTCAGAATGTTTTATTTCCTGTACACAGACCTGCTCTTTAGTTCAGTATAGGGCTGAAACGATTCATCGAGTTAATCGATTAGAAAAATGCATCGATTATTTTTTTTTTGCCTCGATGCTTCGTTTTATTTTCATACGCTCGGCGATGGCCGGAACCTTTTGTGGTAGAGGTAAAGTTTCCGCACGACCGCTGCACTTCACTGTACACACAACAGCGCGGCCATGGATGTGTAATGGATGTATAATAAGAGCAGAACCTCCTCGTGCGCCGTACGGTCCGGTTTGCCGCGCACCCCGCATTGTCGGTACACCGTGCGTAACACGTGTATCTATCAATGTACGTGGTGTGTACTTAACATGTGCAAAGTAGACACGACAATAACAAACGATTACTCGATTATTCAAACAAAATAATCGACAGAATAATCGATTACTGTAATAATCGATAGCTGCAGCCCTAGTTCAGTAACAGCCTAATATCACTTTTGGCTCAGTTTTGTTCTATTTTATTTTTGTTTTATGAAAATAAATGGTTTTCATCGGAACAAAGAGGATGTGTCGTCCCAGGCCACAGGGTCTTGGGGGCCCAAAGTGGAACCTCTGCCTATTGATTTATATTCGAGGGGGGCCCCATGTGAGTTTTCTTGCCCTAAACCCCCAAAATTTCTGTCGACGGGCCTGGTTATAGTATCGGAATTGTATCGGAGCTGAAAAAGCGGGAATAGTACAGTCATAATTCTTTTGTTTTTTGTATAAAATTCATTCAGATAAGTTGGTGTTGGTGTGTCCAAGTTCTGCAAGGGAATAAATTTTCAAAACGAAAACCTATTTGTGCCCCCATTTTTTTTTCTATGCTCCTAAAACTTTTAACTTAGGGGCACATGAGCTCCTGAAAAACAAAAAGTTAGCGTAGCGCCCTGATAGCGACGCGTTTACTTTGGCGTCTTAGACAAAACCATTAAAACATAAAGCATTTAAAATCCTACTGATAAAGATAAAAACTGCTGCGACTTTCCCCCGTAGACGTCCACGTAGCGTCGGCTGTTCTTACCTGAGATGAGATAGTCCTTCTTCCCGCTGGCGTCCAGAGTGACTCCACAGACGGCGGAGACCGGAGCCGTGAAAACCGACTCGATGTCCTGAGACGGACCTTTGAACATCTGCGAATACACAAAGTACTTTTACTGCCGATAATAATCACGACACGACTGCTAACGACGTGTTCTGAGTGAGCGCTGTGTTCGGCTCCAGTCAAATGAAGCTCACGGGGGCCGGCGGTTACAGGAGCGAATTTGGAGCCGAGATCCATTTTAGGAATCGTCGAATTGGCGAAATAAAAACCCCAGGATCACGTGTCACGGGTTAAAACAAACATTTTCAGACCTAAAATGACGAGGCCGCAGCAGCAGGTCCGGAGAGACGAGACCATTTTTCAGTGGAAAGTGAATCGGAGCCAGAGCCCATGGAGCCGGAAGCGCGCCCACGCTCGCTTCCTGTTTGGAGCGCGCGGCGGCTAGTGGGTTAGCTGTGTCGGTTTATGTACACAGTGGCCCCCTGTAGAATTCTACGTTTGAATTAATTGATTCCAAATGAAATAGATCAGAATTAAATGATTCTCCTTCGAGTTCACGTGGAAATAATCTTTCCGAACAACGGTTTCCGTGGAAAACAGGTTAAACCGTCTTTATTTACTTCCGCTCAGCGTCTGGCGGTCGGGAAGGGTTCTGACTGGACCGAGACACAAACGTGTTTTTGTCGAGCAGAAGAAAACATGAACGACTGGAATTGATTTTAAGCGGAATAAACGTTTACATTATCAAAGAATGATTAAAAACAGATTTAAGTACGGCAGAAACCACCCACTGAAGTTAATTAAGTTTAAATCTGAATAAACTCAAATCCAAATAAACATCAGGAATTAAGTGTTTACATGTCCGGAATTAACTTTTATTCCGAATTCCTTTATTTTTAATCAGATTTGAAGGTCTTGTGTAAAGTTCGATCATCTGAAACTAGGACCTCGTCTCCAGAACTTAAACGAATCCCGTTCCTTCTCTTATAAACGCGTTCACATGAAACTCTCACCTTGATCTGTTTGACTTCGTACTGGATCCTCTTGATCGGATTTCCGTAAATGTCGTTCCCAGAATCCACCTCTCTCTCTCCCACCACCTTCGCACGGATCACTGGGAAACAAACAAAAAGACATGAACAACAGAGTCGGAAAAACTGATTCGATTTACATGAGAAACTTGAAAGCAAAACCGTTTTTTTGTACTGTGGGTTTTAAAGTTTTGTTTTATTATGAAAACCTGTAAATAAATTTAAAAAAAGACACTTTAAAACAGACTTTTTAAATACATAAAGATTCGCTATGGAACTTTTCTGGTGTGGAATGTTTCTCACTACGGCATTAACTTGCTTTTTAACTCCATGGAACGTTATTGCTAAAAAAAAAGCCTTGAAAAACACACATTCTTACTATGAGTTCGCTCGCCTTTCCTCAGATCTGACCCGTAACCTGCTTGTCTCCATGGAGATTAATGCCATACTGTGGAATTTCCTAGGCAACACCACGGCATCTCCATGGAGACAAGCGGACGGCAGATTTTTCGTCGAAAAAGTTAGATAACGCTACTTAAAATCTCCTTCGCGTAACTTTTTCTGGTGGATTCTCCGTCAAACGCCTAATGTCTCCATGGAGACGTTACCGCTTTGCTGCGAAATGTTCCACAGCACGGCTTTAAACCGTCCTATCTCCATGGAGACCGAACCAGACCAGGTTGCAGGTCGGGTCAGTCAGAACGCCGGGTTTTCTACGTATTTTTGAGCGATAAAACCACCTGTAAAAGCGAAGTAGAGCTGTTTAAAGTCACACTGCGGAACATTTCGGGTACGGCAATGATGTATCCATAGGAACAAGCAGGTTGAAAAGTTCCATAATGCACCTTTAAGGCTAATAAGTACTTTTGTTGTTGTTGTTGAGTAAAAATAGAAGAATGACACTGCAAAACAAAACAAAAATACAACAAATGTGGTTTTATTTTACAGACGAATAAAGTGAAATAAAGTCGGACACAAAAATAGGCCAATTAGACTCAACAACGACTGGAGGTAATGAGTGAGGAGGAAGAAACCGATTATCTCATTACAGAGTCACAGGGCTCAGGCGGCAGGAGGCCGGAGACGCCTCAGCTCCAAATGTGTCTGCGCAAGAACCGAAAAGAAGAAAAGAATCGATACTGAAACTGGGATCGAAACTGGAGCCACAGTTTTATCAGGTTTAGATTCTGAAGGAGAAGGAAGAGGAGGAGAAGGAGGAGGAGAAGAAGAAGAAGGAGAAGAAGGAGAAAAAGAAGGAGAAGAAGAAGAAGAAGAAGAAGAAGGAGAAGAAGAAGAAGAAGAAGAAGAGCTGAACCTTTCCTGAACGAGTTTAGAACAAACTTGAGCAGAACAAGTGTAAGAGCAAAGAGACTAATATAAACCCATGGACCTGGTTTAGACCTGGTTTAGTCCTGGTTTAGTCCTGGTTTAGTCCTGGTTTAGACCTGGTTTAGACCTGGTTTAGTCCTGGTTTAGTCCTGGTTTAGACCTGGTTTAGACCTGGTTTAGACCTGGTTTAGTCCTGGTTTAGTCCTGGTTTAGTCCTGGTTTAGACCTGGTTTAGACCTGGTTTAGTCCTGGTTTAGTCCTGGTTTAGACCTGGTTTAGTCCTGGTTTAGTTCTGGTTTAGTCCTGGTTTAGACCTGGTTTAGACCTGGTTAAGTCCTGGTTTAGTTCTGGTTTAGTCCTGGTTTAGACCTGGTTTAGACCTGGTTTAGACCTGGTTTAGACCTGGTTTAGTCCTGGTTTAGTCCTGGTTTAGACCTGGTTTAGACCTGGTTTAGTCCTGGTTTAGTCCTGGTTTAGACCTGGTTTAGTCCTGGTTTAGTTCTGGTTTAGTCCTGGTTTAGACCTGGTTTAGACCTGGTTAAGTCCTGGTTTAGTTCTGGTTTAGTCCTGGTTTAGACCTGGTTTAGACCTGGTTTAGACCTGGTTAAGTCCTGGTTTAGACCTGGTTTAGTCCTGGTTTAGACCTGGTTTAGACCTGGTTTAGTCCTGGTTTAGTCCTGGTTTAGACCTGGTTTAGTCCTGGTTTAGTTCTGGTTTAGTCCTGGTTTAGACCTGGTTTAGACCTGGTTAAGTCCTGGTTTAGTTTAGACCTGGTTTAGACCTGGTTTAGTCCTGGTTTAGTCCTGGTTTAGTCCTGGTTTAGTCCTGGTTTAGACCTGGACCACTGAGGATCACAGATATGAGGCCACATGGGAACAGAAAATAAATTCTACCGTTTAATGTGGAAAATCCCGTTCTATTGTCTAAACTCTGCCTGTTTCTATGGATACGTCACTGTGGTCGCCTCTCCACAGATCCGACCCGCAACTCTGTCCGGTTTGGTCTCCGTGGCGATATAAAGGTTTAACGCCGAACTGCGGAACATTCCAGACAAAGCAATAACTAAACATCCGTACAGAAAACCATTTGACGGACGATTCCGCGAGTTTTTTTTTCAGCGAAGGATCTGCCGCCTGCTGGTCTCCGTGGAGATGTCGCCGCGTCGCAGAGAAAATCCCACAGTGCGGCATTAAACTCCAAGCGGGTTACGGGTCGGATCTGGGGAAAGGCGAGCGCACTCACAGTAAGAAGGCGTGTTTTTGAAGGCATTTTTTTAGCAATAAAGTTCTACAGATGAATAAAAAAGCGTTTGACGGACCCTCCGCGGGGAAAGTTCCACAGTGCGGCTTTAGTTTCTCGTGTTTATTCGGTTTAAACCTGTTTTCTTCGTCTTTTGTCCTACATTTGTGCAGTCGGGGGGAGTGACTCGGGGCCGGGTGGAATGGGCCCCGTAAACTGGGGCCTGGGGGAGTCCTGAGCTCTGTTTACGACTGATTTTATTATTATTTTATGTAACGCTCAGATTTTCCACGCTGCAAAGGTCCCTGAACATAGCAGCGCGATGATGTAGCCCCGAGAGGAGGAGAGGAGGAGGAGAGGAGGAGAGGAGAGAGGAGGAGAGGAGAGGAGGAGAGGAGAGGAGGAAAGGAGGAGAGAGAGGAGGAGAGGAGGAGAGGAGAGGAGGAGAGGAGGAGAGGAGGAGAGGAGGAGAGGAGGAGGAGAGGAGGAGAGGAGGAGAGGAGAGAGGAGGAGGAGAGGAGAGGAGGAGGAGAGGAGAGAGGAGGAGGAGAGGAGAGGAGGAGAGGAGGAGAGGAGGAGAGGAGGAGGAGAGGAGAAGAGGAGAGAGGAGAGGAGGAGAGGAGGAGGAGGAGAGGAGGAGAGGAGGAGAGGAGAGAGGAGGAGAGGTGGAGAGGAGGAGGAGGAGAGGAGGAGAGGAGGAGAGGAGGAGAGGAGAGAGGAGGAGGAGGAGAGAGGAGAGGAGGAGGAGAGGAGGAGAGGAGGAGAGGAGAGAGGAGAGGAGGAGGAGAGGAGGAGAGGAGAGGAGGAGAGGAGAGAGGAGGAGGAGAGGAGAGGAGGAGGAGAGGAGGAGAGGAGAGAGGAGAGGAGGAGAGGAGGAGGAGGAGAGGAGGAGAAGAGGAGAGATGAGGAGAGGTGGAGAGGAGGAGGAGGAGAGGAGGAGAGGAGGAGAGGAGAGAGGAGGAGAGAGGAGAGGAGGAGGAGAGGAGGAGAGGAGGAGAGGAGAGAGGAGAGGATGAGAGGAGAGGAGGAGAGGAGGAGAGGAGGAGAGGAGAGAGGAGGAGGAGAGGAGAGGAGGAGGAGAGGAGGAGAGGAGAGAGGAGGAGGAGGAGAGGAGGAGGAGAGGAGAGAGGAGGAGAGCGGAGGAGGAGAGGAGGAGGAGAGAGGAGGAGAGGAGAAGGAGAGAGGAGGAGGAGAGGAGAGGAGGAGAGGAGAGAGGAGGAGGAGAGGAGAGGAGGAGAGGAGGAGAGGAGGAGAGGAGGAGGAGAGGAGGAGAGGAGAGGAGGAGGAGACGAGGAGGAGGAGGAGAGGAGAGGAGGAGGAGAGAGAGGAGAGAGAGGAGGAGGAGAGGAGAGGAGGAGAGGAGGAGAGGAGGAGAGAGAGAGGAGGAGAGAGAGAGGAAGAGAGAGAGAGGAGAGGAGGAGGGGAGGAGAGGAGGAGAGGAGAGAGGAGGAGAGAGGAGGAGAGGAGGAGGAGAGGAGGAGGAGAGAGGAGGAGAGGAGGAGGAGAGGAGGAGGAGAGGACGAGAGGACGAGAGGAGGAAGAGAGGAGAGGAGGAGGAGGAGAGGAGGAGGAGAGGAGGAGAGGACGAGAGGAGGAAGAGAGGAGAGGAGGAGGAGAGGAGGAAGAGAGGAGAGGAGGAGGAGAGGAGGAGGAGAGGACGAGAGGACGAGAGGAGGAGGAGAGGAGAGGAGAGGAGAAGAGGAGGAGAGGAGCAGAGGAGGAGAGGAGGAGGAGAGATAGTAGGAGGAGAGGAGGAGAGGACGAGAGGAGGAGGAGAGGTGAGGAGAGGAGAGGAGGAGAGGAGGAGAGGAGGAGAGGAGGAGGAGAGGAGAGGAGGAGGAGAGGAGGAGAGGAGGAGAGAGGAGGAGGAGAGGAGGAGGAGAGGGGGGAGCAGAGGAAGAGGAGAGGAGGAGAGGAGGAGGAGAGGAGAGGAGGAGAGGAGGAGGAGAGGAGAGGAGGAGAGGAGGAGAGGAGGAGGAGCAGAGGAGGAGGAGAGGAGAGGAGGAGGAGAGGAGGAGCAGAGGAAGAGGAGGAGAGGAGGAGGAGAGGAGAGGAGGAGGAGAGGAGGAGGAGAGGAGGAGGAGAGGAGGAGGAGAGGAGGAGGAGAGGAGGAGGAGAGGAGAAGAGGAGAAGGAGAGGAGGAGGAGAGGAGGAGGAGAGGAGGAGGAGAGGAGCAGAGGAGGTGAGGAGGAGGAGAGGTGGAGCAGAGGAGGAGAGGAGGAGAGGAGGAGAGGAGCAGAGGAGGAGGAGAGGAGGAGGAGAGGAGGGGAGAGGAGGAGAGGAGCAGAGGAGGAGAGGAGAGGAGGAGAGGAGGAGGAGAGGAGCAGAGGAGGAGAGGAGGAGGAGAGGAGGGGAGGAGCAGAGGAGGAGAGGAGCAGAGGAGGAGAGGAGGAGCAGAGGAGGAGAGGAGCAGAGGAGGAGGAGAGGAGCAGAGGAGGAGGAGGAGAGGAGCAGGGTTACGTCAGATGCCCTTCCCATCACAATCTGGTAATGTGTTTATGCGATGGGAGAAAGGGAAGAGATTAAACTAGGAGCTGATCACGAACTAGACCAGGACTAAACCAGGACTGAACCAGGACTAAACCAGGACTAAACCAGGACTAAACCAGGACTAAAACAGGACTAAACCAGGACTAAACCAGGACTGAACCAGGACTAAACCAGGACTAAACCAGGACTAAACCAGGACTAAAACAGGACTAAACCAGGACTAAACCAGGACTGAACCAGGACTAAACCAGGACTAAAACAGGACTAAAACAGGACTAAACCAGGACTGAACCAGGACTAAACCAGGACTGAACCAGGACTGAACCAGGACTAAACCAGGACTAAACCAGGACTGAACCAGGACTGAACCAGGACTAAACCAGGACTAAAACAGGACTGAACCAGGACTAAACCAGGACTAAAACAGGACTAAAACAGGACTAAACCAGGACTGAACCAGGACTAAACCAGGACTAAAACAGGACTAAAACAGGACTAAACCAGGACTGAACCAGGACTAAACCAGGACTGAACCAGGACTGAACCAGGACTAAACCAGGACTAAACCAGGACTAAACCAGGACTAAACCAGGACTAAACCAGGACTGTACTTCTCCAAACTCAACTCCAAAGGGCAAATGAGAAGAAAACTACTAGAACAGGGTGAAAAGATCTGAAAAGTCTGATTTAAAAAAGCACAAATTTGTTTTTTGAGACAAAACGGAGTCAAACTGAATCACATCTGAAGTGGAGCAAGAAACGATTTTCACTTTATGCAGAAATCCGTCTGTTTCCTCACGCCGGAGTCGAAAGATCGAGAGTTTCACAAGATCCTCTGACGAAACTCTCGATTTAACAACCGTCTCCTTCCCCTTCGGCTCTGAGGTGCACAGGCATCAGCAGCAGACACAGGCAGAACGTGCAAACACGACTAAACCCACGTGTTCATGCTGATGTAAAGCTGCACTGTGTCACTTTTCTGCCAGAGGGAACAGAACTGTCCCGAGACTGTGCACAGGAGGAGGAGAAAAATGATCCTGGGAGATTTTTTTTCCATGTTTTTACGTTTGTATCAGATAAAAATGAAGTAAAATAAAAAACAGTGAGAATAAAATGAATTAATTTCATTAAAAAAATTTAATGACACTTTACAGAGAGAGGCAAAAAACGAATAAATAAATGAAAAAAATGGTTCAGTCCTGGTTTAGACCTGGTTTAGACCTGGTTCAGTCCTGGTTTAGACCTGGTTTAATCCTGGTTTAGACCTGGTTTAGACCTGGTTTAGTCCTGGTTTAGTCCTGGTTTAGTCCTGGTTTAGTCCTGGTTTAGTCCTGGTTTAGACCTGGTTTAGTCCTGGTTTAGTTCTCGTTCAGACCTGGTTTAGTCCTGTTTAGACCTGTTTTAGTCCTGGTTTAGTCCTGGTTTAGTTCTGGTTTAGGCCTGGCTTAGTCCTGGTTTAGACCTGGTTTAGACCTGGTTTAGACCTGGTTCAGTCCTGGTTTAGACCTGGTTTAATCCTGGTTTAGACCTGGTTTAGACCTGGTTTAGTCCTGGTTTAGTCCTGGTTTAGTCCTGGTTTAGTCCTGGTTTAGTCCTGGTTTAGACCTGGTTTAGTCCTGGTTTAGTTCTCGTTCAGACCTGGTTTAGTCCTGTTTAGACCTGTTTTAGTCCTGGTTTAGTCCTGGTTTAGTTCTGGTTTAGGCCTGGCTTAGTCCTGGTTCAGTCCTGTTTTAGTTCTGGTTTAGGCCTGGCTTAGTCCTGGTTTAGTCCTGGTTTAGAGCTGGTTTAGACCTGGTTTAATCCTGGTTCAGACCTGGTTTAGTCCTGTTTAGACCTGGTTTAGACCTGGTTTAGACCTGGTTCAGTCCTGTTTTAGTCCTGGTTTAGTCCTGGTTTAGTCCTGGTTTAGTTCTCGTTCAGACCTGGTTTAGTCCTGTTTAGACCTGTTTTAGTCCTGGTTTAGTCCTGGTTTAGTTCTGGTTTAGGCCTGGCTTAGTCCTGGTTCAGTCCTGTTTTAGTTCTGGTTTAGGCCTGGCTTAGTCCTGGTTCAGTCCTGGTTTAGACCTGGTTTAGACCTGGTTTAGTCCTGTTTAGACCTGGTTTAGACCTGGTTTAGTCCTGGTTCAGTCCTGGTTTAGACCTGGTTTAGACCTGGTTCAGTCCTGGTTTAGACCTGGTTTAGTCCTGGTTCAGTCCTGGTTTAGTCCTGGTTCAGTCCTGGTTTAGTCCTGGTTTAGTCCTGGTTCAGTCCTGGTTTAGAGCTGGTTTAGACCTGGTTTAATCCTGGTTTAGACCTGGTTTAGACCTGGTTTAGACCTGGTTTAGTCCTGGTTTAGTCCTGGTTTAGTCCTGGTTTAGTCCTGGTTTAGTTCTCGTTCAGACCTGGTTTAGTCCTGTTTAGACCTGTTTTAGTCCTGGTTTAGTCCTGGTTTAGTTCTGGTTTAGGCCTGGCTTAGTCCTGGTTCAGTCCTGTTTTAGTTCTGGTTTAGGCCTGGCTTAGTCCTGGTTCAGTCCTGGTTTAGACCTGGTTTAGACCTGGTTTAGTCCTGTTTAGACCTGGTTTAGACCTGGTTTAGTCCTGGTTTAGTCCTGGTTTAGTTCTGGTTTAGGCCTGGCTTAGTCCTGGTTCAGTCCTGGTTTAGACCTGGTTTAGACCTGGTTTAGTCCTGTTTAGACCTGGTTTAGACCTGGTTTAGTCCTGGTTTAGTCCTGGTTTAGTCCTGGTTTAGTCCTGGTTTAGTTCTCGTTCAGACCTGGTTTAGTCCTGTTTAGACCTGTTTTAGTCCTGGTTTAGTCCTGGTTTAGTTCTGGTTTAGGCCTGGCTTAGTCCTGGTTCAGTCCTGTTTTAGTTCTGGTTTAGGCCTGGCTTAGTCCTGGTTCAGTCCTGGTTTAGACCTGGTTTAGACCTGGTTTAGTCCTGTTTAGACCTGGTTTAGACCTGGTTTAGTCCTGGTTTAGTCCTGGTTTAGTCCTGGTTTAGTTCTCGTTCAGACCTGGTTTAGTCCTGTTTAGACCTGTTTTAGTTCTGGTTTAGGCCTGGCTTAGTCCTGGTTCAGTCCTGGTTCAGTCCTGGTTTAGACCTGGTTTAGTCCTGTTTAGACCTGGTTTAGACCTGGTTCAGTCCTGGTTCAGTCCTGGTTTAGTCCTGATGTAAAAATAAATAAATAAATAAATACAAATTTTAAAAATGTAATTGAATTATTATTTTTTTACTTGATTGATTGAATTTATTTATTTTTATAAACACACTCGGCAACAGTGAAGTGCGGTAAGAATTAAAGGTGTGACTGTTGTGTAACGTGGGACTTTCGGGGCTTTTGCTGCATTAATGCGTCTGTGCAGCACTTTGGAAACTTTATAAATGTTTATAAAACGTGCTACAGAACTGAGGTGGACTGGATTTAAAATAAACGACGTCAAAATCTCGTCTCATTCTCGCAGAAACCGTTTCTTGACCAGTGTCCAGACGTCCCCGTTTCCCCGGGACAGCTCCAGTCCTGAACCCTGTGCCCCCGTCCCAGCAGATTTACCCAAAACCACTGATTTGTCCCAGTTTTATACAAGAAATGTCCCAGTTGTGCCTGTTTTTGACCAATTTGACGCCCGACAACAGTAAAGATGGGACTATGCTGTCACTTGTTGAGGTAAAATACAGAAAACTGTTCTTGGAAATGACTCCAGAGCGGAAAAATGCACCATCAAAGGAACTCTACTGGCCCACGAGCGAGTCGAGGATGAAAATGTGACGCTCTTTTCACAATTTTATTTAAAGCAACATCCAGCGTGACCAGACGTCTCTGTTTCCCCGGGACAGCTCCAGTCCTGAGCCCCGTGTCCCCCTGTCCCTGCAGATTTACACAAAACCACTGATTTGTTCCAGTTTTACACAAGAAATGTCCCAGTTGTCCCTGTTTTGGACCAATCTGATCCCTGCTGACAGTGAAGAGAAGCAGAAACTGTCATTTGTTGAGGTAAAATACAGAAAAGCTGCTTGGGTCGCGGGGGCAGCTTGCCCCCGCATAGCACCTGACCCCCCCATGAACCCCTCTGCAGGTGGTGAGCCCACAGGAGGGTGGACAACATGGTCCTTGATGGCCAAAACAACATGGCCAAAAGAGCCCAACAACGCCTTTACTTCCTCCGAAAACTGAAAAGAGCAAGAGCCCCGACCCCCATCCTCCGGACATTCTACAGAGGCACCATTGAGAGCATCTTATCCAGCTGCATCACGGTGTGGTACAGCTCTTGCACCGCGTCCTGCAAAAAGACTCTGCAGCGCATCGTCAGAGCAGCTGAGAGGATCATCGGTGTCCCTCTCCCTCCTCTACAGGACATTTATCACTCCCGCCTCACCCGCAAAGCCATCAGGATTGCAGGTGACCCCACCCACCCATCTCACAGCCTCTTCAGCCCGCTGCCATCAGGGAGAAGACTGCGGAGCCTCCAGGCTAGAACCAGCAGGCTCCGGGACAGTTTCTTCCACCAGGCTGTCAGAGGACTTAACTCTCTCCCTGCCCTACTCCCACTTTTCCCCTCTGCCCCCCCTCGGCCCCCTGTCACCTACTAAGAACACTGCGAACTCTAATGCACTACCTCACTTTTTTACATTATATGGTCAATCAGTCTGTTATTCATACATTTTTGCACTACTTCACTTTTTTACCTGTAAATATTGTTTTGTCTATTGTGTCTGTTTACTTTGAGTGTTTGCACATTTTTGGCTTGTTTGCGCACTTCTGTCTGTTTGCACATTTTGTTGTTTGCACATTTGTTTTATACTTTATACTTTATACTTTATACTTTATTGGAATGTTTTTAATGTTTGCACTGAGGTGGGAGAGGACAGCAATTTCATCTGTGCTATATATATTTTGTATGTATATGCACATGTGACAATAAAGGAAAATTGAATTGAATTGAATTGAATTAGTTCATAGGGGTGCGGGCATGTTTTGGGCTGATGGGGGAAACCGGAGTACCCGGAGGAAACCCATCCAGACACGGGGAGAACATGCAAACTCCACCCGGCGACCCGGGGATCGAACCCGCAACCTTCTTGCTGTGAGGCCTGAGTGTTGCCGCCAGCAACATTGTTCTGATGGTTTTAATTGATCCTGTTCAAAAACATTCCTATTCTATTTTCTTTATTAATGATTTGTTTTATTCATTTAATGATTTCATTCACACATGTTTAACCCACGAATCCTGCAAATTTAGGCTGAGTTCTTCTCTCAAACGTCAAAACGTCAAAAAGAAACTATCTGTAGAATAAAGCCAAACTACCGGGGAGTAAAAACACGCTAGCACAGCATTAAATAAAGACCAAGTATGACAAGAAAATAAGAAAAATACACAGTTATAATGAACAAAAGTGTAGCTCCATAGAGACAGACAGTGACACAGTGCACCTTTAAAGGGCTCATATTACACGTTTACAGTTTTCTGAGCTATGTTATAAACCTGGAGTTTGTTTGTTTGTTTCATTCACACATGTTTAACATACAAATCCTGCATATTCAGGCTGAGTCCTTCTATGAAACGTCCAAACCAAAATACCAGAGAGTAAAAACATGCTGCCACAGTGTTCATATGAATAAAGAGTGCACAAGCTTAGACCAAGAGACAAGTATGACAAGAAGATAATAAAAACGCAGTTATATTGAACAGAAGGGAAGAGGAGTCATGAGTGGTAGAGCAGGTGGGCAATTATTATTTCCATGGGGCCACGTGAGAAACAGAAAATATTATGGATATTCTGCATAATATGAACTGTTTTTCTTTATAAAGCGCAGTAAATAGTATTGTTTAGACATGCTGATAAGACTGGTAAGAGTTTATATTACGACTCAGCAATAGGGAAGTAACAATAACCGAAATCTGGTGATATCGTATCGTCACAATATATCGAATCCCAAGTCTCTTTGCTTAAATGAACAGTTCTGATGCTGAAATAGCTAAAAAAAACAGAGGGAACTACATAGACCATGATCCTTTGCTCCGTTTCAGTGCAGACGACACGAAGAAATAACTGTTCTCAGCACTTTTACGTCTTCATTCTTTGGATTAAGTCTGTGAAGCATTTTTAGAGGAAAAAGGAGCAGATTCAGTTTTGTGCCTCCACAAAATATTATAATAAATCTGGTTCGGTGAGATGTTCATGGTGAAAATCTGGTGCAGAGAGATTTGGATTTCGTTCCATCCCTAATGACAATAAATGTTGCACCAAGTGACTGGACAAAGCGTTTTAGAGTCAGTCTTGTTATATTGTTATATGTTGAATATCGTAATATCGCGAGCCTCCCCACCGTATCGTGAGCTTTCCCACGATATCGCAATAAATATCGTACCGTGAGACCTGGATATCGCTACACTCGTACCATTTACCATTTCACACAATCCAACAGTCTCTCACTTGTGTCCTTTGAGTCGCACATGCTGCACTTCTTTCCCACCGTATCGTGAGCTTTCCCACCAGATCGCAATATCCATCGTACCGTGAGGTTTGTACTGTGACGATATCGTAGAGCTGGGCGGTATGACCAAAAATTGATATCACGGTATTTTTTTAAATTATCACGCTATCACGGTATTTAACGGTATTTTTGTCTTTGGCTAAGTGGAGTGTGATAGAGTTGGTAATATCATTCCGTTTGCTTTTCTTGTCATAGACGGTCCCTTTAGACGGAGAATACGAAGATTGCATGAAAGTAAAATCTGCATCTTCTCCCCAATCTCTGCGTAACGTTGGCACTGCAGCACAAAACACTACACAGACGTCCCTGGTGGGCGCGTTTGCTAAAGGGACCGTCTGTGTAGTGTTAGGCGCGTTTGCTAAAGGGACCGTCTGTGTAGTGTTAGGCGCGTTTGCTAAAGGGACCGTCTGTGTAGTGTTTTGTGACACGGCTCCCTTTTTCGGAGAGCGGGAGTGCGCGGAGCCGTGCCCGGGCGAAAAGGTGAAGAGCGGGGCTCCGCGCACTCCCGCTCTACGCTCTCTCGCCCGGGCGCGGCTCCGCGCACTCCCGCTCTCCGAAAAAGGGAGCCGTGTCACAAAACACTACACAGACGGTCCCTTTAGCAAACGCGCACCACTCAACTCGCTATCCTTACCTGGCTTGTTGGCTTGTTTGGTGTAACACTGAAAAACAGCCCCCGCTCAATCTACACAGCGACGTTCCGCCGCTCTGTGTTGCCGACATATGCGCGCACACACGGTATGGCGGTAAATAAAAAATTCATATCATAAAAATAAAAATTACCGGTATACCGGTTCAAACGGTATACCGCCCAGCCCTACGATATCGTATCGTGAGACTTGGATATCGTTACACCGCTACTAATTAATGAAAAAGTGAGGCTGCCTTACAAGATATGTCATTTAAAAAAGACCTCCAAAATAAAAGTAATGCAGCTTTAGTCCAGGCATGAGGTAAAATGATAAAACATGTTTATTTTGTAATTACAAATGAGCTCAAACGGGTCGGTCAGAGTCAACCAAAGACCCGTATGTGGCCCGGGAGCTGCACAACGGTCCGTTCTCGAGCTACGCAAGAGTTACACATTTGTACATTTGTTTCTTTGTCATAAGGAGAGTCCAGAAGCACCTGTGGGCTTGGCTCTGCTGTTGTTCCCTCAAATATACAGCATGACTATGAACTTTTTTCTGATCAGATATTTTTTTCAGTTGCCCCAGTGGCTATTTTAAAGGTGCACTGTGTAACTTTTTGATTGGGGGGGGTCCATCACCCGCTCGTCTCTATGGATTTGTCATTGCTGTGCCTGGAATGCTCCGCAGTGTGACATTAAACAGCTCCACTTTACATTTATCCAGTTGCATTTGAGTTTACAGCTCAAACATTCCTACAGGAAACAGGCGTTCTGACTGTGAGCGGCGTCGCCTCTCCGCAGATCTGACCCGGAACTTGGTCTGGTTTGGTCTCCGTGAAGATAAAAACGTTAAATGCCATACTGCGGAACGTTCCAGACAAAGCGATAGCGTCTACATGAAGAAAAGTATTTAGATGACAGACCCTCCACCAGAAACGTCACACAACGCAGCTTTGACATCTCTTTGGACATCGGTATCATTAAATGAATAAAACAAGGAAATAGAACGAGAACGTTTTTGAACAGGAAAACAATTAAAACGTTAAAATTATGCTTTAATCACCAGGTACGGGGGGATACTTGCGCCCCGTCCGAGTTCATCCACACGCTGCCTCCATGTTTTACCCGCCGGATTTGTAAAGAACAGACTGCCATCGCCATAACTCTCACCGAGTTAACACGTCACCACAATCTGGAACATTCCCAGGACCGTTGAAAAGTGTCAAGTCTTTCCTAAAGAAGAAGCTCGGTGCCGCAGTGTCGCCACAGCCCAGCAACGAAGCACATGTGGACTAAACCAGGACTGAACCAGGACTAAACCAGGACTAAACCAGGAGTGAACCAGGACTAAACATAGCTAAACCAGGACTAAACCAGGACTAAACCAGGAGTGAACCAGGACTAAACATAGCTAAACCAGGACTAAACCAGGACTAAACCAGGAGTGAACCAGGACTGATCCAGGACTGAACAGGACTAAACTAGGACTGATCCAGGACTGAACAGGACTAAACTAGGACTCGACATGGCTAAAACAGAACCAAACCAGGACTAAACCAGGACTAAACCAGGACTAAACCAGGACTAAACCAGGAGTGAACCAGGAGTGAACCAGGACTAAACCAGGACTAAACCAGGAGTGAACCAGGACTAAACCAGGACTAAACCAGGACTAAACCAGGACTAAACCAGGAGTGAACCAGGACTAAACCAGGACTAAACCAGGAGTGAACCAGGACTAAACCAGGACTAAACCAGGACTAAACCAGGACTAAACCAGGAGTGAACCAGGACTAAACCAGGACTAAACCAGGACTAAACCAGGAGTGAACCAGGACTAAACCAGGACTAAACCAGGACTAAACCAGGAGTGAACCAGGACCGATCCAGGACTGAACAGGACTAAACCAGGACTCGACATAGCTAAAACAGAACCAAACCAGGACTAAACCAGGACTAAACCAGGACTAAACCAGGACTAAACCAGGAGTGAACCAGGACTAAACCAGGACTAAACCAGGACTAAACCAGGACTAAACCAGGAGTGAACCAGGACTAAACTAGGACTCGACATGGCTAAAACAGAACCAAACCAGGACTAAACCAGGACTAAACCAGGACTAAACCAGGACTAAACCAGGAGTGAACCAGGACTAAACCAGGACTAAACCAGGACTAAACCAGGACTAAACCAGGAGTGAACCAGGACTAAACCAGGACTAAACCAGGACTAAACCAGGAGTGAACCAGGACTAAACCAGGACTAAACCAGGACTAAACCAGGAGTGAACCAGGACCGATCCAGGACTGAACAGGACTAAACCAGGACTCGACATAGCTAAAACAGAACCAAACCAGGACTAAACCAGGACTAAACCAGGAGTGAACCAGGACTAAACCAGGACTAAACCAGGACTAAACCAGGAGTGAACCAGGACCGATCCAGGACTGAACAGGACTAAACTAGGACTCGACATGGCTAAAACAGAACCAAACCAGGACTAAACCAGGACTAAACCAGGACTAAACCAGGACTAAACCAGGAGTGAACCAGGACTAAACCAGGACTAAACCAGGACTAAACCAGGAGTGAACCAGGACTAAACCAGGACTAAACCAGGAGTGAACCAGGACCGATCCAGGACTGAACAGGACTAAACTAGGACTCGACATAGCTAAAACAGAACCAAACCAGGACTAAACCAGGACTAAACCAGGACTAAACCAGGACTAAACCAGGACTAAACCAAGAGTCAATAAGGACTAAACATGGATCAAAACAGGACTAAACAAGGACTCAATAAGGATTAAACCAGGACCAAACCAGGAATAAAACAGGACTAAACCAGGACTAAACCAGGACTAAACCAAGAGTCAATAAGGACTAAACACGGACCAAAACAGGACTAAACAAGGACTCAATAAGGATTAAACCAGGACCAAACCAGGACTAAACCAGGACTAAACATGGAGAGCCACAGTTTCAGTTTCAGGCCTCTGCTCTGACTGGTTTAGATCCAAACTCAAAGCAGTTTATCTGCGCTTTGGACTGAAGGATTTTTATTCTGCGCTCTTTTCTTTTCAAGTTAAATTGTGATGATTATTTATGTTTTGATTCGTTTGTATTGTGATTCTAATGTGTTTCTAATTCTGTGAATCACTTTGTGTATGAATTGGGCTGTACAAATAAACTTGCCTTGCCTACTTCCACTACCGACCCTTTGTGTCTTCAAGATTTCTTGGGGCTGTGATGCTAACTGGAGGCACTGCTCTATTGTCTATCTGAGTCTTTGTTCGCCTTTACTTTGTGCTTTATTTTAAATACACAATCTCGCCATTAAGAGCCGACTTAGCTGGAGCTACAGCAGGTGGGATGATTCACATTTTTGCTGAAAATCAAACTCCTAAACAGGACCATGAAAATGTGTTTAAATCCATTTGGTATTTTTTCTTACGTTTTTAGACCGTCTTAAAACTTTTTTTTTTTTTTTTTTTTGCAACGTCTGCCAGTATGTGCCTTGTGTCTCCAGGGTAACTGCTGAACATTTCACCACAGAGATACATATAGAACACACCCGGCGCGACGCACAGTAGTGAACAGACGTGTGGGCCTCGTACAGTACCTGCGGGGTCACAGGAACTCACTGAATACATGGAACTGTGGGAAAAGTTCAAAGGTTGTTGTTCGCAGGTTAAGGGCACAGAATGGCTCTATAAGTCACCCAGAACCCAGCTGTGTTACTGGAAAAAACATATTTGGGTTTAATTAGCAACAATTATCATGTGTTGAACCACAATTAATGAAGCAATTACTCGGCCTATTCATTCGCGATTATTGTGAGCGGAGGGAGGGCGCGACAGCTTTGATCATGTCAAACAAAAACGACTGAGCCCGTCATAAATTCCTGGGCGTTTCTAATAATTTTCTTACATTTTTGAATGGAGCAAACAGATCATTAATAATTGGGTGCGTAACGCCTCAGTTTGAGGAGCTGATTTGCTGCCAGAACCTGTCGTACCGGAAATGAGAACAGTTAAGAAAGGCGCAGATATAAAGAGATGTTCTTTAAATGTAATAAAATATAACTGTATGGTTCTCAGACACAACAGCAAAAATAAACACATTAATTAATAATTAGGGATGCTTCAATTTAACATGGGTATCGGCTTCTAATTATCGAATTATTAAGTGCACAAAGTAAAGGAATGAGACAATTTATGGTCATATTTGGTTCACAGTAGTTGAATTTCTGTTTTTACTTGAGTAATAAATATTTCTTTTTCTTTTTGGTTTAAGGAAATAAATGCTGCAATCGTTGTACTATATCAGCTGTTACTGGCAGTTACTTAAAGGTGCATTGTGCAACTTTTCTGGTGGAAGGTCCATCACCTGCTTGTTTCTATGGAGATGATGACATTAAACTTACTCACCTACCTTACATTTATTCATTTTAAAGCTCAAAAACACCAAAACACCCAAGGAAAAACAGGCATTCTGGGATGGATGTTATAAACTATGGATGTCAAAGTAGAATTAGCAGATGAAAGCCGATAATTATGAGTGATTTTGGTCACTAAGCCCATATAATTCTCACATGAAAAATGCCCAGCAAAGCACATCCAATACAAAAGGCCTTAGAATCACAATATAGCCCATTATTCTTGTCCTACTTAAAGTTCATGTGACAAGTGACACTAATCTCTCTCAAACATAATGAATATAGATGAAAGAGTGAAATCTTGCCCAGCCTTTTCTAGATTGGTCATTTGTTGAAGGTTCTATTATTTGACTTCCTGTTTGTTGGACACAGGCAGCCGTGTTTCCGTATGTTACCTAGAAACCATGATGTAAACAAGGCCCAAAACACGTTATTTATGTTAACTCGGTGTTTAAACGGTCAGAAAAACGGCTTCCTTGTGCGTAAATTGTCCCTGAATTTTGGATGGAACTGATGACAGTCAGTGACACAGGTCGAGAGACTCTGTTTGAGAACTCGACCATAGTGCCTATATTTTACAACTTTTTATTTTCTCTCTTTCTTCATAAATCAAGTGAGAGTTTGAGAAGTATATGAATCTGTCAAATGCACTGTAAGTGTTTAGAGGTGTGGGGTAACAACTACTACACAAATATTCAGTCGAGTCTGCAAAGAAATGTTTGAAGAATTGTAAATAACAGAGACCACACAGACATCTGTATACAGCCCAAGTACCGTATTTTCCGGACTATAAGCCGCTACTTTTTTCCCAGGCTTTGAATCATGCGGCTTTTACAAAGGTGTGGCTATTCTGTGGATTTTTCTTCCACTGCTAGGGGCGCTCTAACCGGAATTTCAAAAACAAGATAGACGGAAAATTAATGCAAAGAAGAAGAAGCAAATTTTTATTTAGCAGATAACACGCACAACAAATTACTAACTGGTAATTATTTTCAAATCCTCGCCCCTTCATCATGAAAAGCAAACGAAGGAGTTTGTATGATGCAAGTTTTAAGTTGAAGGCATCGATCTTGCTCCAGGAAGGAAACCGTGCTGCTGCACGTAAGCTTAGTGTCAATGAATCTATGGTGAGTATATGCAGTAAATATCTCATTTTTCAACATAGATATCAGCGACTTATAGCCTGGTTGCGGCTTGTATATCTTTAAAAAAAAAAAAAAAAATAGAGTGGATGCAGCTTATATGCAGATGCGCTCTATAGTCCAGAAAATACGGTACTGTGTACAGAGAGAAATGAATTACTTTCTGTCTCCAAAAGTAGTTTTTAAGAAGAAAGGAGATACGACCTCTAGAAAATTAAAGGCCCTGTACCCAACTTTTCCCCATGTATCTTTACTGGCCCTGTACAGATATATTGTATTATTCATTAGTCTTGAGGTCAAAATAAGTCTGCTGTGTACTGTCTACAGCCAATTATAAAGAGTTTTATTGTCTGATAATCAGGAAGTGTGTGCTAGCATGCTAGCTGTAGTGAAAGGGCCCACATTGTGTTCTTTTCTGATCTGTGATATAACACATACAGTTTGACCCAGAAATATTTGGACAGTGACAGTTATAGTTATTTTGACTGTTTATGAAAACATATAGGATACAATTATATGATCAATATGGGCTTAAAGTGCAGACGCTCAGCTGTAATTTGAGAGTATTCACATCTAAACTGGAGCAAGGGTTTAGGAATTACCGCTCTTTAATACGTAGCCATCTCTTTTTCAAGGGACCCAAAGTAATTGGACAACTGACTTAGAACTCAATAATAACAACAAGGCCAGCGGGAGCGCAACCGAACTGTGCCCAGACACGACACCGACCGCGCACGACTCCAGCACACGAGCTCCGCGTGTGGCCGATATCACTCATACGAACAAACTCCGCTTCAAAACACACCCACGTCCACATTAAACGAGGAGCGGCACCGCAGCAGGACCCACACCTGCCCCACCGCTCATTAGACACCCCCACACCGCTGGACTTCCTCCTCCGCTAAAGCCATGGTTTGGACTCAGTCTTGTCACGGACTCGAGGTCTGAATACTGAGTGCATCATATTTCATTACGGCCGCTGCTGTCGGCACTAAACTTGTACCAGTGAGCGGGACCTGTGCGCTGGAGCCCGCAGACACCGCGGCACCGCCAGTGCGCGGCTCGTCCACAGCGGCACCTTCACAGTGCTAATTTTATGTCCGTGTCTCCACAGAGCAGAGCTACAGCACAGAGCAGAGCTACGGCACAGAGCAGAGCTACGGCACAGAGCAGAGCTACGGCACAGAGCAGAGCTACGGCACAGAGCAGAGCTACGGCACAGAGCAGAGCTACGGCACAGAGCAGAGCTACGGCACAGAGCAGAGCTACGGCACAGAGCAGAGCTACAGCACAGAGCAGGTGATATGTGGGCTGAAGTTTGCCTAAGAAAATGCCAAATAACTCTGTCACAATGTGCGTTTTGTTTGGTAAATGTGCAGAGGCTAAAATACCACTTTAAAACCAGTAAGAGAATGTAACTCCAGGAATTTGAGAAAACAGGTTTAAAAATCCTGCCTACGTTTTTCACTCTGTAACAGTTTTGTGTAAAGTGCCAGTGGAAGTTCTCTTAAAGAAGAGGTTCTCAAACTGTGGTGAGGGTCCAAAAAGGGCCACAGAGTTTCAGCACAGTACAGTTTGTTTGTCTTATTTTAAGTCTAAATATTAATCAGATAAAATGAAGATATATTTATAAAAACATTGCGATCAGGCAGGAAAAGTACAGTCATAATTCTTTTGTTTTCTGTATTAAATTTATTCAGTGTTGGTGTTGGTGTGCGCGAGTTTTGCTAATAATCGTTCAAAATGAAAACCTACTTGTGCCCCCATTTTCTTTCCTGTGCTCCTAAAATTTTTAACTTAGGGGCACATGTGCTCCTGAAAGAAAAAGTTAGTGTAGAGTCCTGGGACACGGGGACAGGGGGACAGGGGGACAGGGGGGACAGGGGGGACACGGGGACAGGGGGGACAGGGGGACAGGGGGACAGGGGGACACGGGGACAGGGGTCAGGGGTCAGGGGACAGGGGACACAGGGACAGGGGACAGGGGGACAGGGGGACAGGGACAGGGGGAATGGGACAAGGGGACAGGGGGACAGGGGACAGGGGGACAGAGGACAGGGGGACAGAGGACAGGGGACAGGGGGACAGAGGACAGGGGGACAGGGGCACGGGGACAGGGGAACGGGGGAAAGGGGGCAGGGGACAGAGGACAGGGGGACAGGGGACACGGGACACGGGGACACGGGACAGGGGACAGGGGACAGGGGACAGGGGGACAGGGGGACAGGGGACACGGGACGGGGACAGGGGACACGGGACGGGGGGACAGGGGGACAGGGGGGACAGGGGGACAGGGGGGACGGGGGGACAGGGGGACACGGGGACAGGGGGACACGGGGACAGGGGGACAGGGGGACACGGGGACAGGGGGACAGGGGGACAGGGGGACACGGGGACGGGGGGACAGGGGGACAGGGGGACAGGGGGACACGGGGACAGGGGGACAGGGACGCCCGGTGAGCCTGGTTTTGTTTCATTCACACGTGTTTAACGCACAGACCTGCAGATTCAGGCTCAGAGTTTTTCCATCTCAAACAGAAAATTCCACACGTCTTCCCTAGAATCGCACGGACGGTTTTTCAGTCCCGGAGGCGCCGATCTCGACTGAACCGGAGGGAAAAGGAGCTGTTCACCGCTGAAGACGACTCCGCAGATGTGCAGAGGGGCAGATGCAGAGGGGCAGATGCAGAGGGGGCAGATGCAGAGGGGCAGATACAGAGGGGCAGATACAGAGGGGCAGATACAGAGGGGCAGATACAGAGGGGCAGATACAGAGGGGGCAGATGCAGAGGGGCAGATGCAGAGGGGCAGATGCAGAGGGGCAGATACAGAGGGGGCAGATGCAGAGGGGCAGATGCAGAGGGGGCAGATGCAGAGGGGTAGATACAGAGGGGGCAGATACAGAGGGGGAGATGCAGAGGGGCAGATGCAGAGGGGGCAGATGCAGAGGGGCAGATGCAGAGGGGTAGATACAGAGGGGGCAGATACAGAGGGGCAGATGCAGAGGGGCAGATGCAGAGGGGGCATCACGTTTCTCGGTAAATCCGACCTTACATCATAAGACGCCACTTTTAAACCCCGAGCACATGATGTCATCCAAATACCCCCACGCAAATACCCCCCAAAACCACAGGGTGACCCACATACCCCCTCCCCTCTGCCTACCACCTCAGACCGGGGCAGAATGGGGCAGAATGGGGCAGAGTGAAGGAGACTGAAGGAGATTTCTGGGGCAAAATTATGGAGCAAAATGAGACAGACTGGGGTGGACTGGGGCAGTTTGGAGCAGACTGGGGTGGACTGGGGCAGTTTGGAGTAGACTGGGGTGGACTGGGGCAGTTTGAAGCAGACTGGGGTGGACTGGGGCAGTTTGGAGCAGACTGGGCTGGACTGGGGCAGTTTGTAGCAGACTGGGGTGGACTGGGGCAGTTTGGAGCAGACTGGGGTGGACTGGGGCAGTTTGGAGCAGACTGGGGCAGTTTGAGGCAGACTGAAACAGACTGGAGCAGAATGGAGCAGAGAGAGACAGGCTGGGGCAGTTTGTAGCAGACTGGGGTAGACTGGAGCAGACTGGGGCAGTTTGAGGCAGACTGAAACAGACTGGAGCAGAGAGAGACAGGCTGGGGCAGTTTGGAGCAGAATGGGATGAACTGGGGCAGTTTGGAGCAGTTTGGAGACAGACTGGGGCAGTTTGGGGCTGATGGGGCAGTTTGGGGGTAATGACTTCCACAGAACAGGCCTCAGACACGCGTTAGCTCCAATTCGATCAGCATCTGTTTACGTAAAGATCCACTGTGTAACTTTTCGAGGGCTCGTCTCCGTGGAGATGTTCTGGCTTTGCTTTGGGAGAAGAAACCGTCCCTCCTCTCCGCAGATCTGACCTGTACGTCGGCCCGGAGGCTGCGCAGAGACGCACCAGTTTAAAGCAAAACTGTGGAACATTACAGGAAAAGGAATAACATCTCCATGGAAACGAGCCGACGGTTCACATTTTAAAGATCATCCTGGGAGTTTTTTATGAAGCGTCAGTGAAAACTGCGATTTGGAAGTTTGGATTTTCTGTTGTTTATTTTACTGATTTAACTTTTATGTTCAGAACTGAAAATGGAGACGGTTCAATATGAAGAAAATATAAATATGTTTTTTAAATATATATTTTTGTCAAATTACACACACACACCAAACCAGGACTAAACCAGGACTAAACCAGGACTAAACCAGGACTAAACCAGGACTAAACCAGGTCTAAACCAGGTCTAAACCAGGTCTGAACCTGGACTAAACCAGGACTAAACCAGGACTAAACCAGGACTAAACCTGGACTAAACCAGGTCTGAACCAGGACTAAACCAGGACTAAACCAGGACTAAACCAGGACTAAACCTGGACTAAACCAGGACTAAACCAGGTCTGAACCTGGACTAAACCTGAACTAGACCAGGAATAAACCTGGACTAAACCAAGAGTAAACCAAGAGTAAACCAGGACTAAATCTGGACTAAACCAGGTCTGAACCAGGACTAAACCTGGACTAAACCAGGTCTGAACCAGGACTGAACCATAACTAAAGTCATTAGATCAGAACCAGGACCTAAGTGGAAACTAATCCAAGACTAAATCAGGACTAAACTAGACCTAAACTAGGACTACATCAAGACTAAACAGGACCCAAACCAGGACTAAACCCGTATGAACACTCAGCCATGACTCATGCCACAACAAAACTGGAACTAAACCCGGGACTAAACGCAAACTAAACCAGGACTAAACCTGGACTAAACGCAAACTAAACCAGGACTAAACCTGGACTAAACCTGGACTAAACCTGGACTAAACGCAAACTAAACCAGGACTAAACGCAAACTAAACCAGGACTAAACGCAAACTAAACCTGGACTAAACCTGGACTAAACGCAAACTAAACCAGGACTATAGTCACGTCACATCACATCAAAACTGGGACAAAACCTGGAACCAAGTGCAGACCAGTCCAAGGCTAATCCAGGACTAAACCAGAACTAAACCAGGACTAAACCAGGACTACATCAAGACTAAACCAGGGCCCAAACCAGGACTAACCCAGGACTAAACCAGAACTAACCCAGCACTAAACGGTGCGAGTGCAGAAGCATTTGGAAAAGCGTCTTTTCACGTCTGAATCGTTTGGACTTAGTTTAAAGATTCTCTAAACTCCAAACACTTTTCAGTTTCACCACAAAAACACAAAATCACACAGACGCGCAACGGCTTTAATCTCACTCCAGCTCAGACAGGACCAGACCAGGACTAAACCAGGACTAAACCAGGACTGAACCAGGACTAAACCAGGACTAAACCAGGACTGAACCAGGACTAAACCAGGACTAAACCAGGACTGAACCAGGACTAAACCAGGACTGAACCAGGACTGAACCAGGACTGAACCAGGACTGAACCAGGACTGAACCAGGACTAAACCAGGACTGAACCAAAATCACAGTCTGGCTCTCAGTTCAAAGTGGACCTGGTTTGGTTCGGGTCCCGGTTCTGGACTGTGCAAAGTTTCACAACAGAGAAAGAAAAAAAAAAAAGTTGTGATGGAGAATTGTCCAAATTTAAGAGTAAAGATCGAAGACATGAACATCTGAAGATAATTTATGATTAATGCAACTATACATGTGGTTTAATCCTGGTTTGGTGCTGGTTTAGATCGAGTTTAGTCCTGGTTTAGTCTTGGTTTTGGCTTGGTTCAGTCCTCGTTAGTCCTGGTTTAGTCCTGGTTTAGTCCTGGTTCAGTCCTTGTTAGTCCTGGTTTAGTCCTGGTCCATTACTGGTTTAGACCTGGTTTAGTCCTGGTTTAGACCTGGTTTAGTCCTGGTTCATTCCTGGTTCAGTCCTGGTTCAGTCCTGGTTTAGTCCTGGTTTAGTCCTGGTTCAGTCCTGGTTTAGTCCTGGTTTAGTCCTGGTTTGGTGCTGGTTTAGATCGAGTTTAGTCCTGGTTTAGTCCTGGTCCATTACTGGTTTAGAACTGATTTAGACCTGGTTTAGTCCTGGTTTAGTCCTGGTTTAGTCCTGGTTTAGACCTGGTTTAGACCTGGTTTAGTCCTGGTTTAGTCCTGGTTTAGTCCTGGTTCAGTCCTGGTTTAGTCCTGGTTTAGTCCTGGTTTGGTGCTGGTTTAGATCGAGTTTAGTCCTGGTTTAGTCCTGGTTTAGTCCAGGTTTAGTCCTGGTTTAGTCCAGGTTTAGTCCAGGTTTAGTCCTGGTTTAGTCCTGGTTTAGTCCCAGTTTAGACCTGGTTTAGTCCCGGTTTAGTGCTGGTTTAGTCCTGGTTTAGACCTGGTTTAAACCTGGTTTAGTCCAAGTTTAGACCTGGTTTAAACCTGGTTTAGTCCTGGTTTAGACCTGGTTTAGTCCTGGTTTAGACCTGGTTTAGTCCTGGTTTAGTCCTGGTTTAGACCTGGTTTAGTCCTGGTTTAAACCTGGTTTAGTCCTGGTTTAGACCTGGTTTAGACCTGGTTTAGTCCTGGTTTAGTCCTGGTTTAGACCTGGTTTAGGACCACTCTATAGTCTTTTTAGCGTACGTGTCCCACAAGGATATCGGCTGAATCGATATATTTGGACGCCGATATCCGATCCCGGTGCCAGATCGGTGCGTCCCTCCTCGTGACATCATCAGGTGGGGATGCAGAAGTGACAGTTAAAGGTGCGCCTGTTGTGTAACGTGGGGCTTTTCGGGCGCTGGTTGCCGTGGTCACCCTGGTGTCTGCAGTCTGGGGAATTCCCTTTGGTCTTTTTTCGTCGTTTTTAGATTTTACCCACAGGATGTTTGACTCCACACCAGCGCCGACCTCCACCTACCAACGTTTACGGCAACTTTAACCGCGGCCAAACCACGACCGCCGTCTGAGGGGACACGGAGCGCCGACACCACTCTGATTTACACGTTTACTCTCTACAAAACAGCACTAAACAGAACATGGACTCCAGCCCCGCGGATCAGGACCCACAGAGTTTAGGCTGAAGTAAAAAGTCCTTATGAAACTTATATCATGACAGAATTTTAAGAGAGAAAAGCAGCGAATGAAAGTTTATATTTAATATTTAATTTAAGACTTACTGTAAATATAAGAGACAGAAAATATGGATTAAAACAAACTCAATTTAATGTAGAATTCACTCATTCCAGAGTTTTATATTTTTTTCCCTCGATGTCCTATTTTGGTCTAAAAGTACGAGTAAAAACAATTAGGGTTTAGTCCTGATATAGACCTGGTTTAGTCCTGGTTTAGTCCTGGTTTAGTCCTGGTTTAGTTCTGGTTTAGTCCTGGTTTAGTCCTGGTTTAGTCCTGGTTTAGTCCCGGTTTAGTTCTGGTTTAGTCCTGGTTTAGTTCTGGTTTAGTCCTGGTTTAGTTCTGGTTTATTCCTGGTTTAGACCTGGTTTAATCCTGGTTTAGTCCCGGTTTAGTCCTGGTTTAGTCCTGGTTTAGACTTAGTTTAGTCCTGGTTTAGTCCCAGTTTAGACCTGGTTTAGTCCTGGTTTAGTCCTGGTTCAGTCGTGGTTTATTCCTGGTTTAGTCCCGGTTTAGTCCTGGTTTAGACCTGGTTTAGTCCTGGTTTAATCCCGGTTTAGTCCTGGTTTAGTCCCGGTTTATTCATGGTTTAGACCTAGTTTAGTCCTGGTTTATTCATGGTTTAGACCTGGTTTAGTCCTGGTTTAGTCCTGGTTTATTCCTGGTTTAGTCCCAGTTTAGTCCCGGTTTAGTCCTGGTTTATTCCTGGTTTAGACCCGGTTTAGTCCTGGTTTATTCCTGGTTTAGTCCCAGTTTAGTCCTGGTTTATTCCTGGTTTAGACCCGGTTTAGACCTGGTTTAGTCCTGGTTTAGTCCCGGTTTAGTCCTGGTTTAGTCCCAGAGCCACAGGGACAGTGAAGTGGACCAGTCTTTGGCTCTTTCCCTTTTATTTTGAATTCCTGCGTTTGGATTTTTCGGAACGTTCCCAAATCCTCGAGTCTGGAGTCTGGAGCAGGAAAACCCCACATTCCAGGGACCGTCTCACCCGGAGCAGGACCAGGACCCAAATACCGCACATTTTTGGACCTGCTGCTCCGACATACTTTCCCCGTCTCCGCACCAAACATCCGCACTGAGAGCCAGGAGGAAGTGTCCTGCCCGGCGACACCACGGCACGCGCAGGTTATGCAAACACTGGACACTTCTGAGCCCCGGGAGCCCGAGTCTGAGCACGCGCAGGTTATGCAAACACTGGACACTTCTGAGCCCCGGGAACCCGAGTCTGAGCACATGCAGGTTATGCAAACACTGGACACTTCTGAGCCCCGGGAGCCCGAGTCTGAGCACGCGCAGGTTATGCAAACACTGGACACTTCTGAGCCCCGGGAGCCCGAGTCTGAGCACGCGCAGGTTATGCAAACACTGGACACTTCTGAGCCCCGGGAGCCCGAGTCTGAGCACGCGCAGGTTATGCAAACACTGGACACTTCTGAGCCCCGGGAGCCCGAGTCTGAGCACGCGCAGGTTATGCAAACACTGGACACTTCTGAGCCCCGGGAGCCCGAGTCTGAGCACGCGCAGGTTATGCAAACACTGGACACTTCTGAGCTGCAGATTCTGATGCCACAGTGAGACTTTCTACAGACGGTGGCAAAATAAAAACCTCAGACACTCTCGGTTTGTGGTAAGAATGAAACTGTGGATCGATTCAGGCGAAATTATGGATTATATGAACTGTTCGGCTCTCGGCTCTAATGTGACTCAGCACAGTCACATTTTCTTTGTGTTTTGGTCATTTTTAAGCAGATTTTCAGTATTTTACCAAAACAAATCTCAGTTTATGCCTCTGTTTACAGTTGCAGGATCAGACTGGTCCAACATAGGGACAAAAAAACTGGGACAAATCACTGGTTCTGGATAAATCCTCTGGGACACGGGACACAGGGCTCAGACCTGGGTCCCGGGTAAATCGGGTCTGTCCCGGGTAAATCGGGTCTGTCCCGGGTAAATCGGGACTGTCCCGGGGAAATCGGGTCTGTCCCGGGGAAATCGGGTCTGTCCCGGGGAAATCGGGTCTGTCTCGGGTAAATCGGGTCTGTCCCGGGTAAACAGGGTCTGGTCCCTCCGGGCAGAGGGTCCGGGATGAGCTCCGCCTCAGGCCCGTGTCCTTGTTCTTGTGTTTACTTAGTGACGTGAGGCTGAGGCGCGTCTGTTTGGAGCTAAACGCAGAGACACGGAGCGGACATGACACCACAGCGGAGCGGGGCCTGAGCATCAGCGGAGCTCTGCGCGTCCTGAGCCCGGGGAGCGCGGCCCGGAGGCGGCAGCGGCCCCGCACTGGCCCCGCTGGGCTCGGTGAACAGAGTAAACAGGAGTAAACAGGAGTAAACAGGAGTAAACAGGAGTAAACAGGAGTAAACAGGACTCACCTACGTCCGCGTTGCAGAAAGCCTGTTGCGGGTGCACGGGCGCACAGCTGCACGCCTCCACGCGCTGCTCCGCGCGCCACAGCAGCAGCGGCACGAGCGCGCAGAGGATGCCGTTAACGGAAAACGGCATTTTGTTCCGCCCCGGTTCGGCCTGGTCCAGAGGTGCTGTTGTTGTGGTGGAGCTCTCTGCAGAATCACGTCTCTCCGTCACGTTCTCGTTACGACACGACGTCACTGTGCGTGGCGCTCGCGGCAGATGCGGTGAGTTTGTCTCGTGCGTCAGTGGCGTCTCTGCGGCAGTGTGCGCTCGTATCGCTCTGAGATCCGACTCTTTTCGTCCGGGACAAAAAGCGCTTTTTATGGGACTCGGCTCCTCCCACGGCTCCAGCGGCCGCCGCCAGGGGGCGCGGTTTGTCCACGGACACATCTGGAGCCGCGTGAGCGCGACACGGATCCTCCGGGGGAGGAAAGGAATAAAAACTCTCGAGTATATAGATGATATAGATTATAAATATTATAAAAACTATGATTATATAGATTATATATGTTATATATATTATAAAAGCTCTTATAGATCCAGAGGAAGGACACGGACACTTTACACCTCCAAACTGCGCAGCTCTTTTGAGCTTTAGCTTAATTCTGTGTCATTTATATTGATGTACAAACAGCGCCACCTGCTGCTCACTGTCATAACTGCACATACATGACGGACCAATGTTTCTGTGAAAATAGTTTTTAATAACAGCAGGTTTGTGCTTAGAGTCCAAACATCTGTGTTTCACAGAGCGATTTTAGTAACGCCACAAACTGGTTCATCTCCAGTTAATTCTGGTACATTTACAGAAATGTTGATTCATGTTCACCGTTTTTGCTGAATAAACCAGATAAATACATTTCAGAATCTTTAACACCAGCCAAACGATCTCATTACATCTTATTATTTTATATTATGTTTTTTTTATCTTAAACCTTTTAGGGGAATCAGTTCATTATATTTATTAATCTACTTATGAATATTGAGTTTCCAGTTTCCATAGCACTTAAGAATTTAAACTAAAATATATCATTTGAATCAAAGAAAGTCCTCAAAATAAAGCCTATAACTGTAAACTGAAGCCAAAGCCCACATATAAAAATGAACTATAATAAAAAAGTTGGTCTGCTGTGAGTGTGAGTGTGTTTGCAGAGTCCTTTATTGTTTCACACGGTCAGATATTCCTTCAGCTTGTCCATAATCGCCGGGAGCTTCTCACTCGGCAGCAGCATCACCGTCCTCAGAGGCTTCATGGGGACGTCGTCGAAGGACCAGCGTCCGCTCAGACACGAGTCGGCCTCCTCCTCCACCGAGTAATGGAACTTCAGGACGGCGTGCTGCAAAAACAAGAGGAAAGGTGAACTTGTTCAGTCAGACTGATTCTACAATAAAAATTAAAAATCGACTTCATGATGTCGATATTATCACAAACAGAGATGTGTGCAGTTTGTAAGACATGTTCACAGAATAAACGTCTCGCATTCAAGTGGAACAAGTTCCTTCTGTTTTCTTCAGGACCGTAACGTTAGTGTCGCTCAGTCGTTTCACTGATGCTCGTCGTCGTTTCCTTTAAGTTTTCGTCTTTCTTCCCTGGATCGTTGTGGATAAATTCTTCATGAAGAATGTTTCTCCTTTGTGGACCTCGTTGGTTGAAGATTTGGTGATGGGTTCTTCATCGTATTTTCAGATTTATGATTTAATTACTCGTTCTGAGACGCTTCATTCTCGTCTAGAGGTCGTTTATTTTCAGAGAATCATCTCAGAGATCATTTCACTACTTTTAAGTCGTTTTAAGTTTTTAGCTCTTACATTTTGGCCAAACTTTTTTGCAGTTTGTGTATGTATGTGTGTATTATCTTGTTTTATGTGTAGTTGTGGAATGATGTGTTAGGCCTTGTCCACACGTATCCGGGTATCTGATAAACCGAAGATGTTTTGCTGCGTTTTGACCTGTCATCCACCCGAACACGCATCAAAAACGAGTATTCAGGGAAAACTCCGGCCCAAGTGAAGATTTTTGAAAACTCCATTTATGCCTGTTTGTGTGGACAGAGATAACTGGGGTTTTGTGTTTTAAAACGTCACTGTCTGCGCCAAAAAATATGAATCTGCCCTGACGTCAAACGTGCGACATTTGTTTAGGCGACTGCAATAGCCAAAGCAGACTATGGACCGGAGTCGTTTCTTGAGAGCTGTGTGTGTGTTGAGAGCAGAATTGCTCCTAAACTGTGTTTAGGAGCAATTCTGACTCCGAGTCTGTCCAGACAAAGGAGCTCGGCGCCATGTTTTCTGTTGTTTAAGTTTAGGCGGAAGTGACGGCGAAGTGAGGGCTCAATGGAAATAACGCCATCTACAGGTTTGGAATGTGTATGAATGTGGTTGAAAACGCAGCTGTTCGGTTATGTGTGGAAGGTGTTTTTTTCGAAGACGAGGTGGTGTGGATAAAACTATTTTTATAAACGGAGGGGGGGAAATGTTCGGTTTTAAAAATACCCGGCTACGTGTGGACATGGCCTAAGTAAATTGTTAGTAAAACTTAGGAAATATTTGAACTAAAGCAAAAAGAGAGTTGAACTTTTTGCGTATTTATATTCATTTGAACCTTCTCTTTGTCATGGAGCCACCTGCAGGACTGAAGGAGAAAACGGTTTCATGTAACTCAGACATTTTGAAGTTCAGTCCAACAGGATGAACTCCACCCGAGCTCGGGTCCACGGGTTTACGGGCGTAGGCAGAGGTGAAGCACTGACCTCGTAGAAGAACTCCTCCTCTGCGTTCACAAACATGACCTCGTCTTTAGGGGGCGCTCTGGGGCCAGATCTGGAGATGTTTTTGGACGTTTCTTTGCAGGTTTTACTGATCATCAGACAGTAGTGACAGCGGCCGCTGGGTTTGTTCGTGCGCTCGGCCTCCGCGATCTCCTCCCTGAAGGAACAAAACCGGGTTAAAGAGCGAAGGCGCTTTACGTCTGCGGGGAATTCACTGTAACACATCGTTTTTTTTACTGTTTTGAAAATGCTATACTCGCCCAAAACAACGTATTAACATGTTTTATATATTTCACTTTAGTTTTTTGATGCTCTGAGTCTCCCCTCCCATTGCTCTCCATGCTAAGTCACTCCCCCTTCAGAGCAGTATCACATTACACTCAGTTTTGATTCATGTTTTTGTACATTTATGGAGAATTTGGTTACAGTAAAATCCCAAATTGTCGCCGGGGCATTTATTTGTTTAAATCACTGAACAGACCAGGCGTTTATCTGAGACCAGGCGGCATTTTGAGGAGATTAATTCCTTCCGCACAAAAATCTTGCTCAACAAAACTGGGAAAATCTGGAACTCTGGAAATTCTTTTAACCAGTATGAAAATAATTTAGGCGACTTTCAACACAGGCGTAGGAGAGTATCGAGGGAGCGGAGAGTTTCCCACATTCGAAAGCGACTCCTGAATTACAGAAAGTCATTAAAACCCTCCCGCAACACGCAGACATTTCTTTAGCAAAACAAACGACAGACGCAGCGAGTGTGGAGCAGCAGAGTGAGAACGTTCATCCACCGCAGCAGAGCACAAAGAGCGAGCTGTTTTTTTCAGCACTTATAGTTTACCCGTATTTTTCGGACTATAAGTCACACTTTTTTTCAGGGTTTGGGTGGTTCCTGCGACTTATATATTACATTTTTCACACTGACAGTCCACAGACCAAATATATGAATCAAAAATGAAAAACAAATCATTATCCGTTTTTTCATTTTGGTTTTAGAGACAAATAATAAAGAAAAGAGTTGTTTTTTCATTTTCTTATTTTTGGTTCTGTATTGAAAAACAAATGAACGAATGACACACAGATTCTTCTCTATTCGGTTGTTTTTATTACTATAACTTCTATAACTCGTCTTTCAAAATGAAATGTCGGTTCTTGTTCTCTGATTTTATAAAATAAATTTCCCCCCAAAAATGCGACTTATACATGTTTTTCTTCTTCTTCTTTGTTGTGCATTTTTTGGCTGGTGCGACTTATACTCAGGTGCGACTTATAGTTAGAAAAATACGCTTTGCAAATGAGCCATGTGGTTCCAAGTTTAGTGTCGGCGAAAGTGAGGAGCACAGGGGACTGGAGTGTGTGGAGATACTGTGCCGGAAAGTGAGGACCGGGACGTGACGGCCATAGTTTTGCTTCGTGCGGTTTGGAGGGACGTAGTAGGGCATTTGTAGGGGCAATTGTTGTCAAGGCTTAACTATAAAGCGCTGATGTACACCTGCACCCGGCGGTTAACTGGAACCCGGCTCTTGTTTGGTATTTTACGGTAATCGATAATCAAAATATAATTGTAAGAGGACAAATTATAATAATCTTGACCCTTTTAAAAGCAAAATTAAGTCATTTTAGTTCAATCTCAAATCCAGAAATGCAAATATAAATGTGCAGTGTGTTTTTTTGTGGCTGTTTATATCACTATGACTTTACTTTTGCAGTAAGATTGATTTTATAACTCTGGACACATACAGAACGTGTGATCATGTATTAGAATGAAAGAAACTCAACGATTTCACTTTTGTTTTGTTATGTGTGAAAAACATGATCGTAACACTGAGATGTGATATCGTATCCACACATGTACTCACTGCAGCTGTTTGTGCAGGGGCAGAGCGATCTGCGGGGGAACGTTAATGAACCTCTCGCTCAGCAGGAGCCCCACAGACTTCTCCGGGTCCGAGAGGATCTTCTCCAGACGCTCACAGTCCGCCTCAGTGCTGCTCTTCTGGGCCTGCTCCAGAACCAGCTCCTTCAGCTCCTCCACACACTGCACGCCCTGGACGAACGGTAATATACGCTCTATTACACTGTTATAACACACACTGCACGCCCTGGGCGAACGGTAATATACGCTCTATTACACTGTTATAACACACACCGCACGCCCTGGACGAACGGTAATATACGCTCTATTACACTGTTATAACACACACCGCACGCCCTGGACGAACGGTAATATACGCTCTATTACACTGTTATAACACACACCGCACGCCCTGGACGAACGGTAATATATGCTCTATTACACCGTTATAACACACACCGCACGCCCTGGACGAACGGTAATATACGCTCTATTACACCGTTATAACACACACCGCGCGCCCTGGACGAACGGTAATATACGCTCTATTACACTGTTATAACACACACCGCACGCCCTGGACGAACGGTAATATACGCTCTATTACACCGTTATAACACACACCGCACGCCCTGGACGAACGGTAATATACGCTCTATTACACTGTTATAACACACACCGCACGCCCTGGACGAACGGTAATATACGCTCTATTACACTGTTATAACACACACCGCACACCCTGGACGAACGGTAATATACGCTCTATTACACTGTTATAACACACACCGCGCGCCCTGGACGAACGGTAATATACGCTCTATTACACTGTTATAACACACACCGCACGCCCTGGACGAACGGTAATATACGCTCTATTACACTGTTATAACACACACCGCACGCCCTGGACGAACGGTAATATACGCTCTATTACACTGTTATAACACACACCGCACGCCCTGGACGAACGGTAATATACGCTCTATTACACTGTTATAACACACACCGCACGCCCTGGACGAACGGTAATATACGCTCTATTACACCGTTATAACACACACTGCACGCCCTGGACGAACGGTAATATACGCTCTATTACTCTGTTATAACACACACTGGACGTCCCAGGTAATAATGAAACATGACATGTGCTCTCAGATACGCAGTTATAACACTGATAAATGAGTTTTTTAATGGCACCAGCACCGGGCCATGATTTTAAACTAATACAATAATCGCTGTAAACAAGCGCTGGCTTCAGAGTTTTGCTCTCGAGACACAAACAGATGTCATAGGCAAAGATACACAAAGAAAACTCCCGCACCCGTCCCACTGTCAAACTGTGAGATTTATTATGACCTGCAGAAGAAAATTCAAAATCCAAAGACAATCAATCCTCCAACGCACCGTTTCTGGGAAATAATGAGCGTCATTCTCGGTCTTAATCAAGTTACACAATCTTAAGCAACAGAAAAATCAGGGATCATTTCTATGAGAGAACAAACAAGATTACAAACTAAAAGCTTAAAATTACAGCATGCAGTATCAGCCCACGATAAAGAGCCAATAAACGGCAGAGAGCGCAGTCTGGGCCCTTCCAAAACCTCAGGCGACTTCTGGGAGTTTCCCTTTCACAACACTTCCACAGAATTGTACAAACTATATTTTAAGTGTTCGTATGTGTTTCGTAAAATAAATAAACACTCTCGAGCTTCAAAACTGCATCCGAGTCCAAGTGTCAAAGTGTTTCACTGGTTCTCGTGTTCTCAAACTCCTCATCTCCGCTCTATAATCTATCATCTCTGTTCTCTAATCTCTGCTCCTCTGTACCTTTCTCTCCGTCAGGTTTATCATGGAGATGAATCCAAACACTTCGTCTGGATCCTCGTCGTCGCTGTCCTCTGGAACCTCGGCTTGCTGCAAAACACAGAAAAACAATAGTTCTACTTTTAGATGTGTTCATATAAAGCTCTTTTAATCACTAATTCTGTTTGAACACACATTTATATCATTTATGTCTTACTGATACCGATCTTTTGCCATTTTTTTTTTTAATTTTACCTGTAGAGGCAAATCTTTGACCTCGTTTTCTCCTTATAATTAAGTTAACCTTCACAAAAGACTAATGAGCCCGTCTTACGCGTTTACAACTCGATGTCATTGCTCCAGCGTCTTTTTCTGTATTTTCAACAAAGTTCAAGAACAACACTTCTTCACGTGTTACATGAGAACACAACAGACAGGCACTATAGCGCCCCCAAATGTGCAAATCATGTACCAGATTTCTTCCCTTTTAGATCAAACTTATAAAATCATGAACTTGAGTGTGATGATTTGCTTTTTTAAACAGAAAAATGAATTGTGTGTTAATCATTTATGCAAACATGTAAACCTTATGAAGTGGAGCTTACGTGACCATTTCTTATGTTTTTTACTCTCTGTTATTGTAATATATACATAATTTTGTGATGTGTGAGAAATTTCCCTTGTGGATCAATAAAGTCTGTCTAAGTCTAATGTCTAATTCTATAACAATGACTTAAAGCGGTTTATTATTAAACTCTGACCACTGTGACAAGTCTCATGATATGATACGGTCACGGTCGGAAACTCCGGGTACGATATTTATTGCGATATCGTGGGAAAGCTCAGGATATTACAATATTCTATATAAAAACAAGATTGACATTATAAAACACTTTGTCCAGTCATTTGGTGCAACATTTATTGTCATTAGAGATGGAACGAAATCCAAATCTCTCTGTAGATATTTTCACCATAAACATCTCACTGGACCAGATTTATTACAATAAATTAAGTGTGAATCTGTGACTTTTTCCTCTAAAAGTGCTTCACAAGACTTAATCCAAAGAATGAAGATGTAAAAGTGCTTAGAACAGTTATTTCTTCATGTCGTCTGCACTGAAACGGAGCAAAGGATCATGGTCTATGTAGTTCCCTCTGTTTTTTTTTTTTAGCTATTTCTGCATCAGAACTGTTCATTTAAGCAAAGAGACTTGGGATTCGATATATTGTGATGCTCCACCAGATTATTGTGAGACCTTTGACGACACGACATCACCAGATTTCGGTTATTTCCCTCATGGGCGCATAAAGTTTAGTTTAAACCTGACACTTTTTCACTGTCAGGGTGCTGATTTGTTGACCTGGTTTATGGTTCATACCTCTGTAATTCCTGGGCTTATCCACATGAAACAAAAAGTTCAACATCTGGGGAGTTTGCGGAGTCACTCCCAACCAGATAATCACAAGGTTGAACAATATAAAAAAATCCCAGTAAAACCGTTGCATGACTTACCCTGATGACGCTCCCGATGTGGTTCTGCTGAATGATGACGTCAGTCAGTTCGGATGTATTGACGTGAGCTTTTAAGAACAACTGTCGGGAAACACATGAGAAATTAAGGAAACGATGCCATAAAGTAAATGACGCACTAGTGATTGTGTAATTCACCTGCTGTAGGAGCTTCTTTATCCCGTTGAAGTCATTGTGTGTGATGCTGTGAGCTTCGAAGTCCACGATGACCTCCTGGAAACACAAAAGAGAGGAATGAATACGCTGTGTAAATTCTTAAAAAACATTTGCTGTTATCGCCTACAATACTGGAAAAAATACTCTTTGTATAGATTGAATCAGTCTTTTAATTAAGCTAATTAAGTTTATTGTTTATCATCGTTCTCATTCAATGACAATAAATCCACCATTTCTTAGGATCTTGCCACGATACGTCAATTTAAAGCTGCACTACGTTAACTCCCCTGCCTGAAATATTCCACAGTACGGTATTACTCTCGTCTATGCTCATGGTGAGGACACAGGTTCACGTTACAAAAAACATCTGCACTGAGTAACAGCAAAGTGGAGAGGTTTAATGCAATACCATGGAACATTTTGGGTTTAATATCTCCACGTAGACACCAGCTCGATCACACTACCACTTAAAATATCTCTGCATATGTAAGAAGTAGTGATAATAGGACTAAAAACTAACTAGTCGGACTAATAATTGTAGCAGTTCCTAATGTAGTTGAAGAGGTAAGTAGTATCAGTAGCAGTAGCATTAGTAGTTGTAGTAGTAATAGTATTATAAATATCAGCAGTAATGTGTGTAGAATCCCTCAGTTGTCCAGGTAGAATCCATGGCAAAGGGTAGAAATTAAATTTGTCTTTAAACAGAAATTAAGGACTCAGACACCACCTGTCTCCTGCTTATAACTCCATTCTCAAACTTAAATCAAAGCAAATTATGGCCCTGTATGATTCTGCTAATTTGCCCCCCACGCTCAAATCTATTTCCATAGGCCGAGCGAACACCAGAAACTGTAAACAAGTAGGGTTAGTTTCAGAGTAATTTGGGGGATCTGACTCCTCCCTCTTACAGGCAGGTATAAGTCAGTGTCCTTCAGCGTCTGAGCAGAACTGAAGAAGCAGCTTGGATGAAACGGTGAAACGGCTCCTACCGAAAACTTTTGTCCAGTTCACAAATTGAACTCTATCCTTTGCTATCAGAAGTAATAAAAATGTATATAGCACATCTCATATGACAAACAAAGGCTCAATGTAGTATCAGTAGTAATAGTCATATTGGTAGTAGTAGTAGTAGTAGTAGTTCTTGTTGTTGTTGTAGTATCAGTAATGGAAGTAGTAGTAGTATCAGCAGTAGTAGAATCAGTAGTAATAGTAGTAGTATCAGTAGTAGTAGTAGTAGTAGTATAAGTAGTAATACAATTTATATATCACATCTCAAATGACAAACACAGACTCAATGTAGTAGTTGTAGTAGTAGTAGTAGTAGTATAGCAGCAGTAGTAGCAGTAGTAGTAGTAATGGTGGTAACAGAAGTAGAAGTACATGAGTTGTTATTAGCAGACAGCTGATTTAGCCACAGCTAGTTTAGCATAGCCGCAGCTGCTAACTCTTTTACCTCGTTGATTTCCTCTTCTGAATCTCCGCTGTCCTCCTCTCCAGAGTCCCCGTCCTCCTCGGACTCCTCATCCGAACTGTGGTCCCTTTCCTCGGGATTTTCACCCAAACCCACCGCTCTCCGTTTGGCTGAAGAGGCCATGCTGTCTGCTCCGGGCTCCAAACACGCGTGGAAAGGAGTGGGCGGAGAAAACGCGCCGTGTTGAGCGAATGGGGAAACTGCGCCACGACGGCCGCCATTTTGGATCTAAATGAAGGAAGAGCGCCGTTACTAAGACACCTGCAGAACCAAAATGTCGGACAGTGGCAGTTAGCGAACCAGCCCATACCATTCCTCAAAAAATAGGGAAAATTTACTTATTAGGCATAAACATTTCCCATTTTAGACATGTTTTACTGTTAAATTAAAGTTCAAACGTTATATTAAGATGATATGCATATTAATTATGTATTTATTAATTGTTTAAATGATATAAAAGACATATTTAATATTGCTAGCATTTGTGACTCCCCTTTTCCTTCCAGTTAGCTAAACCCAATCATGAAGTCAACTGTAGGATGCATTTGAGGTACTTCCAACTTTGCATTTTCTTATATTTTCTGGTCATGTTTTACACATTACACCAACAACTATTGGAAAATAACGCGCATTTTATTGCTAACTCAATTTCACGTGTACATTTATGGTTTAATTCTTGCTAAAACTAAGCTAAATTGTCACTCCACGTTTGTATCGCTGCTAATGTCAACAAAAGGACACCACTTTGTTTACCAAACGTTTCAACCGCTTTTGCAGCGTTTATATAAATTATTTTATGATTTAATTCATGCATTTGGCTTTAAGACAGTGACACGACAGCTCTGTTATCAGCACGTAACATATGATAGTGCAAAGGGTGTAGTTTTGCAAAAATTCACACCCATTACCAAATACAGCTCCCAGTTTTGGTCACAGAGCTAATATTTTCTGGTTTATTTGTTTATTATAAAGGTAATTCATTGAATTCTCGGTGAAGATGAATGTCCTGCTTCTCAAAGAGCCCAGAGATGGAGAATCAGGACCAGATCCCTACATAAAGGTAAGATATTTTTAACATAAAGAGGATAATTTCAGACTCTAGACTCAAGAAAATTAGAATGAAGATTAGAATTAAGTTGTTTAAAAGTTACTGTCAGAAAATATTGTTACTCCTTAGTTATAAATATAAATTATTAGAAATTATATGTGCCATTTTGAGCAGTTTTGACCATTTACTATAGATATTCTTGCTGTTTTGACTTATTAAATGCTTTGACAACGGTGCTAATTTCTCGTCAATGTAAAATTTACATTATAGCATCACTATAACATGCTTTTATGCTCATTTATCCTTTTATTTCAACAGGAGCTGGACGCACGTGGACTCAAAGCCACCCTCATCCCGGTGCTGTCTTTTAAATTTGTCTCTCTGAACACACTTTCAGATAAAGTGAGATTTAAACTCTGAGTAAACAGAACAGATTAAACTGCTGAAGATTAAAAGTTGTTGTTTTTCGCTGCAGATTTTCCAGCCTGAGAAACACGGCGGTCTGATCTTCACCAGCCCCAGAGCCGTGGAGGCCGTGAGGACGTGTGTGGACGAAAGGAAACGAGGTGACAACAACTACAGCGCTCTGGACTGCGACAATACTCCTCATTTTATTTTCTCTGAGCCAAATGTTAAGCCAGTGCAGATTTTAAGATGCTAAATACGAGCTTTAGTGTTCATTCAAAGGTTTTCTGATTCTATAGAGTGACAGATGCATTTACCAGTAGGGACCCAGCAATTATGAATTTGAATTTCATTATTTTAAATTACTTTATATTACAGGTTTTAATTTGTATTCCTGAACATAATTTTGAGGGGGTTTATTTATCAATTAGAAACAAAGCAACATATAACATAGATCCAGCAGATCCAGCTAATCTTTCCTAGAAAACATGACAGAAAAAAAAAAAGTTATTATTATAAAAACAATAAATAAATACAATCAAATTTAATTTAAAAATGCAATAAATTAAATTAAATTGAAACTATCAAAAACTATGAAAATAAAATCCAGTCAAATAAAAATGCCAGGTGAACAAAACTGGGGCTGTCCCGGGTAAACAGGGACGTTGGGTCACTGTAATGTAACAACAAGAGGGGAGAAAGTGATTTACACACATTTTTGCGTTGCTGTTTCTGCAGAATGGGAGAACTCTGTGAAGGAAAAGTGGAACTCCAAGTCTGTTTATGTCGTTGGAAAAGCAACAGCCGCTTTAGGTGAGAATGTCAGTGTGGTCTCCTGATATTTAGTGTTTTAAACTGTGACAAAACCCCTTCAAAGTGTGTGTGTGTGTGTTTATTGTTTTATTGCCTGAAGTGTGCGTCGAGCAGCTGCAGCTCTCAGAAACGCGTCAAACGTCTCCTCTGTTTTGGGTCGTTTGGTTTGGAGGAAACGAGCTCGACACACGTCACAGTTTGGTGTCACCTCCATAAAACCACGTGATGTTTTGTCGCCTGAATCGTTGCATGCTGAGGGACTATTTTCTCATATATCAGTCCGCCGCTGCCGAGCTTCTATCAGGAAGCACAGCTCACTCCTAAATCCTTCAAATGCGACGGTTTGACTTCTAAAATGATTCTGTGGACACATATGTTCACATGGACAGTCTGGAGTTCTAATAGTTTTTCTGTGCAGTGGGTCAGACTGTTTTTAGTGGCAGGACGACTGTGGACATTGACCTGCACTAGCCCAGCACCAGCACCTCTGCAAATACAAGGACTGGAGGAAGATTTTAAAAAAGTGTCTCCACACGTCTCCAACACTCTGGATCATGAGGAAATGAGGAACTGTCCAAAATTCAAGGCCCAACCAAGATCTCGTCTTAACAGATATTATGAAACCAATGTCCGATCCAGCAAAATGTTCAATATCTGCACCAATATTTGTTGTCAGTATCGGTATCGGTGCGACCCGGCTCTTCAGAGGGGCCTCAGTCTGCTCCAGGATAACTGTTTTCGAGTGTGGAGTGAATGAAACTGCACTGCGATATGTAAATACGACGCTTTATAGTTTAAAATCCATTTCTTCTCGTCACAGTTGAAAATCTGGGCTTGAACCCGTTGGGAGAAGACACCGGGACCGCAGACGTCCTCTCGAAACTCATCATTGAGAGTGAGAACATCGTTAAAAGGTTTTCTTCAGTCAAGCTTTAAGATTTATCAACTGAAATGTTTATTACAGGAGAAGACAAAAACATCCCTCCTCTGTTTTTCCCTTGTGGTTCCATCAAGAGAGAAGTCCTGCCCACGGCTCTGAAGGAAAACGGTGAGAAAGCGTTACAGAAACCGGCGTCAAATAAACAAAATGAATCTGTATAAATGAATAAATAAATACTTGTGTCTGTAGGAGTTCCTCTGGAGACGCTGACGGTTTATCAAACGGCCGAACATCCAGATCTGGAGAAAAACCTCAGGAATTATTTCAGCGAACAGGTGAAGTTCAGTGGCAGAGTGGTTAGTCCTCTCTCTTCTCTGGTGGCACAGAATCCCTCCATCCTAAAACATAATAACTGAACTACATTTTTGTCTTGTCTTTACTTTGCGCTTCATTATTATTATTTACACACAGCCGATGTTCAACAATAAAAACACATTTTCTGCTACAGTTAAACGTCGTCACGAAGAGGCGGGGCTTATAGTTTCTGCAGTTTTAAACGGGGAGTCGTCGAGCCTGTTTCTGTTATTAAAGCTAAAAAAACAACTGTAAAATAATGAAGTATGTTATCATAAAAAAAAAAAAAAAAAAACGAAATACGTGAAAAAGCACAATATGTTTTCCTGTTCTGCAGGGCGTTCCGGTGAGCGTGGCATTCTTCAGTCCCTCTGGAGTGAAGTTCTGTCTGGAGGTGGTGAGGAGATTATCAGGAGACCGACTCGCTCAGATTAAAGTACGACTCAGTCAAACTTGAGCTGCGTTCAGACCGGAGCGTCAAAAAACACTCTGGACGCCTTTATCTGTATTAGAATTCAGACGCCCCCGACGACAAACCGGAGAAAAATACTCGATGCACGCAAGCTCCAGTTTCTCTTTCTTCTCCTTCTTCTGGATAATAACGTCACTGCCTCACTGGATAGTCGTGAATGGGACTTTATGCCGCATTCAGACCGCGGCGTCTCTTCAGAAGAAGGAGAAGAAAGAAAGACCCATGGACAGACCCGTTGGTCCACGGCGTCCGCGATGAGCGTTGGGGCGTCTGAACACAAATGCAAAGGCTCCACTCAGAGGCTCCAGTGCGTTTTTTGACACGGAGCCAGTTTTAGCCTCTCTGTTCATGCACTTTTTACATTTCTAACTGTTTTTGTTTTGTTTCAGTTTGCTGCCATCGGTCCGACCACAGAGGAGGCCATGAGAGCTGAAGGACTCACAGTGAACGCTGTGGCCGTGAAACCTACAGCAGAACATCTGAGCGCAGCCATCCACACGGCACTACAGTAACTGAGGCTTTAACTGAGACTCTACTGCAGTAACTGAGACTCTACTGCAGTAACTGAGACTTTAACTGAGACTCTACTGCAGTAACTGAGACTCTACTGCAGTAACATACGCTTTCCTGCAGTGGCCTATCCAAGGGTTTGAAAATGACGATAGTGATCAACTATTTCAAACAGACTATTACATCCGCTGAAAGGGAAAAGTCCTCAAATTGTTGTATGTAACGGGGAGCTGAAACTCATGAACAGAACCTTCCAAATGTTTGTAAAAAGAACCGTCCCGTTCCAAACGTTCACCCCGGTGCATTTTCAGTGGGACACTTCGCTTTATCCTCCAGACATCACAGAATATGATAAACCAGGTCCGTTTTGGCGACCGACAATCAGCCAGAGCCTCGTTAGAAAACCAAACCTGACTGACGTAGCAGTTACCGCCAAAGTTAGCATAAGATCTAAAGACCACATCACTAATACTGCTTAAAACGAATGTTATTACAAAACTAATCACAATATACGACGAGCAACAAAGATTTGACTGTGATGCTTTAGTTTTATTTCCTCACACATCACACGTCCTGCATGAACATGATATAAACCACAAACACGAGTCTGCGCTGTCTAAAAACGTCCAAATTCATGTTTTTCTTTTGTTTTTCTGCTCAAATGAGTGGGACAGAATGTAAATACCAGTGGACCTTAAACACACGTCCTGTTTCCTTTGTATAAGTGTGAGATAAAGTGCTTTTTATTTTGTCTGTGGTAAGTTATTGGTTTGAATGGGCACTTATTATTGTTTGTAAAGAATTAGTGAAGTGTGTAAATCGTGTGTCTGGTGTAAAATCTTCGACTGTGTGAAGTAAAATAATGAAAAATACTTTGAAAATACAAGATGTAAATTGTTATTAAATGTTATTATATAAGAAATAAAACACCACATGGCATTAAACTACTAAATACACAATGCTAAAATTCCCAACCCGATTTTGATATTTTCTGTATGATTTTGATGGCGGCACGGTGGCTGAGTGGCAACACTCAGGCCTCACAGCAAGAAGGTTGCGGGTTCGATCCCCGGGTCACCCGGGCCTTTCTGTGTGGAGTTTGCATGTTCCTCCCCGTGTCTGGATGGGTTTCCTCCGGGTACTCCGGTTTCCCCCATCAACCCAAAACATGTTGGACACCCAACATCTGTCCTGGGACTACAGATGAAAAATAGCCGTCTGGCTAATTCTGGCATATTTACATGTAAATGTTGATTAATGTGCACTGTCCCATAAATAAATAAAATATCATAAATAAATAAAATATCTTAAATATCATTTTCTGTTCTTTTTTTATTATTTTTTTTAAATGTATTATTATTATTATTTTTTTTTTCTAGAATTTCTTAATTTCAGATGGACTTTATGGGAAATTCACTTTTTTTTTTTAAAGAAATCTCCAAATTCTGATCCATAAATGTTGCACCTCCTTCTCGTTTTATGGTTTAAAGCTGCACTGTGTAACTTTTCTAGTCCTTAGGGAGTCCACCACAAACCTGTTTCCATGGAGATATCATTGCTTTGTCTGACAGGTTTCACAATATGGCATTAAACTCATCTGCGTTGCATTTATTCAATGACAGGTGGGTTTTATAGCTCAAAAATACTACGAAAAACATGCGTTCCTGCAGTGAGTGAGCTCGCCTCTCCACAGATCTGACCTGTAACTCGGCCTGGAGGCGTCGTGGGCTCGTCTCCGTGGAAACAGATGAGTTTAATGCCGCACTGTGGGACATAGACACGTAGACGAAGCACTAACATCTCCAGGAAGACTAAACGAGAGGCGTAACCTGCACCAGAATGTCCCGCAGTGCAACTTTAAAGTCGTTTTAACTGACGACAATCACGTTTTTTTGGGGGGTTGAATAATGGCACCAAGTTTGTTTCTTTATTAGAGACGGGACGAGACACATTTTCCGCGAGACGAGACTAGGGCTGGGTAACATTAAGAAGTTTCCAGTACAAACCTCGATACAGAGGCCACAATACGATACGATACGATACGATACGATATTATAGGACGTCATTTCCGCTCAGCTGACGGCGGCAAACTCTGCAAAACTAGTGAAAATGAATGAAAGAATGAATGAGTGAATGTTTATTCGGACAACAATGCACAGAACATGCAAACTTATAATGTAACAGAACAAAAAACAAACGCTTCTTCACTATAACAATAAACAAAAATAAATGTCACGCAGATTTTACTAATGTCCGAAAAGGAGTGGGAGGAAGTAAATACTTAAATAAACGATCTGAGGCTGGGGAAAAGTCTGTGTTATTATATAAAATATGAATCAAAGCGAGTTACTAAAGACTGAGACAGACTTTTCCACAGCCTCAGATCGTTTTTGTCACTAGTTTTGTGGAGTTTGTTAGAAATGACATCCTATAATTACCACAGAAATAATAACGAATCATTTTAGAAATAAACTGACACAAATGAAAACCGTCACGGCACAAAACGGCAAAAATGAAATACAAACGTTTTCTATCATTTTCTGCTGTTTTGAGGCTGTTTCACATCCTGAGGTTCTGGACGACGTCATCGGCCGAAAATAAAACTGAATATTTTACAAACAAAAATCGCGCAAACCAAACTTTTTGCAGCACAAACGATTGGCTCCATTTTCGGCATTTTCAGAGCATTTTGAAGCTTCCTGTGGTTCTGACTGACCCCAATTTGACCTATAAAAGAATTGATAATTTCTCAAAAACAGAAACGAAACTTTTTGCAGCACAAACGGGCGACAGTTTTTGTGTAGGTTTGTGTTTGATGGGGCGACTTCACGCAGGTCACGCGCGCTCTGTTGAGTATTTCGTCTTGATTCTAGTTTTAGTATTGATTAGAATCCATTTTTTTTGACAACTCTAGTCCCCCGTTACGTAACATTATCACGCCCAGGTTGCATTTGTCGACTCTTGAAGCTCGTTTCAGTTCATTCGAAACCAGTGAGCCGCGTTTTCACACTTTAACACAATGTAGAACCGTCTGCCTACAGTAAAAGCAGAACAGACGCACACAGAGCTCCACTCTTCTCACCCTGGTGTTTAAACCGAACTTCAGAATCACACCTGGGAGTGGGCGGAGTCTCACCTGGGAGTGGGAGGAGCTTGTGTTGCTCTATATAAGTCTGTACGGGACCCTCACAGACTGTGTTTCGGTGTGAAAACAAAGCCACGATGCTGACTGTCATCCAGCGGAGACCCTTTTGTTTTGCGTTTTTGTCGTTTCTGATTTCGTGGACGAGCATTAGTTCAGATGCGGAGAGACTTTTCCACCAGCGGGACCACTCGGACCTGCAGAGCTCAAACCAGCACCGAGCCCGGCCGATCACAGACCCCCACACTGCAGAGGTGAGCGACCAGAGCCGATCAGACCCCCACACTGCAGAGGTGAGCGACCAGAGCCGATCACAGACCCCCACACTGCAGAGGTGAGTGACCAGAGCAGATCACAGACCCCCACACTGCAGAGGTGAGTGACCAGAGCCGATCAGACCCCCACACTGCAGAGGTGAGTGACCAGAGCCGATCACAGACCCCCACACTGCAGAGGTGAGCGACCAGAGCCGATCACAGACCCCCACACTGCAGAGGTGAGTGACCAGAGCCGATCACAGACCCCCACACTGCAGAGGTGAGCGACCAGAGCCGATCACAGACCCCCACACTGCAGAGGTGAGCGACCAGAGCCGATCACAGACCCCCACACTGCAGAAGTGAGCGACCAGAGCCGATCACTGACCCCCACACTGCAGAGGTGAGCGACCAGAGCCGATCACAGACCCCCACACTGCAGAGGTGAGCGACCAGAGCCGATCAGACCCCCACACTGCAGAGGTGAGCGACCAGAGCCGATCACAGACCCCCACACTGCAGAGGTGAGCGACCAGAGCCGATCACAGACCCCCACACTGCAGAGGTGAGCGACCAGAGCCGATCACAGACCCCCACACTGCAGAGGTGAGTGACCAGAGCCGATCACAGACCCCCACACTGCAGAAGTGAGCGACCAGAGCCGATCACTGACCCCCACACTGCAGAGGTGAGTGACCAGAGCCGATCACAGACCCCCACACTGCAGAGGTGAGCGACCAGAGCCGATCAGACCCCCACACTGCAGAGGTGAGCGACCAGAGCCGATCAGACCCCCACACTGCAGAGGTCAGTGACCAGAGCCGATCACAGACCCCCACACTGCAGAGGTGAGCGACCAGAGCCGATCACAGACCCCCACACTGCAGAGGTGAGTGACCAGAGCCGATCACAGACCCCCACACTGCAGAGGTGAGCGACCAGAGCCTGGTCGCCTATAGCATAAAGAGGCTGGCGGGAATGTGCCATTTCCAACCTGGGAATAAGTAACCTGGATCTGTTATTTTAGATGAATATTGTGATTTTAAAATGTGCAAATTCTAATATAATGAAATGATCCACAGGTCAGTGATCATAACCTTAAAGTAGACACGAGCACAATATGTTGAAAAGGTTCTATATTACACAAAAGTGCCTCTTGTGAGCGTGAAGCTGCGTTAAAATATTGAAACCTGATCAAAAACAGACCTGGAGTTGTGTTTTGTTTCAGTCACACATGTCACCACACATATTATTGACACATCACTAATAATCAACAAAAATAATAAAGACAAAAGAGACACTGAAACTAAAAATTCTACTGTTGACAATTTAAATTCTCGAAACTTTTTGAATGAAACAAACCAAAATTCTACCGACAATTTTGACCCAATTTCCAACGACGCTACTAAAGAAAACCTGACTCTAAACCGTGTAAAGAAAGGAGCTTTTGAAATCAACTTTTTCAGCAAAACTGACTTAAATTCTTCTACAAATCTTGACGAAACTTCAAAAAATTCTACCACAGAAATTAAAAATGAACATTCAAATTCAAATTCAAGTTTTGACCAAATTTCCAATGACACTAATGCAGAAAATATTCTCCAAAATAGCACAGAAATGAGCATTAAATCTACAAATTCTACTATGGAAGTTTTAAATTTTAGAAATGATTCAAATTTTGCCAATTATTTTGAACAAATTTCCAACAACACTACTAAAGAAAACCTGAATCTAAACCGTACAGAGAAAGAAGCTTTTGAAATTAACTTTTTCAGCAAAACCGACTTAAATTCTTCTACAAATCTTGACGAAATTGACCATGAGACTACGCCTGAAATGAACAATACGGACAAAATAAAAAAAATGAAACCACCGAATTGGAAAATGTAAATTCTACCACCAGTTTTGACCAAATTTCCAATGACACTACTGCAGAAAATATGCTCCAAAACGGGACAGAAATCGGCATTAAAACTTTCTATTCTACTGTTAATTTCGACCAACTTTTCAACAACGCTAATAAAGAAAACCTGAATCTAAACCGTACAGAGAAGCTTTTCAAATCAACTTTTTTAGCAAAACCGACTTAAATTCTTCGACAAATCTTGACGAAATTGACCATGAGACTATGACAGAAATGATGCACCAAAACAACACAGATAAAGTAAAAAATGAAACCACTGAAATCGAAAACGTTGACCAAATTTCCAATGACACTACTGCAGAAAATATGCTCCAAAACGGGACAGAAATCGGCATTAAAACTTTAAATTCTACTACAGAAAACTTGCTGCAAAATAGTGATAAAAGTTTTGTTTTGTTCCTCAGCTGTTCCTGTCCAGATACGGGTTCCTGAAGCCGGTGAAGTGGGAAGAACGTTTGTACGAAGAGCCGGAGGAGCCGGAGGAGCTGGAGGAGCCGGAGGAGCCGGACTTTCCATTTCTGGAGTTTCAGGAGCTCAACATCGAGGAGGGCTCCGCTTCGCCGCGCTCACGAGACGCCGACCTCCAAACCCGCCAGAAACTACGCGACCCACAGTTCATCGCTGCGCTCAGGGACTTCCAGACGCTGTCCGGACTCCCCGTGACCGGAGAGTTCGACGAGGCCACGAAAGACGCCATGAACCTGCCCAGGTGTGGAGTCCCGGACGTGGAAGCCGAGGCGGCGTATTCTGAAGAAGATCTGGAAAATTCCGAGAGTGAAAATTTGGAAAAACTTGAAAATTTGGGCAAGGATTTTGAAAACAGTGTTGATTCTTCTGAAAATTCTCTAAATTTTAACAATATGAACAATACTTTTGATAACTTTTCCAATGAAACAGACTCAAAAATGAGCGAAAATTTTCACCCATTTGCAAACCATATTAACGTCAACAACGGTACTGGAAAATTTGCGATTGAAACTTCAGATATGGAAAATGTAGAGATTGAAAATTTGGAAAAAGTTGAAAATTTGGGCAAGAATTTTGAAAACGGTGTTAACAACTCTTCAGAAGATTATTTACAAAATTTTAAAAACACAAATTTGGATTCCAATGAGGAGATGCACTCAACATTTACGAATAAATTTGACCCAGTTGCAAACAATATTAACTTCGATAATAGAACTGAAAAATTTGCGATTGAAACTTCAGATATTGAAAATGTTGATAATTTTAAGAATTCTTCTGAAATTTCTCCAAATTTTAACAATATAAACAATACTTTTCAAAATTTTTCCAATGAAACAGACTCAAAAATGAGCAACGATTTTCACCCAATTACAAACCGTACAAATTTCGATAACAATACTGGAAAATTTGCAATTCAAACTTCAGATTTGGAAAATGTCGAGATTGAAATTTTGGAAAAAGTTGAAAATTTGGACAAGAATTTTGAGACCAGTTCAAGCAGCTCTTCAGGAGATGATTTACCAAATTTTAACGACAAAATTTCCAATTCCAACAAAGAGACACACCCACACTTTATGAACAATTTTGCAAACCGTACTGACTTTCATAATCGTTCTGGAAAATTTGCGATTGAAACTTCAGATACTGAACATTTTGATCATTTTGATGATTTAGAGAACTCTTCTGGAAATTATTTTGAAAATCTTAACAATATAAACAATACTTTTGAGAACTTTTCCAATGAAACAGACTCAAAAATGACCAACTCTGACCCAATTGCAAACCATAATTTCGATAACAGTACTCGAAAATTTGTGAATGAAACTTCAAAAATGGACATTTTTGATAATTTTAAGAATTCTTCTGAAAATTCTCCAAATCTTAACAATATAACCCATACTTTTCATGTTTTTTCCAATGAAACAAACTCAAAAATGACAGATTTTCACCCAAATGCAAATCATATTAACTTCGACAACAGTACTGGAAAATTTGCGAATGAAACTTCAGATATGGAAAATTTGTATAGTAATTTTGAGAACTCTTCTGGAAATTATTCTCAAAATTTAAAAAATATACACAATACTTTTGATAACTTTTCCAATGAAACTAACTCAAAAATGTCCAACAAATTTTACCCAATTGAAAACCGAACTTCCATAAATAGTAGTGGCAAAATGGTGAATGAAAATATAAATATTGACAATTTGAACACAACAAATTTTGAGAATGAAACAGCATTTTATTTTGGCGGTAGCGATTTTTACGATTTTGAAAATGAAACTGTGCTGAATTTGACCAATTTGGACCCTACTGGAAACACAACGATAACGAACGTTTTGCAAAACTACGACACAGAAAAACGAGACACTGAAATTAAGGAAATGCCTCCAAATAATCAAAGCAAAATTTCAAACTATAAAAATTTGAAGATGACTTTTGGTAATGTGGAAAATTTGAATGAAACAAACTTGGATTCTACCGGAAATTATTACCAAATTTCAAACATTTCGCAGGATAATACTTCCAGTTCTGACGCGACGGTTACCGAAACAGAATTTGGCGAACCTCTTATCGAAATTTCACATTTGCAAAATTCTAAAATGGGAAATCTCAACAAGAGTTCAGATCAAACCTACAATTCTTCTGTAAATTTGTCCTTAAATTTTAACGACACACGCAGCTCTCACAATAACAATTTGAATTCCACCAGAAATTTTTACGCAAATTTGAACAATACAAATTTAACGCAATCTACAGAAAATTATCCCGCTATTGCAGATTTAGATTTGAATAACTTTTCAAATGAAGCTGTCTCGATTTTCAACGAGACAAACTCAAATTCTTCTAACAAATTTGACCATTTCTCGAATAACACAGAAGTTGGGAATAGGCACCAAAATAGAACCGAATATCTAGAAACAGAAATCGACTTTTCTAATGAAACTATTTTAAATTCTACCACCATTTTCGATCCAATTTCTAACGATACAACAAGAGAAATTATGCGTCAAAATAGTACAGATATAAAAGCCACTGAACCGACTCAAAATTTTGTCCTCGGCAATTTAAATTTCACAAACTTTTCCAATGAAACAAATTCGACCACAAGTTTTGACGCAATTTCTAATGACGCTGGTGTAGAAAGTTTGCTCCGAAATACAACTGATAAAAAAGCGTTTGAAACTTCAGATTCCACAATGGACAATTTTAAATTTAGACTCGATTTAAATCTTGACCCAACGGACAATTATACTGAAACAGAAAATATGCGGCAAAATAGTCCTGACAAAAGAGACACTGAAACTAAAAATGCTACTGTTGACATTTTAAATTCTCGAAACTTTTTGAATGAAACAAACCAAAATTCTACCGACAATTTTGACCCAGTTTCCAGTGACGCCACTAAAGAAAACCTGAATCTAAACTGTACAGAGAAAGGAGCTTTTCAAATCAACTTTTTCAGCCAAATTGACTCAAATTCTTCTACAAATCTTGACGAAACTTCCAAAAATTCTACCACCGGAATGAAAAATGATTCAAATTCTTCCTCAAGTTTTGACCAAATTTCCAACGACACTAATAATAAAGAAAATATGCTTCAAAATAGAACAGAAATGAGCATTAAAACTACAAATTCTACTCTGGATGCTTTAAATTTGAGAACTTATTCAAATTTTGCCAATAATTTTGACCCAATTTCCAATTATACCACAACAGAAAATATGCATCGAAATAGTACTGACAAAAGAGCCACTGAAACTAAAAATTCTACCGTTAATTTTGACCAAATTTCCAACGCCGCTACTAAAGAAAACCTGAAAGAAGCTTTTCAGATCAACTTTTTTAACAAAACCGACTTAAATTGTTCTACAAATCTTGACAAAATTGACAATGAGGCTACGACTGAAATGAACAATACGGACAAAATAAAAAATGAAACCATCGAGTTGGAAAATGTAAATTCTACCACCAGTTTTGACCAATTTATCAATGACACTATTGCAGAAAATATGCTCCAAAATGGGACAGAAATCGGCATTAAAACTTCGAATTCTACTACAGAAAACTTGCTGCAAAATAGTGATGAAATATCCAGGAAATATTTTACTGTTCACGATCCAAATTTTCCAAACTTTTTAAATGAAACGAATCAAAATTCGACTATAGATTTTGACCCGAGCGGCAATAAAACTACAAACAAAACACAGCAGCAAAATGTGGACAAACCAGAACAAACTGAAATCACAGAACCGGGTGGAAACCGTGGGGAGCGCGGTCTCGCGTCGGTGCTGCCGGGGCGCAGACGGAGCCGCAGGGAGGCCGGCGGGCACGGGGCCTTTTCGAAGAGCGTCCTGAGGTGGCGCCTGATGGGGGAAGGGTACAGCAGTCAGCTCTCGGTGGAGGAGCAGAGGTACGTCTTCAGACTCGCCTTCAGGATGTGGAGCGAGGTCTGCCCCCTGGAGTTCATCGAGGACACTGCGTCGCCGCTGGACCAGATCGACATCCGGCTCGGGTTTGGGACAGGTGAGGGAAAAACGGTAACGCTTCCATGATTCAGGCTTAGTAACGAGTTCTTAAAGTTGAACTCTGTCCCGTCTGAAGCTAAAGTCCGTGTCGAGAGGAGGTGGAATTCTGTCAGAAGCAAAAAAACAGCACAGATCAGTGTTTCCTCGGCGGAGATCTCACTGTGGCAGTGAGTCTGTCAAGGCAACAAACTAGTGTAGTGATGGGGGCAAGTTCTGAACTTCCACGTAAAACACCAATTTGCTTCAGACTGAAGAAGCTTAACACCACTTTAACCCATCTGACAACAGCCACGAGTCTAACAAACAAAACGCTCTGCCTGGTTCACTCATTAGTGTCTGGAAACGTTAGAAAACAACTTTATAAGCAGCTTTAGCCTTACCTTTGTTGATTTCCCACTGCACAGGCCAAAGCCCAAAAGACTCGATCGTCGATGTCGTTTCTAATCCCGTTTATTTACCAGTGAATTATATTTTTTGAAAAACCTAAAAAAATACATTCCCGAACCATTGTCTTTCAACGTCCTTTCTCTTTCTCATCGTTTCTCTTTTTCTTCTCCGTCAGTCGTCGATTTTCACTTGTTTCTTCTGGAGTCGAGTTGTATTTACACTTCTGTGTGTTGTTTCCGTGCAGTTGTTTTTACACTTCTGTGTGTTGTTTCTGTGCAGTTGTTTTTACACTTCTGTGTGTTGTTCCTGTGCAGTTGTTTTTACACTTCTGTGTGTTGTTTCCGTGCAGTTGTTTTTACACTTCTGTGTGTTGTTTCCGTGCAGTTGTTTTTACACTTCTGTGTGTTGTTTCCGTGCAGTTGTTTTTACACTTCTGTGTGTTGTTTCCGTGCAGTTGTTTTTACACTTCTGTGTGTTGTTTCCGTGCAGGGCGTCACCTGGGCTGTCAGCAGAGGTTCGACGGCTCCGGGCGGGAGTTCGCTCACGCCTGGTTTTTAGGAGACATTCATTTTGACGACGACGAGCACTTCACCGGACCCACCGCGGGGAAGGGCATCAGTCTGCTCAAGGTTATTCTGCATGTTTTTTGTGCTTAAAGTGTTCAAATGTCATGTGGTGCGACCGTGCGTCATGTGGTGCGACTAATAACAGCAGGAATTCTGTGGCTGGAGTTTAATAACAGACAAAGTCGACTTGGGTGAACGGTTCTTTAGGCGTTTTTCTTCAGTTGATGCATTTTCCAGGGCAGTAGTTTGTTCATTAAACACAAACAGGCGACTGTCATATTGGAGCAAAAGAAAATATCAATATGCATTAAAAATCTAAAGAAACACAACAGTTTGTTTCTGTACACTTCATATTACTCACAACTTAGATTAATATAACAACCATGTTTTAGAAAATCAAACTATTTTAAGGTTCTTCTCGGTCGCACCACACGACATTTTACACTAAAAATGCTTCATATAAATGTTAAACACAGATTTATGCTCCTGACGCTGGAAATATTTGAAAAAGTTCAATAGAAACATTCACCCATATATGAAACTTTTTAAATGAAACAAACCAAAATTCTACCGCCAATTTTGACCCAATTTCCAATGAGGCTACTAAAGAAAACCTGAATCTAAACCGTACAGAGAAAGAAGCTTTTCAAATCAACTTTTTTTTTGCAAAACTGACTTAAATTCTTCTACAAATATTGACGAAATTGAGAATGAGAAAACTATAGAAATGATGAACTTTTTTTTATTACAGATAAAATAAAAAATGAAACCCTTTGAAATGAAAAATGAACATTCAAATTCTTCCTCAATTTTTGACCAAATTTCCAATGGCACTAATGCAGAAAATATGCTCCAGAATAGAACAGAAATGTGTGTGTAACTGTGTCTAAGTCTGGTACAACAGAGGATTTAAATGGCACGTTATCATGTTGTTTTTCAGTTTGAGAGAAGAACTCAGCCTAAATCTGCAGGTTTGTGCGTTAAACACGTGAAAATGAAACAAAACACAACTCCAGGTCTGTTTGTGACGAGGAAACGACATTATAACATGAGCATAAATCAGAAAATAGCGTAAAACGGGCCCTTTAACGGTGTCTCTGGTGAATATAAGCCCACCTCTTGCTCCTGCAGGTGGCGGTGCACGAGATCGGCCACGTCCTGGGCCTCCCGCACATCCACAGGCCCGGCTCCATCATGCAGCCCAGTTACCTGCCGCACGAGTCCAGCTTCGAGGTCGACTGGATGGACCGCAGAGCCATACAGGACCTCTACGGTGAGCAGCACTGTTCAGAACGCAGACGCACAGGGCTGATTTAGATTTACAATTCCACAAACATGAGCTAAAAGTGTCTCCAGGTACGAGGGAAACGTGATCAGATCGAATACAGATTTGAGTGAAAACCACTCTAATGCGGATGAACTGTATTCTTAATTACGAAATACACTGGACAAGTTGTTTCTGTTATAATTTGGTGTTTTGGTTCCAGTCAGAGCGCAGAACGAGCCTCACGTGACTCTCACATTTGCGTTGCTGGTTCAAAGCTGAAATCCAGTGTGTTTAAACCTAAAATGTCTCTTCCTAAACCGCAGAACCTGCACCAATCCTGAATCTTTCACATGAGGCCTGTCCATAAACTGAGCATGAGACACATGCAGGACGTGTCTCTGTCTGCAGGTTAAAGGTGCACTTTGTAACCTTCTGGTGGAGGGTCCGTTGCCTTCTTGTTTCTATGGAGATGTCATGCTTGAAATGTTCCACAGTGTGACATTAAACAGCTCTATTTTACATTTATCCAATTACAGGTGGTTTTAGAGCTCAAAAATACCTAGAAAAACAGGCATTCTGGCTGTGAGCGGGGGTCGCCTCTCCACAGATCTGACCTGTAACTTGGTCTGGTTTGTCACCATGATATGGGCAGTGTTTTCTACTGATCCGAAAGTTTAAGGCTTCAAATCCTGACATAAAACGTCATTGGTTGAGCGGTCAGATCCACTGACCCACAGGTCGATGGTGCGATTCCAGCTCCACAGACGAACGCTGTTGTTGTGTCCTTGGGCAAAACACGTCACCCACCTCGGCCCCAGTGTCTGCGCACTCTGGTGTGTGAATGGGTGAGAGGTTCCTTGTTATAAAGCTCTTTTGAAGGTGGAAAAGTTCTGTATAAAAATGTGACAATTTATCACTTACCTTGAAGAGACAAAGGTTTAAAGCCGTACTGTGAAACATTCCAGACAAAACAATAGCATCTCCCTGGAGAAAAGCGCTTGACAGACTCTCCACCAGGAAAGTTACACTAAACACGGACTCAGTTGTGATTGTTTTACTTTTCTAAAACAGTAGCGTTCAAGTTAAATACATTTGTTTGTGTTTCCTGTCATATTTGAGGCTGTGGTGTGTGTTCCTGCAGGTGGCTGTAGGGGGCGCTTTGACACCGTGTTCGACTGGATCCGCAGGGAGAGGACGGCCTCGGGGGAGGTGGTGATCAGGTTCAACACGTACTTCATGAGGCAGGGCTGGTACTGGCTCTACGAGAACCGCAACAACCGGACCCGGTACGGGGACCCGGTGTCGCTGCAGAGCGGCTGGAGGGGGCTGCCCCTGAGCGGGGTGGACGGCTTCGTGCACGTGTGGAGCCGGAGGACCGACCGCGTATACTTCTTTAAAGGTACAGTAAAAACATGTGTACTTCTTTAAAAGTACAGTTTAAATGTGTACTGCTGTAAAAGTACAGTTTAAACACGTGTACTGCTGTAAAAGTACAGTTTAAGCACGTGTACTGCTGTAAAAGTACAGTTTAAACACGTGTACTGCTGTAAAAGTACAGTTTAAGCACGTGTACTGCTGTAAAAGTACAGTTTAAACACGTGTACTGCTGTAAAAGTACAGTTTAAGCACGTGTACTGCTGTAAAAGTACAGTTTAAACATGTGTACTGCTGTAAAAGTACAGTTTAAGCACGTGTACTGCTGTAAAAGTACAGTATAAACACGTGTACTGCTGTAAAAGTACAGTTTAAACACGTGTACTGCTGTAAAAGTACAGTATAAACACGTGTACTGCTGTAAAAGTACAGTTTAAACACGTGTACTGCTGTAAAAGTACAGTATAAACACGTGTACTGCTGTAAAAGTACAGTTTAAACACGTGTACTGCTGTAAAAGTACAGTTTAAACACGTGTACTGCTGTAAAAGTACAGTGTAAACACGTGTACTGCTGTACAAGTACACTATAAACACGTGTACTGCTGTAAAAGTACAGTTTAAACACGTGTACTGCTGTAAAAGTACAGTTTAAACACGTGTACTGCTGTAAAAGTACAGTTTAAACACGTGTACTGCTGTAAAAGTACAGTTTAAACACGTGTACTGCTGTAAAAGTACAGTTTAAGCACGTGTACTGCTGTAAAAGTACAGTTTAAACACGTGTACTGCTGTAAAAGTACAGTTTAAGCACGTGTACTGCTGTAAAAGTACAGTTTAAACACGTGTACTGCTGTAAAAGTACAGTTTAAGCACGTGTACTGCTGTAAAAGTACAGTTTAAACACGTGTACTGCTGTAAAAGTACAGTTTAAGCACGTGTACTGCTGTAAAAGTACAGTTTAAACACGTGTACTGCTGTAAAAGTACAGTATAAACACGTGTACTGCTGTAAAAGTACAGTTTAAACACGTGTACTGCTGTAAAAGTACAGTTTAAGCACGTGTACTGCTGTAAAAGTACAGTTTAGGCACGTGTACTGCTGTAAAAGTACAGTTTAAGCACGTGTACTGCTGTAAAAGTACAGTTTAAACACGTGTACTGCTGTAAAAGTACAGTTTAAACACGTGTACTGCTGTAAAAGTACAGTTTAAGCACGTGTACTGCTGTAAAAGTACAGTTTAAACACGTGTACTGCTGTAAAAGTACAGTTTAAGCACGTGTACTGCTGTAAGTACAGTAAACACGTGTACTGCTGTAAAGTACAGTTTAAACACGTGTACTGCTGTAAAAGTACAGTTTAAACACGTGTACTGCTGTAAAAGTACAGTATAAACACGTGTACTGCTGTAAAAGTACAGTTTAAACACGTGTACTGCTGTAAAAGTACAGTATAAACACGTGTACTGCTGTAAAAGTACAGTTTAAACACGTGTACTGCTGTAAAAGTACAGTTTAAACACGTGTACTGCTGTAAAAGTACAGTATAAACACGTGTGCTGCTGTAAAAGTACAGTTTAAACACGTGTACTGCTGTAAAAGTACAGTTTAAACACGTGTACTGCTGTAAAAGTACAGTTTAAGCACGTGTACTGCTGTAAAAGTACAGTTTAAGCACGTGTACTGCTGTAAAAGTACAGTTTAAACACGTGTACTGCTGTAAAAGTACAGTTTAAACACGTGTACTGCTGTAAAAGTACAGTTTAAGCACGTGTACTGCTGTAAAAGTACAGTTTAAACACGTGTACTGCTGTAAAAGTACAGTTTAAGCACGTGTACTGCTGTAAAAGTACAGTTTAAACACGTGTACTGCTGTAAAAGTACAGTTTAAGCACGTGTACTGCTGTAAAAGTACAGTTTAAGCACGTGTACTGCTGTAAAAGTACAGTTTAAACACGTGTACTGCTGTAAAAGTACAGTTTAAGCACGTGTACTGCTGTAAAAGTACAGTTTAAACACGTGTACTGCTGTAAAAGTACAGTTTAAGCACGTGTACTGCTGTAAAAGTACAGTTTAAGCACGTGTACTGCTGTAAAAGTACAGTTTAAACACGTGTACTGCTGTAAAAGTACAGTTTAAGCACGTGTACTGCTGTAAAAGTACAGTTTAAACACGTGTACTGCTGTAAAAGTACAGTTTAAGCACGTGTACTGCTGTAAAAGTACAGTTTAAACACGTGTACTGCTGTAAAAGTACAGTTTAAACACGTGTACTGCTGTAAAAGTACAGTATAAACACGTGTGCTGCTGTAAAAGTACAGTTTAAACACGTGTACTGCTGTAAAAGTACAGTTTAAACACGTGTACTGCTGTAAAAGTACAGTATAAACACGTGTGCTGCTGTAAAAGTACAGTTTAAACACGTGTACTGCTGTAAAAGTACAGTTTAAACACGTGTACTGCTGTAAAAGTACAGTTTAAGCACGTGTACTGCTGTAAAAGTACAGTTTAAACACGTGTACTGCTGTAAAAGTACAGTTTAAGCACGTGTACTGCTGTAAAAGTACAGTTTAAACACGTGTACTGCTGTAAAAGTACAGTTTAAGCACGTGTACTGCTGTAAAAGTACAGTTTAAACACGTGTACTGCTGTAAAAGTACAGTATAAACACGTGTGCTGCTGTAAAAGTACAGTTTAAACACGTGTACTGCTGTAAAAGTACAGTTTAAACACGTGTACTGCTGTAAAAGTACAGTATAAACACGTGTGCTGCTGTAAAAGTACAGTTTAAACACGTGTACTGCTGTAAAAGTACAGTTTAAACACGTGTACTGCTGTAAAAGTACAGTTTAATCACATATAAATGTTTCTTCTCCTCTGTCCAGGCTCTCAGTTCTGGAGGTACGACTCAGACCAGGACCAGGTCTTCAGGAGGGACCCAGAGGGAGTGACGTACCCCAGGCCCATCTCCGAGGGCTTCCCCGGGGTCCCGGCCCCCATCGACACCGCCGTGTTCGACCGCAGAGACGGACACATCTACTTCTTCAAGGGGGCGCTGGTGAGCAACTCTTTTTATACCCGACGCGTGCATTTTCCACCAGTATAATATCGCAGTGTTTAAGTGTCTGATCCACATTTTCCCTCCTCTGAGCTGCCTTTACGAAAATGAAAATGCCAGAGAGCGACTTCTTTTTAACGAGGAAATATAAAAGCCGTGTCCTTCGATGGGAACAGTTAGATGCCTGTAAAACATGAACCACCGCACTGCAAATGTCTCTGATCTGACCAAGATTTTAAAACTCCTATCAGGTTCTTCCTCTTGTTTTCAGATTTATTTTCTACTTACTCTTTCTGAATCGGTTGTATAATCCTAAAAACGGCCACATGTGTTTCTTCCAGGACTCGGCTCATCAGAAAATGTTAAATTTAGGCGATAAATGTTTAAAAGAAGAAGCTACAAGAATCCATTTACCAGAGTTTTCCCTGCAGCACTTCACTTGTTTGTAGATTCAGTGACACAGATTTGTTTGACACAGACTCATTTCAAGTGTTTGTATCTAGAATTTAGCATCTTTGAATTTATTATCAGGCCATTTATACTCATCATAAACCTGTTTTAAGTTGGTTTATCTAGAATTTGACATCTGAGAACTTATTCTCAGGACATGAACGCTGATTCTAAAGAGTTTTTTTAGTCTGTTTATGTCAAATTTAGCGTCTCTAAACTTATTTCCGGCCCCTGAACTCTCACAGAGACGCTTCATTCTGGTCTAGAGGTCGTTTATTTTAACAGAACTCTGATCTTCCTGTGTGGACAGAGAATTTCACTACTTTTATATCATTTTCTGATAGATTTAAGTGTTTAGATCTTTACATTTTGGCCAAGCTTTTTTATTACTGCGGAAATCAGGCGTCAAAACGTCATTTAATTCATCAGATTTGAGTTTTTCAGCACAAATTTACCAATCGCACGGTGACGCTACTTGGAAGGGGGTAAAGGTCTTTATTTTTTTATTTTTCAAATATATTTGAGACAAAAAATCATTATTCTCCTTCTCTCCTCCTCCTCTCCTCCTCCTCTTCTCCTCCTCCTCTCCTCCTCCTCCTCTTCTCCTCCTCTCCTCTCCTCCTCTCCTCCTCCTCTCCTCCTCCTCTCCTCCTCCTCCTCTCCTCCTCCTCTCCTCCTCCTCTCCTCCTCCTCTCCTCCTCCTCTCCTCCTCTCCTCCTCCTCCTCCTCCTCTCCCTCCTCCTCTCCTCCTCTCCTCCTCCTCTCCTCCTCCTCCTCTTCCTCTCCTCCTCTCCTCCTCTCTCCTCCTCCTCTCCTCTCCTCTCTCCTCTCCTCTCCTCTCCTCCTCTCCTCCTCTCCTCCTCCCTCCTCCTCCTCCTCTCTCCTCCTCTCCTCTCCTCTCCTCCTCCTCCTCCTCCTCCTCCTCCTCTACTCCTCCTCTCCTCCTCCTCCTCCTCTCCTCCTCTCCTCCTCTCCTCCTCCTCCTCTCCTCTCCTCCTCCTCCTCCTCCTCCTCCTCTCCTCCTCTCCTCCTCTCCTCCTCTCCTCCTCTCCTCCTCTCCTCCTCTCCTCCTCTCCTCCTCTCAGGTCTTTGCGTTCAGTCTGGACTCCTCTCGTGTCGTCCGTGGTTTCCCCAAACGTCTTCGCTCGATGTTTCCTCCTCTCGACCCTCGGGACCATCCCGAGTCTCACCTGGACGCCGCCTACTTCTCCTACTCCCACAATGCACTGTTCCTGTTCAAAGGCACCTCCTTCTGGCAGGTGACGAGCGGCAGGGACCGGAGGAGACGCCCGCACCTGCCCAAGAACGCGCTCCTGCCGCACAGACCGGTGCACGAGCACTGGTTCGACATCTGCGACGTGCACCCCACCTCGCTCAGACTCAACCCCTGAAGGAGGCCACTGGGGGGTTTAAAGCTGCACTGTGTAACTTTTCTGCTCTGTCACCTGCTCGTTTCTATGGATACGTCATTGCTCTGCCTCCACAGTGTGACTTTAAGCAACTCTACTTTACATTTATTCAATCACAGGTGGTTTTAGAGCTCAAAAATACCCAGAAAAACAGACATTCTGACTGTGAGCGGGGTCGCCTCTCCACAGATCTGACCTGTCACTTCATTTGGTTTGGTCTCCATGGCGATACAGAGGTTTAATGCCGTACTGTGGAACACTTCAGACAAAGCAATGACGTCTCCATGGAGAAAAGCGTTTGACAGAGCCTCCACCAGAAAAGTTACACAATGCACCTGAGGAGGCAAAGTTCAAGAAGAGCAGGGAAGTGTTTACTTACAGTGATGTGACGCCGGGGTGTTCTGCGTGTGTGTCTACGGCAGAATGTTAAGCGCTATGGTGTCTAAACGCACACATTAGCAAACCGCTGTTGGAAGAGACTGAAGATGGATTCAAAATGGATGGAAACAGAAACAGCACATTTTCAGGAGTCTGATCAGTCCGAGCGTTCAGGAGTTTGATTTTCAACAAACATCTGAGACTCACTGAAAAAAACTGCTGGCTAAAGCTAACTCGCCTGAGACTAATATTATTGTATTTATTTAACAGATGTACATATCGTTTAGATAGTAAAAGCGTTTTGGGGGTTAAAACGCTAAAATCTGAAAACTTCCTCCAGAGTGGAAATTTGGAAAACGCTCCAACCTGTCGTCGCCGTGGAAACGGTTAAAAACAGAAAAGTGTGATTTCATGAACCGTGGCAGAGAGATTACATCAGGAAAAAAACAAACGGCAGAGCATTTCAAGCCTTGTTTTTCTAATTTAACGTGAGGTGGGGCAAAGCTCCACCTCATCCGTCCACATGAAGTTGGGGTGTTATTACTCTTCTCCATGTGGTTCTGAATTGAGGCGCTGGAGAAGAGGAAGTAGAAGCAGAAGGTTTTACTCAGCATTTGGTCTTGGTGCTGCCCCCTACGCTCTGGGTGTGATACTACATCAACAAACTGCAGGTTTAGCATCTCCGTGTGCAGCAGAATTCCCCTGAACACTTATGTAAACGCAGGATAAGAGTGAGAATAAAAACGCACTTTTGAGTTTTTGCTTCACACTGTTTCTGTGTAAACGTAGCCTTAGCTGGACAAAAACAGACATTAAACTCCTGTTGGCTGAACTCAAAGACTTTAAACCAACAGAGAAAGAACACGACCACACACAGGACAATCAAACAACTTTATTTTATGTTTGGACCAAAGAAAAACTTGTAGATAAACAAAAGTTTTTACTAAAAAAATAAATTATAAACCAAATATTTTGTCCTTTTGTTTGTGCTTTTTTGTTTTTTAAACCCCATTTACCCAAATCTACTGTTGGTTTCATGAAAATGTGAATCTCCAAGTGCTTTTTCAGTTTCATGTTTCTTGCCAAAGGGCACAACAGTAGTCCACAGTATCGGGAATCGAACCGACACGCGTCATGTGAGTGGATGAAGTTTTACACAGAGCGAGTGCAGCTGCAGGACACAGAAACACAGAACCTCAGACACTATCGAGACGACTACGAAACACAGCACAGGTTTGATCACATTATCCAGCCTGGATTTAGGTTTGGGTTTAGTTTTTGGTTTTGAGTTCACAAAACCTTCACATTTTTTCTCTTTCACACAATGTTCCTTCAGTGATTTTTGAGCGAAAGTCTGTGGCAAATGTTGATTTTGTTTCACAGTTGTGTCCAGTTCTTTGGGCTTTTCCTGGACTTTTACTTCAGTTTTGTATTTAAAAAGTTGACTTGGTTTAGGTTTTGGTTTCGCATTTACCTTTAACGGGACAAAAGCTCCACGTTTCTTGGGCTGAATTTTAGTTTTTTGTCCCAATCTGAAGCTTTTTGTGGAGAAAATGCTCCGTGTTAGTGCTTTGTTCTTCTGTGTTGGTCTGATTTAAAAAAGCTGCCTCCAGTTGAATTTGGTCCATAATAGTCCTGGTTTAGTTCTGGATTTGAGCTCCTTCTCTTGGATCTTTCATGGTCCGAGGACTGAACCAGGTCTTGGGTCCTGGTCCATGGTTCCAGGTTCCAGGTTCGAGGTTCGGACAAACGGAAGCGCTCGAAAAACAAACAAAAAAGGTACGTTTAGAAGAACATTTTGAGTTAAAGGAACTGTTTGTAGCCTGGATTCTTACAGTCATAAAAAAGTATTAAAATCAGATCGAGGACACACCAAAGTTTGTGTCATTCTCAGTTTGTGGACGACACCGGAGCAGCAGAGGCTCTGATTCAGGATTGGCTGCAGGTGCCGGGGTTTAAGTAGAGACAATTCAGATCACAGAGGCATTTTAGATTTAAACCAACTATTTCAGCATTAAACAGGCAACCCACATGAGAAACTGCAGCTGTTAGTGAATATTTATGATAGTTTTACATCAATTTGTGGGGAAAAAAGTAGAGAAAAAAAGTAGAAAAATACAGGAAGCAGCGCTGAGTTTTAAAATCAAATACTTACACTTCAGTCATCAACATGGAAACTCCAAAATTCAGCAATAATAATAATAAAAGGAAAAGAAAGAAGAGAAAGGGAAAATTTACTTATATGTTGGCAAAAATATAAATATATGGGGGCCTAGCAGTGTAGTTATGCTGCACTACCACATTACTTTTGTTTTGTTTAATCACTTGTTTTGTTTAATTATTGTAGGTATTTTATATATTTTATGTTTTTGTGTCTTTTGTGCTCATTATTGTATTTTTTTCATGTTAAATGTTACATTCTGCTGTCTAAAACCCCTCCAAAATTCAGTGACAGTTTAATTAATTAATCAGACAGAGCAGAACCTTTCCTGAATAGTTTTAGAACGATCTGGAGCTGTATCAGAACAAGTGTAAGAGCACAGAGACGAGTATATGTATAAAGGAGTTAATATTACATTGATTACTGTTATATTTTATGTTTAACTATAATTTATAGTTGAATTTGATCATTTTCACGTTTTAATTTGAAAAGCGGAAGTGCGCACTGCTCCTCTGTCTTATTTTGACAGTTTCACTTCCTGTCTGAGATGAACGTTGGAGACTGCGGAGGGTAAAAGTTCTGTTAAGATATTGTACAAAAAATACTTTCTGTTATCTTAAATACAGAAACACCTGTTGATAAGAGAACGTTTTGACAAGTCATGGATGAATCTTGATGCGCTAAAAGTTGAAGTTTTGTACATTTTATTTGGCCTGTAAATATTTCAGTTAGCTTCATGTTTAAACGTTCTGATGCCGCGAAAACGAGCCGCCATTTCACGGAGCTGTTCTCTTTAAGAAGACAGAAAACAGACTGATGGAGTATTATTATGTCCGTCAAACGTATGTTTTATTTGATTTTTATTCATGTAAAATGTTGTAATTGGTGCATTAATCATTTATATAATGTTAATAGGCTCAGTGCAGCAGCACACTAGCTAGCTCACTAAAGCTAACTTTGATTCAAATCGTAAAATTAACAAGCTTAACCTCAATAAACTAAATAACCTACTCAAATTAAAATTTAACGTTACGCAACTATTGTTATTTTTATTATTATTTATTTATTTAAAACAACACACAGAAAACATTAGACTTAGAGAAAAGAAGTTCTGTGCCAGATTTAGCTACAAACTACTTTCCATCTGCAGTCCTTGAGCAGGTACAAAATACATTTAAGAAAACTATTTACGCATTTAAAACTATTTATTTACACATTAAAAATTATGTGCACATTAACAACTGTTTATTTACACATTAACAAGTATTTACACATCCATCCATCCATCCATCTTCTTCCGCTTATCCGGGGCCGGGTCGCGGGGGCAGCAGTCTAAGCAGGGGCTCCCAAGCTTCCTTCTCCCCAGCCACTTCCTCCAGCTCCTCCGGATGGACCCCAAGGCGTTCCCAGGCCAGCCGAGAGACATAGTCCTCAGCGTGTCCTGGGTCTTCCCGGGGCCTCCTACCGGTGGGACATGCTCCGGAACACCTCCCGAGGGAGGCGTCCAGGAGGCATCCGGACCAGATGCCCGAACCACCTCAGCTGGCTCCTCTCGGCGTGGAGGAGCAGCTGACTCTCGAGCTCCTCCCGTGTGACCGAGCTCCTCACCCTATCTCTAAGGGCGCCCGGCCACTCTGCGGAGGAAACTCATTTCGACGCTTGTATCCGCGATCTCGTTCTTTTCGGTCATTACCCAAAGCTCATGACCATAGGTGAGGGTAGAACGTGATTGACGGTAAATCGAGAGCTTCGCCTTTCGGCTCAGCTCCCTCTTCACCACAACGGTCCGATACAGCGACTGCATCTTCACTGCCGATGCCGCACCGATCCGCCTGTCAATCTCACGCTCCATCCTCCCCTCACTCGTGAACAAGACCCGAGATACTTGAACTCCTCCACTTGAGGCAGAGACTCCCCACCCACCGGAGAGGGCAATCCACCTTTTTCCGATCTAGAACCATGGCCTCGGATTTGGAACAGCTGATTCTCATCCCAGCCGCTTCACACTCGGCTGCAAACCGCCCAGTGCACGCTGCAGGTCCTGGTTCGATGGAGCCAACAGGACAACATCATCCGCAAAAAGCAGCGATGAAATCCTGTGGTCCCCGAACTGGACCCCCTCCGGCCCCTGGCTGCGCCTAGAAATTCTGTCCATAAATACAATGAACAGAACCCGGTGACAAAGGGCAGCCCTGGCGAGTCCAACATGCACGGGAACAGGTCTGACGTACTGCCGGCAATGCGAACACAGCTCCTGCTCCGGTCATACAGGGACCGGACAGCCCTTAGCAAAAAGCCCCGGACCCCATACTCCCGGAGCACCCCCCACAGGGCACCACGAGGGACACGGTCGAATGCCTTCTCCAAGTCCACAAAACACATGTGGACTGGTTGGGCAAACTCCATGAACCCTCGAGCACCCGATGGAGGTGTAGAGCTGGTCCAGTGTTCCACGACCAGGCCGAAAACCACACTGCTCCTCTTGAATCCGAGGTTGACCTATCGGCCGAACTCTCCTCTCCAGCACCCTGGCATAGACTTTACCGGGGAGGCTGAGGAGTGTGATTCCCTGTAGTTGGAACACACCCTCCGGTCCCCTTTTATACAGAGGACCACCACCCGGTCTGCCAGTCCAGAGGTACTGTTCCCGACCGCCCGCAGCGATGTTGTAGAGCGTGTCAGCCAAGACAGCCCCACAACACCCAGAGACTTAAGGTACTCAGGGCCGGATCTCATCACCCCGGGCCTTGCCACCGAGGAGCTTTCCGACCACCTCAGTGACTTGGCCAGGGTGATGGATGAGTCCGCCTCTGGGTCCCCAGCCTCGGCCTCCTCTTCGGAGGACGTGGCGGTGGGATTGAGGAGATCCCCAAAGTATTCCTTCCACCGCCCGACAACATCCCCAGTCGAGGTCAGCAGCTCTCCCCCGCACTGTAAACAGTATTGGTGAAGGAGCCGCTTCCCCTCCTGAGGCGCCCGGACGGTTTGCCAGAATTTCCTTGGGGCCGTCCGATGAGTCCTCCTCCATGGCCTCCCGAACTCCTCCCAGACCCGAGTTTTTGCCTCTGCAACCGCCCGGGCTGCAGCACGCTTAGCCCGGACGGTGCCCGTCAGCTGCCTCAGGAGTCCACCGGGCCAGTAAGGCCCGGTAGGACTCCTTCTTCAACAGCGGCATCCCGCTACTTCCGGTGTCCACCACCACCGGGTTAGGATGCCGCCGCGACAGGCACCGCCAGACCTTACGGCCACAGCTCTGACGGCCGCATTGACAATGGAGGCCGAGAACGAAGCCCACTCGGGCTCCATGTCCCCAGCCTCCCCCGGGATCTGGGAGAAGCTCTCCCGGAGGTGTGAGTTGAAGGCCACACTGACAGAAGGTTCCGCCAGACGTTCCCAGCAGACCCTCACGATACGCTTGGGCCTGCCAGGTCTTTCCGGCTTCCTCCTCCGCCAGCGGACCCAACTCACCACCAGGTGGTGATCAGTTGACAGCTCTGCCCCTCTCTTCACCCGAGTGTCCAAGACACACGGCCGGAGGTCAGATGACATGACAACAAAGTCGATCATCGACCTCCGGCCTAGGGAGTCCTGGTGCCACGTGCACCGATGGACCCCCTTGTGCTCGAACATGGTGTTCGTTATGGACAAACTGTGACTAGCACAGAAGTATTTACACATTTAAAACTTTATTTACACATTAACAACTACTTGTACATTAAAAAAATATTTATTTAAACATCAAAAACTATTTACACCTTAAAAATGGTAATAATTCTTTGTCATCAACATCCTCCTTATATGTAGAATAGGTTTGTGGCGTTGTTTTAATATTTATGTCTCAACATATCCCTCCTGTGGGCTCACCACCTGCATAGGGTTTCATAGGGGCTTAGGTGCTATGAGGATTGGGCAGCAAACTGCCCCCACGACCCAGCCGGATTAAGCGGGAGAAGATGGATGGATGTCTCAACATAACCATTAGCATTAGCACTGAGACACAAACAGCTCAGTGTCCCCTGCTGAAGTATTCATTGTATTTATGTACTTTTTAACATGTGGTCAGAGACATCCACCTGCAGCTCCCTGTTCTCTGCTTTATCTTTAAATATTTATTCATTTTAGCACAGAGCCCATTGTGAGTCAACATGATTTGTAAATCCTGTGTAAAATAATGATAATAAAACAGTTTGTGATTGTGAGCCAGTGTGCCTGATATACGTGGAGATAGTATATTAATATAATATTTTTTATGTATGTCACAGGAGTAAAGATGACTCCACACCGCCCCTTGCCTTTCGTACATGAACAAAACTGCAAACATCGGCCCATGGACCACTACGGAACCTGCCTGGACGACTGAGGGTTACACAGACATGAGGCCGCATGGTAAAGTACTACGATTTAATGTTGAAAATCACATTCTGTTGTTAAAGAATGTGTTTTTTTTATTAGTATCAAGTTTAAAATGTTAGTATCATGACATCACGAGAAAGGAAAGGGTATAGAGCTGAAGATTTGGGAGAGAATTATAAGTTATTGTGTAACCATTTTGTTTTACTTTTGTGTTAATCTGTTTTGGATGAACTCCTGCGCAGTTGTAGTATGTTGAGTTTGGGTCGGATACTTAAAAATTTGCCTAGATTTGCCAGGGCCCCTTTTTAATAGAGCAGACTGCAGCCCTGGACCAGAGAGCACAGGTGAGTCTGAACACAGGTCAGTGAGGGGGCAGGAGCAAAAATGTACTGAACTGACAGACGGTCGCTTTAAAGGTGCACTGTAACTGTGTAACTGTATCTGCTTGTGTCTATCACATAACATTGATTCTATGATTGATTAGTTTAAAATATCTGTGGCATACTGTAATACATAAACACTTCATCTGCGTTAGGACGAATGATTTGTCCTGTGGGTAAACATGCAGTAAACAGAAGAGTCCAGCAGAGGGAGACAGCAGAGCACAAAAACATCTACTCAAGTTGTGTCCTCTGCCTCATCCTTCAGTGTCTCTGTGGCCCCGTCCACACTAGTACATATTCGAGTTGTTTTTGTTGCGGATGCAGTGTTCGTCCACACTAATCCGATGGAAAAAGACTCCGGAGACGGAACGATCTGGTGCCATCATCTCCCATGTATTCACCTGAGTACGGATCTGATCCGGCACTGTGTGGACGCCTGAAAAAGGTGATACTCTGGCGTAGGAGCTCTAGTTGCCGTCCTGATTGGACCACGTCACTGTGACTGGCTTCTTCCTGATTTGCTGATTTGTGAAATCAGCCATGTGACGCTATTACAGAAAACAGTTTAAACAAACCCGAGACAAACAGGAAACAGCGTTGGTTCATGAAAAGACTGTTTTCACGCTGTCATCTTCCTCGGCTCGAAATCGGCTGCTGCAACTTTGGACGTGGTGCTTCTGCTCCGCTTCCTTGTTTTTACTGTCCACGTGACGACGTGACACCAGTGTTGAATCTCAAATAAAATCAAATGCATTCTGTCTTTTACAGCAGTATAGTCCAGTACATTGTTTGGTGAAAATTTATATTTTATCCATCCATCCATCTTCTTCCGCTTTATCCGGTCGCGCTCATAGCACCTGACCCCCCATGAACCCCTCTGTGGGTGGTGAGCCCACAGGAGGGAGGACGTCATGGTCCTTGATGTTAGTTCAGTGCTAACAGTTGCTATGTTAAAATGTCATTACTATAACACATCTGAAGATTTGATTCCCTTGGTTTTCTTGCTTTTAAAAATATATCATTATATTATTGGCCAAGTTAATTCAGACACATCAATAATAAATGTCTCCTTTTCCAGGAATAGATCATCAAATTATTTTAGAAAAAAAGTTGTCCAGGCATATTTAATTCATTACTGATACACTCTATAAATTATATTTGAATAATTTGAAATGATTATAAATAACTTTATTTTGTGCAGAACAGAATTTTCAGTTTTACAAATGTAATTTTAAAGTTGTTTTTTTTTTACAAATGAAAAAAGCTATATTTACAAATACACATCTATTTGTGAAGACCAAAATATAAGATTTGTGTATATCAAAACACATGTACAAACCACTATTTGTAGATATTAATGAGACAAAATTGAATATTAATGAGACAAAATTGAATATTAATGAGACAAAAGTGAATATTAATGAGACAAAAGTAACCCCATCCTTCATCATCTCTGGGTTAAACCAGTTTTTAAATCACATTTGTTGGAAAAACAAGGTGAGAGATGCATTTAAGTGTTTTGTCCTGGTCACAGTTCTGCTCGTGCTGTTGAGCTGGACACGTGTACAGCTCCACATGTTCTGAGGAGAAGGAACCAAACGATGGACAGAACAATGCGACTGTGCTCTTTAAAATGTTATTAATGTCCAGTTTTACTTTTACTACATATTGTTATGCAGATTGTGAGGCTGCTTTATTGTTGTCTCAGCTTAACATAGCCTTGATATAAATGGCCATGAACAAAACCACAAAGGTAAATAAGCAGAATTTGAACCAGTCGTCTTTTTCCTGACTCTTCCTCTCAGCCTCTTTCAGCTGATCTCTGATTTCTTTCATTTGAAGCATTTCTTTTGTGAAGCAGCTGTTTTTCTGCGCCATTTTGTCAGTCATCTTCAGTAATTCTGCAACTTGTGTGTCATTAGTTTCATTTGTATTTAAAACATGGTACCTGCCCTTACATTGCCTTAACATGTCTTTAACAAAGGCACCACGTTCTTCTATGTAGTTCTTAATGGTATAATTCTCATCCAGTACTTCTCCTCCTGTGAAAACGACAATAACATAATCTGCCACCTTTTCTCCGAGTCTGTTTTTGATCAGCTCCAGAGAGTCTTGGTCTTGTTCGTTAATTTCCCCGATGGGCAGCAACAGTAAGAAGGCGTGAGGACCTGGAGACACCTGAGAGACGCAGCTGGAGACCTCTTCACTGAAACTGTCGTCAAATAAAGGGGGGGTATTCACCACGGTGATGGTGCGTCCATGCACCGTCCGTCTCTCCTTCTCACACTTTGTGTAGGCTTCTGGTTGGAAACATTCTTCCCCCAGAATGGTTTTAGCTGTAGCACTTTTATCGCTGCCGCTTTTTCCAATCAGAGCGATCCTCAGAGGCATCAGGCTTAAATTCATCTCTGGAGACTTTGGAGCTTCTTCTATCAGAGCTTCTAAAAACATGTCTTTGGTGTAAGCTCTAGCGCCCTCTTCTGCCAGTTTGACCACAGTGTCCATCAGCTCTGTGATGTTCTTTGGGTCCCTGATGTTCAGACACAGGGCTCCTCCTCCACAGATCTGACGCAGCTCCTCCAGGTTCACATAACTTTCTTTGGAGTTCACAGCATCAGACCACACAGAGATCAGACCCACAGTGAAGTCTCTGACCCGAGCGCTGAGTGTTTTCTGTAATATTTCTACCTCCTCCTTGTCTTCGTCAGTGAGGCGACCTGGTATCACCAGGATGAAGGCATGGACTCCCTCAGGATCACAGAGGGAGAGGCAGTCGTGACAGAGCTGCCTCACTGTCTCCAGAGGTTTTTTAGACAGAGACGGCAGCTCCACCAGAGACACCCTCCGCCCACTCACCTCTCCCTCATGTTTCACACTCTGCTCTGGGCTCCTTACAGTTAACTTTTCTCGCCCTAAAATGGACGCAGCTGCATAAGTCTTCCCTACTCCCCTCCTACCAAAAAGAACCATGTTCAGAGAGGATTTATTCTTTATGCTGAAGGTCTGATCTGAGTCTTCCTCTTCAGAGGGGCCATAAATCTCTTTGTTCTCTTTCAACATGTCACAGATTCTTGAAAACAACTCTTTATGTTTAAATTCTTTCATCTCATTTCTATATTGATCATTATAATCCATCGACAGACATCTGTACCTGCACCTCCTGATCATGTCTCTTATATGTGGCGCTCTAATGTATTCCTCCATGGACCATATTCTTGAGCTGAACATTTGATCTCTGAGCATCTGCACCAGTGAATGGTGAAAGGCCTCTTCTCTGGGTCTGAACATCAGCACCAGTGAATGGTGAAAGGCCTCCTCACTGAAGCTCTCCAGGACTGACTCTAGTCTGTTTTTGTGCTGCTCAGTGAAGTCTTCAGGCTCTAGCACCAGTAGAAACACATGAGGACCTGAGGTGCTCACATCTTTAATGTTTTGTATAAACTGTTTAATGTCTTGTTGGGAGGTGTTGTTGAGCTGCTGGTCTGGAGTGCAGATCACAGTCAGTTTTTTTTCCTGAAACGTTCCACTGCCTTTGACACATTCCTGATCTTCAGTGAACTCAGTGTTTCTCAAAAGGAGGTTTCCCACTGAGGCCTTCAGTCTCCAGCTGTTCCCCAGAAGAACCAGCTTCAGCTCAGACACTGAAATGGAGACAGACACAGCTGAAGGGGGCAGTGTGTAAAACATGAGGAAAACTTTAATAACTGTAAACAAATTCCACTTTTGATCACCAGAGGGCGAATTGTGCAGTATATTTTTTCTACATCATCATGAGGGGGGGTCACTGTTCTGATTTCCTTTGAAGATTGGGCACATGTCTCCTTCTGTATGATAATGAGGGACCCATATCACATGTTCCCTTCAGAAGTCATGGCTCCTGTGAACTGTGCAGGAGCAGCGACTGTCTGCTGTATTAGTAAAGTCTGTCTGCTGTGGATCAGTGCTACTATAATGAGGCCTCAGACTCCAGATGAGGTGCACAAATTTTTAGTACTACAACTATTGGAAAATACATGATTGCTTTTCTATTTGATATATTTTTAAGCCTATTGTTCATTGCCACACACAGTTGAAAGTAATTTACTGGAAAATGTAATTTCTCAGTAAGTTTCACAAAGTTATTTACAGACTTGTGTTTAGTACAACTAGGAGCAAAATACTGTTCTAGTCCAAAATGAAAAAGAAAATATGAGTAATAGTCAACACAATTATTATGTGTTGACAGGAATTATTATCTAATGTTTTCCTCAGTATTACAGAGGTGACAGCACTGAGTCAAATGTAGATTGAGCTTTATCGCTCAGTCTACGTTCCTCCTCTCACCTCTGGCCATGAGCTTTCGGTAATGGGACAAGATCGTGAATACAAGCTGTCGAAATGAGTTTCCTCCGCAGAGTGGCTTGTCTCTCCCTTAGAGATAAGGTGAGGAGCTCAGTCACACGAGGGGAGCTCAGAGTAGAGCCACTGCTCCTCCTTGTTGTTTAACAAGTCTGTGTTTGTAGTGAGTGTGATAGACACATTCAAAAGAATAAAAGATTAACTGGTAATAATAATATAAGTGGCAATAAAACAAAGATGCTTAAATAAGAGAGCAGCAAAACATAGACAAGGGGGACAGACTATAGCCTTAATGAATCCTATATATATATATATATATATATATATATATATATATATATATAAACGCATTTCTCACCTTCCACGGTGGTTGGTCTCTCTCACCCTCATCAGCTCGGGCCTCTACCAGAGGCCTGGGAGCTTGAGAGTTCTGCGGAGTATCTTTGCTGTTCCCAGTACTGCACTTTTCTGGACTGAGATGTCTGTTGTCCTTCCTGGGATCTGCTGCAACCACTCCTCTAGTTTGGGGGTCACGGCCCCGAGTGCTCCGATCACCACAGGCACCACCGATGCTTTCACCTTCCAGGCTCTCTCCAGCTCTTATTTGAGCCCCTGGTATTTCTCTAGTTTCTCGTGTTCCTTTTTCCTGACATTGCCATCGCTCGGTATTGCAATGTCCACCACCACGGCTTGGTTCTCCCGCTTATCCAGAACCATATATATATATATATATATATATATATATATATATATTAGGGCTGTCAACGTTAACTCGTTAATCGCGATTACATTAATGCAATCCTTAATGCGATAATTTTTTAAAAAATCGCGATTAAAGTTCACCAGCCTTTTGTGGGTGGGTTTGGTGCTTTCCCCGGGAAGAACCAAGTGCAGAGGATGGACGGTCAGAACAAATTATAATGAACCAAATTGGGTTCGTGCTACTGTCCATGTGCACCACCACAGAACCAGCTGTGATCCTCGAGCACGGAGAACCGGAGCAGCCCGGACCTGTGATCCACAACCCGGACCTGTGGTCCACAGCCCGGACCTGTGGTCCACAGAGTGTTACCGCTTTCGCTGCACGGATCCAACCCGCAGAGGACGGCGGGCCCGTCCTGAGGGGCCCCGGGCCCGTCCTGAGGGGCTGCGCTCTAGAGTGAAGCTCCCGAGTCTTTATCGCTGTTACCCGAGCCCAGAGCTTCTGCTCCGGGCTCATGTGCAGTGAGTTGTGCACAAAGTTTGAGGAACAGAGGAACAGGGAACGTCGGGCTGACCCCAAAATGGGCGGATAATGGATAAATTAGGGCTGGGCGATATGGACCAAAAAATATATCTCGATATATTTTGCTATATCTCGATATACGATATATATCTCGATATCTTTACAGGAAAAAATACAGCCCCCCCAAACTACTGCAAAAACAAAAAAACAAATTTTATCTGATTAATATTCATTTAGTTCTGCACTTAAACACTCTTGACACCCCTTTTTGGACCCTCACCCACAGTTTAAGAACGTCTTCTTTAAGAGGACTTCCACTGACACAAAACTGCTTCAAAGTGAATAAAGTGTGCAGGATTTTTAAACCTCTATTTTCAAATTCCAAACTGGAGTTACGTTCTCTTGTTTTAAAGTGGTATTTAGTCTCTGCACATTTACCAAATCAAACGCACAGTGTGACAAACGGATTTATTTGGCATTTGGCACAGGCTGCAGAGAGAAGCCCCGCACGCTCCTCAAGGCCTCACCTGGGCCTCGCGCTCTCGCGCACTCCGCACGCCGGGATGAGTTTATTGGCAACAGCAGCGCATTAATGAAAAATGACCGCACTCAGTATTCAGACCTTGAGTTCATGACAAGACCGAGTCCAAATGCGCCGAGTCCGAGACAAGACCAAGACAAAAGCCAAAGCTCTCGCTTTGTCCAGCGGCACGCGGGTGTTCTGTGAGTGGTGGGGCAGGTGTGGGTCCTGCTGCGGGGCCTCGCTTAAGGGGCGTGGGTGTGTTTTGAAGCGGAGTTTGTTCGTGATATCTGCACACACGCTGAGCTCGTGTGCTGGGGTCGCGCGATCGGAGGTGTCATGTGGTTGCGCCGCACTGGGAAACGTGCATTTAGAAAGTTTAACTCGTCACGCTATGCGCTGTGCGCAGCTCCTTATTGTGGCTGCAGAAACACTCGCACAGATGCGCCTGTTTGGTTTTCCACGCTCGCACGAAATATTTGCTCGCAAATGCGAGTGAAATGGGCGCACTGCAGAGCCCTGGTCCTAGTCCTGGTTTAGTCCGTGGCCGAGCCCCGGCTTTGGCGGCGCTTAGTCCTGGTTTAGTTCTAGTCCTGGTTTAGTCCGCGGCCAGGTCCGGGCTCCGCGGAGGAGCTCAGGGGACAAAAGCAGGAGGCGGAGGCGAGCGCGGCACAGAGATGGCGAAACAAGCGAAGCGGCGAAACCAGAAGTAAACATAAGCATTATAGCGATATATCGATATGTCAGAATTCATATCGAGTTTCAAAAATATCTCGATATATTTTAAATATCGAGATATCGCCCACCCCTAGGATAAATATTGATGAAACGTCAATCGGAACAGATTCAGTCAGCTACAGGAGATTATTAGGCCGATGTGAATGGTTTTATTACAAGTAGAAACAAAAAACATATAATTTAAAGGTACATTGCGTAACTTTTCTGGTGGAGGGCCCAAATGTTTTTCTCCATAGAGATGTTATTGCTTTGTCTATTTGTACAGTATGTTTTTTTGTCCATTAGTGCTGTGCAGGTCAAAACTCCTGCCTAAAATAAATTGGTCTGTGAAGTCCATGGAGGAAGGAAAATATTATTCTTAAATCTGTTTTAAACAGTGAGTGTTTAACTATTCAGGTTGACTTACTTCGTGGTGGCAGGAGTCCATAACTGTTGGAGCGTTTAAGATTCATGTTTTTTTCTGTAAACAAAAACACAAAAGGCTCAGGAGTCGTTTTTGTCATCTAAAACCACATTTATATCAGTTAAGATCACATAATAATGATAATGCATTTGATTTGCACTTTTTGGATGCTTTACAGTGTATAATTAATTATGAGATTTTCGGTTTCTTTTATGGGACCCAAATATTTGTTCATATCAAAGACTCGTTCAAAAGACTGATTCTTTTTATATTTTATTAGGCCTAAATAGGGCTGGGCGGTATACCGTTTGAACCGGTATACCGGTAATTTTTAATTTTATGATATGAATTTTTTATTTACCGCCATACCGTGTGTGCGCACATATGTCGGCAACACAGAGCGGCAGAACGTCGCACAGCGGTAGATTGAGCGGGGGCTGTTTTTCAGTGTTACACCAAACAAGCCAACAAGCCAGGTAAGGATAGCGAGTTGAGTGGTGAGCATGGACGAAGAAAATGACACAGACACAGGCTCCTTTTCGAGAGCGGAGTGCGCGGAGCCGCGCCTGAGCGAGAGCGCGGGTGCGCGGAGCCCCGCTCTTCACCTTTTCGCCCGGGCACGGCTCCGCGCACTCCCGCTCTCCGAAAAAGGGAGCCGTGTCACAAAACACTACACAGACGGTCCCTTTAGCAAACGCGCCTACCAGGGACGTCTGTGTAGTGTTTTGTGCTGCACTGCCAACGTTACGCAGAGATTGGGGAGAAGATGCAGATTTTACTTTCATGCAATCTTCGTATTCTCCGTCCAAAGGGACCGTCTATGACAAGAAAAGCAAACGTTGGAATGATATTACCAACTCTATCACACTCCACTTAGCCAAAGACAAAAATACCGTTAAATACCGTGATACCGTGATAATTTAAAAAAAATACCGTGATATCAATTTTTGGTCATACCGCCCAGCTCTAGGCCTAAATGACAGAATCCAGTCATTTCAGAGAAATGACCTTAGCTAAGATTTGATAATAAAAAATAATTGTTGAAATTGAAAGTGGGAGTGAGTCCACCCTTAAAAGTTTGCATATTCTAAATAAAACTTCTCACTACAATAATTAGAAAACTACTGCCAAATATGTGTGCTGATTCTTGTGTTTGTTCAGTTGATTCATATGAATCTGAAAAAACAAAAAGATTCTGTTCTTTTAAGAAATTAGATCCAGATCCAACCTGCTACATTAGGGAACCATTCAAAAGAGCCGACTGGAATATCACATCACTGCCATTATTCATTCACTCTGCACCAGGGGGTGGTAAGAGACTATTGTGGCCTGCAGCGTCTTCTCTGTCTGTATAATTAAACAAACTTGTTTTGTTTTTTCTCATTGGCTTCAGGAAGTGGTGTTATTATTCAGCCATAAGACTCTGGCTCGTCTCCATCTCAGAGACGTCAACCACATTCCTGAACAGAGCCACACTAACGGCTCCTGCAGATGAAATATAATGTGTGTCTTACCAATATAACCTGCCATGACGGTCTTCAGTTGTGAACCATTCTAGTCAGATGATCTGTAATTAAAATATGTCATTTATATATTTTAGCAGTATTTACACATATCCTACATTTGTGTGTTTGTTATATTCTGTAAAATGACTTTTGAGCTCTTACAATCATGTTATGAACAGTGTTCCTTATTATTGTCTTCCCGACGGTTTCATTTAGATTTATTCATACAAGTTTGAATAATATAAATATAATAATCCTGTGTGATTGTGAGGCTTGAGGGTTCAGAAAATTTCAGTTTTCACCTAATCCCCTAAACACGCTCATTGCCCTGTACCAAAATTCCAAATACCAAAATAAAAATCCTCTGCTTGTTCCGGTGAGTTTCATACTAAATACCAGACAAGAACAAAGTTTGTCTTCTTTAAGAGACGACTGCACACTTTCCAAATGTTGTTTAGAATGATTATTTGCACAGCTCTGTTTAATTCAACTTTACTTTAACATATATAAAAAATAAGAAACGGAGAAATAATCTCATTAAAATCAATTATCTGAAGACCACACGAACCTCACTGGACCAATAAATAAAACAGATATAATAAAAATTTAAACTTACCAACATCGCAGAAGATGTTGTGTTGCTCTTAGCTCTTGTTAAATTGAAAGTATTCAAAGGTGAGATCTGTTTTGATACACCCACACAACTGGTCTTTCCCGTTTTAACCCTTTATCTCATCTTCTTGTGCTGTTCCGCCCTTTACTCCCCACTGACTTTGTGGAGACTTCAAACTATGATCAGGGAAATTTATATCTTTGTCTGTTTTCAATCTGAATATTTTTATTTATTAATTACGTTCACGAATCAAGTTATAGTTTGTGGGTTTTAGAAGTTGTTCATTCATAAATTCATATGTTGTGTAACTCTATGTGAGATTCTTTGTTTTTGAAAGAAATCTCCAAACTTCTGCTCCACAAATGTTTTTCCTTCTCATTATTCGTTTGGGATCGACTCCACAAACTTGTCATATTCATCTTCTGGTTTAAAGTCCTTTTCACTGACACGATCACGTCTTTGGGGTTGAATAATGGCTCCACTTTCTGAAGCTGTTGTGAAAAAACATTTGACTTTAGTTTAATTCTCCTGATACAGAAAACATCATGTGGACAGGCCCAGTAATTACAGAGCATCATATGAACAATAAACCTGGTTAATTAGGCGGCACGGTGGCTGAGTGGCAACACTCAGGCCTCACAGCAAGAAGGAAGCTATGAGTATTGGGCAGCACGCTGCCCCCGCGACCCAGCCGGATTAAGCGGGAGAAGATGGATGGACCTGGTTAATTAGCAAATTGCACCAGAGGATTCTGTCGTGTCCTCTGAACTGCCCTTCATTTGAGATTTTGGCAACACACAAAGTGAATGGAATGTAACTTAACCAGTGCTTAAAGGTGCAGAGGTTGTTTTTCTGAGTCTTTATTTCCTGGTGCAGGTCACGCAAACCAACAGTGGTGGAAAAAGTACCGAAAAATTGGACCAAAGTACAGTTACATGACTAAACCTGTACTTAATTACTATTACATGTACTGCTACCAAAATTAAGTAAAAGTATAAAATATATATGAAAAATACTACTCAAAGTACCTGCCAATAGGGCCAATGGAGCAGATTACCGTAAATAAGAGTCAGGTTTGTGGAGCTGCAAGCCCACTCACAGTAAGGATTTTTAGAAATGTTTTTCAGTGCTTTAAACATCCGTAATGAAAAAAACATTTTCATTTTATTCTGTTCTTTTGTCAAAAAAGATGACATAATCACAGATTAAAAGAGCCCATATTACACTATTTTCTGATTTCTGTTCTAATGTCGCTTCCTCGTCACAAACAGACCTGGAGTTGTGTTTTGATTCCTTCACAGATGAATCCAGATTTAGGCTGAGCTCTTCTCTCCAACAGAAAACACTCTGTTCCACCTTGTGATGTCATGCGGTAATATAGGAAGTGCTCCACTGTGTTTTTAAATATCACAGACCTTCACTAGAATCATTTGGATCATTTCAGCACTAGAATTGCAATTCCATCCATCCATCATCTCCCGCTTAATCCAGCTGGGTCGCGGGGGCAGTTTGCTGCCCAATACTCATAGCACCTGACCCCCCCTATGAACCCCTCTGCAGGTGGTGAGCCCACAGGAGGGTGGACAACATGGTCCTTGATGTTAGTTCATAGGGGTGCTGCATGTTTTAGGTTGATGGGGGAAACCGGAGCACCCGGAGGAAACCCATCCAGACACGGGGAGGAACATACAAACTCCAGAATTGCAATTATATGTACTAAACTATCTGTAAAAATAGCTATAAACTTGACAACAGCTGCTTCATGACATCACAAGGTGGAACAGATCAAGAGTCACTCAAACGTGTGTGAAACAAAACACGACCCCAGATCTGTTTGATTTTTGAGGGGTGACAACATTTTAACAGTGCTAAAAGCTCACAAGAGTCAATTTTACTTAATATGGGACAAGTCCAGTTTTAAAAGTCTTCTCCAAAAGTTCATCCACCCAAAAGACTCGATAATAACAATAATGTGAGTATTATTGTATTACTGTTGTTATTGTCCACCTCTGCAAACCAAACGCACTCTTATCTGTGTGGAGGAGGAGAATGAAGGGCTGGCTAACCATGTTGTTCCTGCTCTGGTTATTTCTGGAGTTCAGATGATACACATAATTATATGGCCACTCCTCCAGTTTGGGGGTCACAGCCCCGAGTGTCCGATCACCACAAGCACCACCGATGCCTTCACCTTCCAGGCCTCTCCAGCTCTTCCTCGAGACCCTGGTATTTCTCTAGTTTCTCGTGTTCCTCTTTCCTGACATTACCATCGCTCGGTATTGCACTGTCACCACCACAGCTTTGTTCTCTCGCTTATCCAGAGCCACGATGTCTGGTTGGTCCATCACCGTTCTGTCTGTATCTGAAGTCCCACAGGATCTTGACTCATTCTCCACCAACTTTGGAGGCGTTTCCCACCTTCATCCTGGGGTTTCCAGCCCGTCTTCTGCACAGATGTTTCTGTACACTCTGCCCGTCACTTGGTTATGTCGCTCCATGTTCACTTTCCCTGCAGCATCTGACACCTGCAGTTATGTGCTGGACTGTCTCAGGCGCCTCTTTGCACAACCTGCACCTTGGGTCTTGTCTGGTGTGGTAGATCTGGGCCTCTGTTTTCTCAGGTGCTCAAGGCTCCTGGGATGAGTGCCTCTGTGTCCTTCAGACCAGCGCTCTCCAGCCATTGGGGGGAGGATTTCTTGATATCAGCCACTTCAGTTTTCAGCCTCTCAGCCTCCACAGTCTGTAGAGGTGAAAAAGGAGAATCACAGTGACATAAAGCAATGACACGTCTTGACACGCCGCTCTGGATTTGGCGCTGTTGGTTCCGTGACATCACACTAGGGGTTTTCTACATGTATCTCTATGGTGGAATGTTCAGTGGTTACCATGGAGGCGCAAAGTACGCATTAACAGACACAGTCAAAACATTTTAAACTAGTTTGAAAAGTCAACAAATAACAAAATGGATTCAGACATCACACTTTCAGGAGCCTGTAATGTTCTAATGTTTAACGGCACAGATCGGCTCACCTGTTTGCGTTCCGACTAAGTCTTACAGTCAGATTACGTTAAAATAAACATCATCGTAAAGACTATTTTGACTAACAGAGCTTCAGACAGAGCCGTGCCTCCAGTTAGCGTCACAGCCCCAGGGAACGAGGATGACGTCAGTACTAGTTTTGACCCTTGTTACCTTCCAGTTGCTTTTGTCAAACTGAAAGCGTTTGAACATGTGATGGGTTTGTTTTTTACACGCACAGAAATGCAGTTTCCCGTTTTAATCTTTTATCTCACGTCTCCTGAAATGTACCGTCCTTTATTCACCAGAGCGATACTAAACTCGGGGAAATATATTTGTGTCATTTCCCTTTGAACATTTATTATACTTATGACTTACAATATACAGTACTGAAGATTTACTGTTTTTGAACGAAATTTCCAAACTTCTGATCCACAAATGTTCATTATTTGTTTAGGATGAGCTCCACAAACTTGTTATTTTAATCGTATGTGTTAAAGTCCTTTCAGCTGAAACAGTCACGTCTTTGGGGTTTTAAAAAAAAAAAAAAAAAAAATCACTGATGTTTATTCATGCTGACTGAGCAGACAGGTTTTGTCTGTTTTTTTAATTATTATTTTTTCTTTCTGTGGATAGGCCGTGTAATTAAAGAGCACAACATTTGGGGTTTTGCCAAAATACAAAGTGAATGGAATGTAACTCGACTGGTTGGGGGTTTGGACAGTGGTTACGGCGAAGAGGTTGTTTTTTTTGAGTCTTTATTTCCTGGTGCAGGTCACAGCGGCACAAACAAACAGTGGTGGAAAAAATACTTAAAATTTGTGCTCAAGTAGAAGTAAAGTTAAATGGCTAAACTTGCACTTTATTTCTAAATGTCTCTAAACGAAGAGGCGCTGGCTGCATCCTCCGGTTCTCCACTCAGGGCCTCTGGATGGTCCCAAAGACCCGCTTTAAAACACGGGGGTCCGTTCAGGGTGTGGGCCCCAAATGATCTAATGTCCTGCCCCTTGCCCCACGTGAGGCCGACTCCACTGACTCAAGACACTGCTATTTAGACACACTTTTAGTGAACTTGTGTTAGTTTTCTCTATTTTTTATATCTTGTCCGTGTTGTTTTTGATCATTGTGTTCTCTAAAGCTCTTTGTGATTTTTATCTGTGAAAACTACTCTATAATTAGTCTTAATTACTCAACCCCAAGGAATGTTGAGGAGCTGCAAAGTGTAAATACTCTTGGCCCTTGTTGCATTATGGTCACTCAGACTTAGTAATAATTTTTATAATATCATATATTTGGATCAATTTTGGTAGGAAGGTTCCCAAAAGGGATCTGATTAGATCTAGAACCATAGGCGTTAAACAAGGATGTCCGATTTCTCCAGAATTATTTATTTTAACCACCTAGATGCTTATGTTGAGTATGAATAATTCTGTGAATTTGCATGACATTTGAATTTTGAAAAATGAATTTAAGACTGGTCCATTTGTGGATGATATGACAGTGTTTTTAAAAGACAAATGCACCGTCAGCACTGTATTCAGGTCTGTCTTTTTACCTTAATAAATGTGAAAAGCTCCCAATTCACTCTTGTCTTGTACATACTCCACTAGTGTTAAATCTGATTAACAATTTCTAATGATTCTGCAAAAATGGAGGACGTTAACTTAGAAAAACATGAAGCTGAAAAAGTGTCTTAATCACTGACCCTCAAGAGATCTCAGTGTTTACAAGAGTTCTTCTGTCCGAAATTAAAAAGTTCAGTTCAGTCATTTTCAGTCTATACGGAGAAATAAAACACATTACCTAAACAGATCCCAACTGGTTAAAGAATATAAAAATTGTTGCATAAAAGCTTTAGATTTTGAGTCTGTTGGTACGTTCCAAGGGCCATTTTGGATAAATGTGGAGGTCTTTATTTCTCACTGAGGTGTGACTTTAAAATAACCAAGATTCCATTTGCTCTGTCAGATTTTACCCATATTCACACATAACTTCACTCCACATGAGTCGATCCTATGGAAGGACTGAGCAATTCTGCAGGAAATCAATACTCAAGCCTGACTGGGTTAACAAGGGAATTCTGTTTCTAACTTATTGACTTTGACGCTTTACTCTGTATGTTCTCGTACATATAGTGCAGGGGAGCCCACACTTTTTCAGCATGTGAGCTACTTATAAAATGACCAAGTCAAAATGATCTACCTACTACAAAAATGCAAATAATTTCTTTATTTATAAATATATTGAAAATCAGTCAATGTGGAACAGTACTTGGACTTAATGATCTTCATGTGGGAAAAGGCCGACTCAAACAAATAAGTTTTATAGATTTATCTACATTTTATCTGATAAATGTTAATTTAAGCTTAAAATAAGAAACTGTACTGAACACTCTCTGCCCCTATTTGGACCCTCAGCCACAGTTTGACAACCCTTCTTTAAGAGAACTTCCACTGTCACTTAACAGAAAACTGTGAAGAAAGTGTGTAGGATTTTTAAACCTGGAGTTACATTATCTTACTGGTTTTGCAGTGATATTGAGCAGCCTCTGCACATTTACCAAATGCACACGTACAGATGCATTTGGGCATTTCGTAAAACTCCACCCGTAGGTCAGCTTTGTGCTGTAGGCCTGTTTTGTGCTGTAGGCCTGCTCTGTGCCAACACAGTAACATAAATTTTGATTAGTTTTTGCGTCGCGTTTCGTCGCCCTTCGAATCAGCGCGCATTGAGGAGGGAGCCTGTGTGCGCTCTACTTGGGGAGGAGCGAGAGCGCGAAAAGGCGAGGCAGATGGACAGGTAGGATGTTTTAAGAAGTTTAACCTGCCCTGTGATGCGCACTGTTACGCGAGGCCACACACATGTTGTGGACACGCTGCGCACGCTGGCAGTCCGTGTGGTGACGCGCCGCGCAGTGTCCGCGGGCTCCGGACGAGCGCACAGGCTGCAGAGAGACGGTCCGCGCTCCCGTTTATTGCAGCGGCTGTAATGATCGTGCATCACTTGACGAGTGTCATATCTGGAGTCCGAGACAAGACCGAGTCCAAACGCGGTCCAAGACCTTAAAGAAACTCTCTCGAGTACTACATTACGATCTACCCTGGCGATCGACTGGTCGATCGCGATCGACGTATTGGGCACCCCTGATGTAGAGAATATCACCAAAGTTGTAAATCTATTGCAGCAGCATTAACACCTGTTATTGTTGTTTAAAGTGATCACCTCAAACATGTTTAACATATTTATCACAGATGCCTTCAAATCTACACTTTTCCATGATTAGAATAAAAACGATTTGTTGGAAAAGCTGTTTGTAAATTGTGCTAAACGGCCAATTCCGCCTAAAGTAAAAGAGACACAATTCCAGTGTCCAGTTTTGTTTATGAGTGATTCAGATTCGTTAAGACAGGCCTTTTGTGATTTTCCTGAAGAACCCACAGCACCTGTTTTTACTTGTGCTGTGTAAGAAATTCTGTAGGAATTAGTTATCTCTAATTCTCTTAAAATCCCAAATTTTCCCAATTTCAATGTGAATCATATTTTCTATTTGGTGGATGTTTGTGTATCTGACACTGAATATTATTTTCCAACAGGCTAAAACCCACATTCATTGTTGTAAATCTAGAGACCCCCTGCTGAACATTTTATGAATTAATTAAACTATTCTGAAATTGCTTAAATCATTAATAACATAAAAGCTGTAATACCCGTGTTATTTGATGTGGTTTATTTCATTGTAATGAAAACATAAAAAAGAAAAGTTTTGCTCGGTAGAAATTATGGCATTTGGCAGCTGGCAGCAAACCTAATTATAATATATAATATAATCTACAGCTAATAAAAATGTACTAACGAATTTAAATCTGTACGTATGATATAAAGCTGCCCTTATTACAGTTTCAAGTCCAATACTTACTGCCCCCTGGTGTCTCTCTGCAGCATCTCCACAGATTGAAGACTCTGGTCTTGGTCCAGGATTTTCATCGGTTTAATTTAACAAACTGAGACAGAAATTTAATTGGTCTTGTATGTTGGAGATTTATGAGAACAAATAAGAGATGCTTTTGTTTTTGGTTTGTATTTTTCTATAATTCAGTTTGTATACAGTAATTTACAACATATAAACACTTTTTTAATAGTGAAAAAAGGAATAGACTGAGACTATGGTTATAAATTGCTTATCCTGTTAAATCCAGTCTTGTACCAGATACTGATACAGATTTCAATAACACATCGGAAGCAAAACACAAATTGTTCTCAGTATACAAAAGTACAGCTCTCAGTTTTACATGCCATTTTAATAATCACTGATAATTTTATGTTTGACATATTTTTAAACCTTAAGAAAGAAGTACATCATTTCAATTCATCATTTAAGATAAGATAAGATATCCTTTATTTGTCCCACAATGGGGAAATTTCAGTGTTGCAACACACAGTAAAGAGAACAGCAAGAAACAGTAGCAGCAACAGAAGTACAGTTAAGTTAAAAATAGACAAACACTATAAAGATCTATAAAGATAAGGATTATAAAACTATGTATCATATAAATTGCTAACTTAAAACTATATATACAATAAATTGCAATCTTACATTATTGCACAGGGTCCCAGTATTGCACAGGCAGCAGAGTTTGCAGTGTTCATTGTAGTACATTGTAGTATTTAGTTCATTCCATAAAATTACACCAATAACCAAAACACATGTTAACATGAACAACTTTAACATTTGTTCTTAAGCATCTTCCAAATGATATAAACCTCTTAAATTATATATATTGGAATAATATTATTTTTAACTCTAAAAGACTGAAATATTTTAATATATACATTATTCTTAAGTTTTAAAGATTTATTTTGATCTTCTTAATGATTCTGATTCTCTTTTTTGCAATTGAACTAAAGAGTCAATACAGTTTTTTCCCGCATTCCCCTTTATCTCTGCACAATAAGAAATATGACATAACCAAGAGGCAATAAATGAAAAACAGCCAAGTGTAAATATGCAGTGAACAGAAGTGTCCAGCAGAGGGAGACAGTGGCGCACAAAAACTACTCTAAAAGTGTCTGGGCCATTTTTCACGATGGGGTTACACTTTTGTCTCATTAATATTCACAAATCACAGAGGGTGATGTTTGTACATGTGTTTTGATATCCACAAATCCAAATTTAATATTTGTAACTTGTATTTTGGTCTTTGCAAATAGATGTGTATTTGTAAATATATCTTTTTTTTCATTTGTCTGCATTTGTAGAGTTCTGAAAAAGAACGTCTCAAAAATGTCATAAAGGAAATCTGTGAATTTGTGTAATTGGTGATCCCATTGTGGACTTTTTTATATCCCAGGTACAAAGCTCTAAAGTCAAGTGGGACATTAATGCTGAAAATACTTTTTAGTGTTTTATTATCCCATTCTCTTTTCATGCTGGTTAAAAATGTGTCCAAAACCTGCAGCTTTTACTGGTGCATGTCCTTAGAGCTTAAGTTTGAGATGAGAGTGTGATGTGAATTCCAGTTCATTTTTTTCTTCAGAATTGACAGAAGTTCCTGGATTAATGGAAAATCTCAAATTCTAGATCCAGATAACCTGAAGGAACAAACTCTGAGATTAAAATTGTTATGCAGATTGTGAGGCGGCTGTATTGTTGTCTCAGTTTAACATTACCTTGAGGAAAATGACCACTTGTGGCCCACAACCAAAACCCCGATGGCAGCTAAGCAGATTGGTAACCAGAGAACTCTTGTCCTCTACCACTTTCCGATTTTGGATTTCTGCTTTCTTTGCATCCACTTTGAGCTGCTCCAGTTCTGTTTCAATGTTTTCTTTTTCCTGAATCTTCCTCTGAGCCTCTTTCAGCTGATCCCCGAGTTCTTTCATCTGAAGCATTTCTTGTGGGAAGCAGCTGCAGCTGTTTTCTTGTGCCATTTTGTCAATCATCTTCAGTAATTCATTAAGTGTGTCATTAGTTTCATTTGTATTTAAAACATGGTACCTGCCCTTACATTGCTTTAACATGTCCTTAACAAAGACCTCACATTCTTCTATGCAGTTCTTAATGGTATAATTCTCATTCAGTACTTCTCCTCCTGTGAAAACGACAATAACATAATCTACCACTTTATCTCCGAGTCTGTTTTTGATCAGCTCCAGAGAGTCTTGGTCTTGTTTGTTGATGTTCTTGATGGGCAGCAGCAGTAAGAAGGCGTGAGGACCTGGATAAAGCTGAGAGATGCAGTTGGAGAGTTCTTCACTGAAACTGTCTTCGAATAAAGGGGGGATATTCACCACGGTGATGGTGCGTCCCTGCACCATCCGACTCACCATCTCACAGGTCGTGTTTGCAGCTTCTGGTTGGAAACATTCTTCCCCCAGAATGGTGTTAGCAGCAGCACTTTTATTGCTGCTGCTTTTTCCAATCAGAGCGATCCTCAGAGGCATCAGGCTTAAATTCATCTCTGGAGACTTTGGTGTTTCTTCTATCAGAGTTTCTAAAAACATGTCTTTGGTGTAAGCTCTAGCGCCCTCTTCTGCCAGTTTGACCACAGTGTCCATCAGCTCTGTGATGTTCTTTGGGTCCCTGATGTTCAGACACAGGGCTCCTCCTCCACAGATCTGACGCAGCGCCTCCAGGTTCACATAACTTTCTTTGGAGTTCACAGCATCAGCATCAGACCACACAGAGATCAGACCCACAGTGAAGGCTCTGACCTGAGAGCTGAGTGTTTTCTGTAATATTTCTACCTCCTCCTTGTCTTCATCAGTGAGGGGACCTCGTAACATGAGGATGAAGGCATGGACTCCCTCAGGACCACAGAGGGAGAGGCAGTCGAGACAGAGCTGCCTCACTGTCTCCAGAGGTTTTTCAGACAGACACGGCAGCTCCACCAGAGACACCCTCCGCCCACTCACCTCTCCCTCATGTTTCACACTCTGCTCTGGGCTCCTTACAGTTAACTTTTCTAGCCCTAAAATGGACACAGCTGCATAAGTCTTCCCTACTCCCCTCCTCCCAAAAAGAACCAGGTTCAGAGAGGGTTTATTCTTTATGCTACAGGTCTGACCTGAGTCTTCCTCTTCAGAGGGGCCATAAATCTCTTTGTTCTCTTTCAGCAGGTCACAGATTCTTGAAAACAACTCTTTATGTTTAAATTCTTTCAGCTCACTTTTATGTAGCTCAGTGTGATCCATCCACAGACATCTGTACCTGCACCTCCTGATCATGTCTCTTATATGAGCCTCTCTCATGTATTTCTCTGTAGAGCCTTTTGTCTTTTCTGGTCTGAGCATCAGCACCAGTGACTGGTGAAAGGCCTCCTCACTGAAGCTCTCCAGGACTGACTCTAGTCTGTTTTTGTGCTGCTCAGTGAAGTCTTCAGGCTTTAGCACCAGTAGAAACACATGAGGACCTGGGGCGCTCAGATCTTTAATGTTTTGTACAAACTGTTTAAGGTCTTGTTGGGAGGTGTTGTTGAGCTGCTGGTCTGGAGTGCAGATCACAGTCAGTTTTTTTTCCTGAAACGTTCCACTGCCTTTGACACATTCCTGATCTTCAGTGAACTTGTTGTTTCCCAAAAGGAGGTTTCCCACTGAGGCCTTCAGTCTCCAGTTGTTCCCCAGAAGAACCAGCTTCAGCTCAGACACTGAAATGGAGACAGACACAGCTGAAGGGGGCAGTGTGTAAAACATGAGGAAAACTTTAATAACTGTAAACAAATTCCACTTTTGAACACCAGAGGGCGAATTGTGCAGTGTCATTTTCCACATCACCATGAGGGGGCGTCACTGTTCTGAATTCTACAAAGAGTCAGTACATGTCTCCTGTACGATAATGAGAGACACACCCCATATCACATGTGCCCCTGTGAACCGTCAGGTATTAGCATAACAATAACAAGGGCTGTTATTATTTAAACATCAGTTTGTACAATTTAAGTCACTGCTTATTGTAATGAACATATGGTTGAACTGACTTCTCCCAGTGAAGAGCAGACAGGTGCAGCAGGTGAGGGAGGGGCAGGTGAGAGAGGGCAGGTGAGGGAGGGCAGGTGAGAGCACACACAGGTGAGGGAGGGGCAGGTGAGAGAGGGCAGGTGAGAGAGGGGCAGGTGAGAGCACACACAGGTGAGGGAGGGGCAGGTGAGAGCACACACAGGTGAGGGAGGGGCAGGTGAGAGCACACACTGGTGAGAGAGGGCAGGTGAGAGAGGGGCAGGTGAGAGAGGGGCAGGTGAGAGTACACACAGGTGAGAGAGGGGCAGGTGAGAGCACACACAGGTGAGGGAGGGGCAGGTGAGAGCACACACAGGTGAGGGAGGGGCAGGTAAGAGCACACACAGGTGAGAGAGGGGAAGGTGAGAGAGGGCAGGTGAGAGAGGGGCAGGTGAGAGAGGGCAGGTGAGAGAGGGGCAGGTGAGAGAGGGCAGGTGAGAGAGGGGCAGGTGAGAGAGGGCAGGTGAGAGAGGGGCAGGTGAGAGAGGGCAGGTGAGAGAGGGCAGGTGAGAGAGGGGCAGGTGAGAGCACACACAGGTGAGAGAGGGGAAGGTGAGAGAGGGCAGGTGAGAGAGGGGCAGGTGAGAGAGGGCAGGTGAGAGAGGGGCAGGTGAGAGAGGGCAGGTGAGAGAGGGCAGGTGAGAGAGGGGCAGGTGAGAGAGGGCAGGTGAGAGAGGGCAGGTGAGGGAGGGGCAGGTGAGAGCACACACAGGTGAGAGAGGGGCAGGTGAGGGAGGGGCAGGTGAGAGCACACACAGATCAGGGAGGGGCAGGTGAGAGCACACACAGGTGAGGGAGGGGCAGGTGAGAGCACACACAGGTGAGGGAGGGGCAGGTGAGGGAGGGGCAGGTAAGAGGGGCAGGTGAGAGCACACACAGGTGAGGGAGGGGCATCACACCTGGAGAGACTTTTACACTGTCTCCATGTAAAACTTATAGTTTTACATGTTTTATTATCACTTGTTTTTGAGTGAATTAATAATATGTAATTATTCATGAAAAGCTAAACACACGTCACAGCCCCACACACATGAAAGGCTCTGTCATTTCTGTTCAGTTTACAGTACGTTTCACAAAAGGCCACGAGGAGATATGACGTCATGATTGACCAGTTTAGGAAACGCCTCTGACAGCGACATATCAAAACTAAAGATAAAGCCAAAACTAGCATTTGTACCCAGTGTATCAGTGGTTTGTTTTGAGGTGTGAACTTGAACTGATCCAATCTTGGGGCAGATGCTGTAACACTACATCTGACAGCACAGGCAGCACATGCAGCACATGCAGCACATACAGCACATACAGCACATGCAGCACATGCAGCACATGCAGCACATGCAGCACATGCAGCACATGCAGCACATGCAGCACATGCAGCACATGAAGCACATGCAGCACATGCAGCACATGCAGCACATGCAGCACATGCAGCACATGCCGCACATGCAGCACATGCAGTACATGCAGTACATACAGCACATGCAGTACATGCAGCACATACAGCACATGCAGCACATGCAGCCCATGCAGCACATGCAGCACATGGCAGAGTGAGTATATGACTTCAGAAGGACATGTGGGAGGATCTCATGATCATACAGGAGACATGGGGCCTTTTCCTTCACTCAGCGTCGCATGTTCCTGTGAAGGAAAGAGCCGGCGAGGCGCTGCAGGTGGTCCCTAAACAGGTGTAAACAGCCCCACGAACTAAATACATTTTTGATTTACTCACTGGTTAGATATTCTTACACAGCAGCACAGTGAATGCTGTGTAACTCAGGCTTACTTACAGGTTGGTGGCAGGAGTCCATAGCTGCGTGAGCGTTTAATATTCCTGGTTTCCTCTGTGAACAAAAATCCCAAAGGTCCAGAGTGAGTCATTTTGGTCATCAAACTCATTCACTCTACACTTGATGGAGGTCAGAAATCACATCTGACCACAGCTGATGGAAGTGAGGTTTCCAATCTGCACCACTGACCTCCGACCAACCCACACACCACATTCATACTGGGAAATGTGGGTGTTCATACTTGGGAAAGTGTCTTGCCTAAAGACAGAACGACCACCTGCCTCACAGTTTCTCCTGGTGTTTCCAGCGGTCGCCCCTCCAGGTACTTACCAGGCCCAGTCGAGCTTTGCTCTGAGACAAGTTCAGGCTTTGGCGCAGAGGTTTGATCATCACGTTCTATCGTCTTTGGGTCTGGAGTTCACAATGAAGAAAAGTTAGGGCTGTAGATGTAGCGATAAAAAAAAAAAAAAAGTCTGTATAAATAAACATTGATTTTTTTTCTCATTGGCATCAGGAAGTGGTGTTATTATTCAGCCATGAGACTCTGGCTCGTCTCCATCTCAGAGACGTCGACCACATTCCTGAACAGAGCCACACTAACGGCTCCTGCAGATGAAATATAATGTGTTTTACCAATATAATCTGCCATGACGGTCTTCAGGTGTGAACTATTCCAGTCAGAGGATCTGTAATTAAAATATGTCATTTATATATTTTAGCAGTATTTACACATATCCTACATTTGTGTGTTTGTTATATTCTGTAAAATGACTTTTGAGCTCTTACAATCATGTTATAAACAGCGTTCCTTATTATTGTCTTCCCGACGGTTTCATTTAGATTTATTCATACAAGTTTGAATAATATAAATATAATAATCCTGTGTGATTTTGAGGCTTGAGGGTTCAGAAAATTTCAGTTTTCACCTAATGCCCTAAACACGCTCATTGCAAAGTTCCAAATACCAAAATAAAAATCCTCTGCTTGTTCCGGTGAGTTTCATACTAAATACCAGACAAGAACATAGTTTGTCTTCTGTAAGAGAGGACTGCACACTTTCCAAATGTTGTTTAGAATGATTATTTGCACAGCTCTGTTTAATTCAACTTTACTTTAACATATATAAAAAATAAGAAACAGATAGAGAAATAATCTCATTAAAATCAATTATCTGAAGACCACACGAACCTCACTGGACCAATAAATAAAACAGATATAATAAAAATTTAAACTTACCAACAACGCAGAAGATGTTGTGTTGCTCTTAGCTCTTGTTAAATTGAAAGTGTTCAAAGGTGAGATCTGTTTTGATGCACCCACACAACTGGTCTTTCCCGTTTTAACCCTTTATCTCATCTTCTTGTGCTGTTCTGCCCTTTACTCCCCACTGAGTTTGTGGAGACTTCAAACTATGATCAGGGAAATTTATATATTTGTCTGTTTTCAATCTGAATATTTTTATTTATTAATTACGTTCACGAATCAAGTTATAGTTTGTGGGTTTTAGAAGTTGTTCATTCATAAATTCAGATGTTGTGTAACTCTATGTGAGATTCTTCTGGTTTAAAGTCCTTTTCACTGACACGATCACGTCTTTGGGGTTGAATAATGGCTCCACTTTCTGAAGCTGTTGTGAAAAAACATTTGACTTTAGTTTAATTCTCCTGATACAGAAAACATCATGTGGACAGGCCCAGTAATTACAGAGCAGGATATGAACAATAAACCTGGTTAATTAGCAAATTGCACCAGAGGATTCTGCCGTGTCCTCCTCTGAACTGCCCTTCATTTGAGATTTTGCCAACACACAAAGTGAATGGAATGTAACTTAACCGGTGCTTAAAGGTGCAGAGCTTTTCTGAGTCTATATTTCCTGGTACAGGTCACACAAACCAACAGTGGTGGAAAAAGTGCCGAAAAATTGTACCAAAGTACAGTTACATGACTAAACCTGTACTTAATTACTATTACATGAACTGCTACCAAAATTAAGTAAAAGTATAAAATATATATGAAAAATACTACTCAAAGTACCTGCCAATAGGGCCAGTGGAGCAGATTACCGTAAATAAGAGTCAGGTTTGTGGAGCTGCAAGCCCACTCACAGTAAGGATTTTTAGAAATGTTTTTCAGTGCTTTAAACATCCGTAATGGAAAAAAAAAATTCATTTTGTTCTGTTCTTTTGTCAAAAAAGATGACATAATCACAGATTAAAATTACATATTACACTATTTTCTGATTTCTGTTCTAATGTCGCTTCCTCGTCACAAACAGACCTGGAGTTGTGTTTTGATTCCTTCACAGATGAATCCAGATTTAGGCTGAGCTCTTCTCTCCAACAGAAAACACTCTGTTCCACCTTGTGATGTCATGCGGTAATATAGGAAGTGCTCCACTGTGTTTTTAAATATCACAGACCTTCACTAGAATCATTTGGATCATTTCAGCACTAGAATTGCAATTATATGTACTAAACACGAACACGTTGTTCCTGCTCTGGTTATTTCTGGAGTTCAGATGATACAAATAATTATATGGCCACTCATCCAGTTTGGGGGTCACAGCCCCGAGTGTCCGATCACCACAGGCACCACCGATGCCTTCACCTTCCAGGTCTCTCCAGCTCTTCCTTCAGCCCCTGGTATTTCTCTAGTTTCTCGTGTTCCTCTTTCCTGACATTACCATCGCTCGGTATTGCACTGTCACCACCACAGCTTTGTTCTCTCGCTTATCCAGATCCACGATGTCTGGTTGGTCCATCACCGTTCTGTCTGTATCTGAAGTCCCACAGGATCTTGACTCATTCTCCACAACCTTTGGAGGCGTTTTCCACCTTGATCCTGGGGTTTCCAGCCCGTACTCTGCACAGATGTTTCTGTACACTCTGCCCGTTGGTTATGTCGCTCCATGTTCACTTTCCTTGCAGCATCTTACACCCTGCAGTTATGTGCTGGACTGTTTCAGGCGCCTCGTTGCACAGCCTGCACCTTGGGTCTTGTCTGGTGTGGTAGATCTGGGCCTCTGTTTGCTCAGGTGCTCAAGGCTCCTGGGATGAGTGCCTCTGTGTCCTTCAGACCAGCGCTCTCCAGCCATTGGGGGGAGGATTTCTTGATATCAGCCACTTCAGTTTTCAGCCTTTCAGCCTCCACAGTCTGTAGAGGTGAAAAAGGAGAATCACAGTGTCATAAAGCAATGACACGTCTTGACACGCCGCTCTGGATTTGGCGCTATTGGTACCGTGACATCACGCTAGGAGTTTTCTACGTGTATCACAGTAGACACAGTCATTTTTACTAGTTTGAAAAGTCAACAAATAACAAAATGGATTCAGACAGCACACTTTCAGGAGCCTGTAATGTTCTAATGTTTAACGGCACAGATCGGCTCACCTGTTTGCGTTCCGACTAAGTCTTACAGTCAGATTACGTTAAAATAAACATCATCTTAAAGACTCTTTTGACTAACAGAGCTTCAGACAGAGCCGTGCCTCCAGTTAGCGTCACAGTCCCAGGGAACGAGGATGACGTCAGTACTAGTTTTGACCCTTGTTACCTTCTAGTTGCTTTTGTCAAACTGAAAGCGTTCGAACATGTGATGGGTTTGTTTTTTACAAGCACAGAAATGCAGTTTCCCGTTTTAATCTTTTATCTCACGTCTTCTGAAATGTACCGTCCTTTATTCACCAGAGCGATACTAAACTCGGGGAAATATATTTGTGTCATTTCCCTTTGAACATTTATTATACTTATTACTTACAATATACAGTACGGAAGATTCACTGTTGAACGAAATTTCCAAACTTCTGATCCACAAATGTTCATTATTTGTTTAGTACAGGGGTCTCAGACTCGCGGCCCGGGGGCCAAGTCCGGCCCGCAGTACAATATTTTGTGGCCCGCACCTTAATATGAAAGTATAATATTAGTGTGGCCCACGGAGAAAGTGGACCTCCAAAGGGCCAATCAGCCAGATCCCGTGCGCCGTCCCTGGTCGGGGCTGGGCTAAGCTACACCAGCTTCGTGCACTTTACACTTGCAACAACAGCACTTGCCTTCTGTCGTACTTTCTACCGGCGACTGTTACCGGGCTGTTTATCGTCTACGCTGCTGTTACAGATAGAAGCGTGTGACGGAGCACCTGTAGCTGCCCTGACATTCCCCGACCGGCGCCTCTCGCTCTGGCTCGAGAGCGGCAGAGTGCACGGAGCGCTCTCCCCGTTAAGGCGCGCTCCGTCACAAAGCGTTAAGACTTTCTCTGTGCGCAATTAGCTAAACACTTGTTTGAAACGTGAAACAAGAGCGCCACTAAGCGGAATCAATTAGATTTTGTCATACCCCAGTCATGTCTTCATCAAAGCCTGCAGTGAAGAGAAAGGTTGGTGAGGAGCACAGACAGTTCAGATTTGCAGACTTCAAGACGCACAGAGCCACTTTTCAAATTTTTGTGGACCCCTTTACCTTTGATGTGCAAGATGCCCCTCCTGAGCTTCAAATGGAGCTCATTGACCTGCAATGCAACTCTGACCTCAAAGCCAAGTTCAGGGAGATGAGTGCAAAAGCAGACAAGCATGGGCAATTTTTGAGAGAATTGCCCCCCAACTTCCCTGAGCTTTCCCGAATGTTCAAGCGGACCATGTGCCTTTTTAGCAGCACATATTTGTGTGAAAAGTTCTTCTCCTCCTTGAACTTCAATAAGTCCAAGTACAGGTCCAGACTTACTGATGATCATCTTCAAGCCATACTGAGGGTCTCAACTGCTTCCTCTCTCAAGCCAAATGTGGTTTAGATTTGTGAGAAGAAGTGCTGTCAAGTCTCTGGCAGCAAGGAGTAGGCAAGAGAAGCCATGTTCAGAAGAACCGTTCATGATTTTCACTCAATGTTTCATTCATGTTCAGGACACTTCATGTTCAGAAGAAATCATTAAAACTGTTAATGACATTTGAGGACTTTTTTTTTTTTTTTCACTTTTTTTTTGTGGAATTCCTTATGCGGCCCACCCTCACCCAGACTCTGCCTCCAGCGGCCCCCAGGTAAATTGAGTTTGAGACCCCTGGTTTAGGATGAGCTCCACAAACTTATTTTAATCGTATGTGTTAAAGTCCTTTCAGCTGAAATAGTCACGTCTTTGGGGTTTTAAAAAATAAAAATAAAAAAATCACGGATGTTTATTTATGCTGACTGAGCAGACAGGTTTTGTCTGTTTTTTTAATTATTAATTTTTAAAATGTTTAAAATATAAACCGGAATTCGCCAAGGATGTCCGATTTCTCCAAAATTATTTATTTTAACCACCTAGATGCCTATGTTGAGTATGAATAATTCTGTGAATTTGCATGACATTTGAATTTTGAAAAATGAATTTAAGACTGGTCCATTTGTGGATGATATGACAGTGTTTTTAAAAGACAAATGCACAGTCAGCACTGTATTCAGGTCTGTCTTTTCACCTTAATAAATGTGAAAAGCTCCCAATTCACTCTTGTCTTGTACATACTCCATTAGTGTTAAATCCGATTAACAATTTCTAATGATTCTGCAAAAATGGAGGACGTTAACTTAGAAAAACATGAAGCTGAAAAAGTGTCTTAATCACTGACCCTCAAGAGATCTCAGTGTTTACAAGAGTTCTTCTGTCCGAAATTAAAAAGTTCAATTCAGTCATTTTCAGTCTATACGGAGAAATAAAACACATTACCTAAACAGATCCCAACTGGTTAAAGAATATAAAAATTGTTGCAGAAAAGCTTTAGATTTTGAGTCTGTTGGTACATTCCAAGGGCCATTTTGGATAAATGTGGAGGTCTTTATTTCTCACTGAGGTGTGACTTTAAAATAACCAAGATTCCATTTGCTCTGTCAGATTTTACCCATATTCACACATAACTTCACTCCACATGAGTCGATCCTATGGAAGGACAGAGCAATTCTGCAGGAAATCAATACTCAAGCCTGACTGGGTTAACAAGGGAATTCTGTTTCTAACTTATTGACTTTGACGCTTTACTCTGTATGTTCTCGTACATATAGAGAATATCACCAAAGTTGTAAATCTATTGCAGCAGCATTAACACCTGTTATTGTTGTTTAAAGTGATCACCTCAAACATGTTTAACATATTTATCACAGATGCCTTCAAATCTACACTTTTCCATGATTAGAATAAAAACGATTTGTTGGAAAAGCTGTTTGTAAATTGTGCTAAACGGCCAATTCCGCCTAAAGTAAAAGAGACACAATTCCAGTGTCCAGTTTTGTTCATGAGTGATTCAGATTTGTTAAGACAGGCCTTTTGTGATTTTCCTGAAGAACCCACAGCACCTGTTTTTACTTGTGCTGTGTAAGAAATTCTGTAGGAATTAGTTATCTCTAATTCTCTTCAAATCCAAAATTTTCCCAATTTCAATGTGAATCATATTTTCTATTTGGTGGATGTTTGTGTATCTGACACTGAATATTATTTTCCAACAGGCTAAAACCCACATTCATTGTTGTAAATCTAGAGACCCCCTGCTGAACATTTTATGAATTAATTAAACTATTCTGAAATTGCTTAAATCATTAATAACATAAAAGCTGTAATACCCGTGTTATTTGATGTGGTTTATTTCATTGTAATGAAAATATAAAAAAGAAAAGTTTTGCCAGGTAGAAATTATGGCATTTGGCAGCTGGCAGCAAACCTAATTATAATATATAATATAATCTACAGCTAATAAAAATGTACTAACACATTTAAATCTGTACGTATGATTTAAAGCTGCTCTTATTACAGTTTCAAGTCCAATACTTACTGCCCCCTGGTGTCTCTCTGCAGCATCTCCACAGACTGAAGACTCTGGTCTTGGTCCAGGATTTTCATCGGTTTAATTTAACAAACTGAGACAGAAATTTAATTGGTCTTGTATGTTGGAGATTTATGAGAACAAATAAGAGACGTTTTTGATTTTGGTTTGTATTTTTCAATAATTCAGTTTGTATACAGTAATTTACAACATATAAACACTTTTTTAATAGTGAAAAAAGGAATAGACTGAGACTATGGTTATAAATTGCTTATCCTGTTAAATCCAGTCTTGTACCAGATACTGATACAGATTTCAATAACACATCGGAAGCAAAACACAAATTGTTCTCAGTTTACAAAAGTACAGCTCTCAGTTTTACATGCCATTTTAATAATCACCGATAATTTTATGTTTAACGTATTTTTAAACCTTAAGAAAGAAGTACATCATTTCAATTCATCATTTAAGATAAGATAAGATATCCTTTATTTGTCCCACAATGGGGAAATTTCAGTGTTGCAACGCACAGTAAAGAGAACAGAAAGAAACAGTAGCAGCAACAGAAGTACAGTTAAGTTAAAAATGGACAAACACTATAAAGATCTATAAAGATAAGGATTATAAAACTATGTATCATATAAATTGCTAACTTAAAACTATATATACAATAAATTGCAATCTTAAAACTATATATACAATAAATTACTATCTTACATTATTGCACAGGGTCCCAGTATTGCACAGGCAGCAGAGTTAGCAGTGTTCATTGTAGTACATTGTAGTATTTAGTTCATTCCATAAAATTACACCAATAACCAAAACACATCTTAACATGAACAACTTTAACATTTGTTCTTCAGCATCTTCCAAATGATATAAACCTCTTAAATTATATATATTGGAATAATATTATTTTTAACTCTAAAAGACAGAAATATTTTAATATATACATTATTCTTAAGTTTTAAAGATTTATTTTGATCTTGTTAATGATTCTGATTCTCTTTTTTGCAATTCAACTAAAGAGTCAATACAGTTTTTTCCCGCATTCCCCTTTATCTCTGCACAATAAGAAATATGACATAACCAAGAGGCAATAAATCAAAAACAGCCAAGTGTAAATATGCAGTGAACAGAAGTGTCCAGCAGAGGGAGACAGTGGCGCACAAAAACTACTCTAAAAGTGTCTGGGCCATTTTTCACGATGGGGTTACACTTTTGTCTCATTAATATTCACAAATCACAGAGGGTGATGTTTGTACATGTGTTTTGATATCCACAAATCCAAATTTAATATTTGTAACTTGTATTTTGGTCTTTGCAAATAGATGTGTATTTGTAAATATATCTTTTTTTCATTTGTCTGCATTTGTAGAGTTCTGAAAAAGAACGTCTCAAAAATGTCATAAAGGAAATCTGTGAATTTGTGTAATTGGTGATCCCATTGTGGATTTTTTTATATCCCAGGTACAAAGCTCTAAAGTCAAGTGGGACATTAATGCTGAAAATACTTTTTAGTTATTTATTATCCCATTCTCTTTACATATTGGTTAAAAATGTGTCCAAAACCTGCAGCTTTTACTGGTGCATGTCCTTTGACAAATTGACAGAAGTTCCTGGATTAATGGAAAATCTCAAATTCTAGATCCAGATAACCTGAAGGAACAAACTCTGAGATTAAAATTGTTATGCAGATTGTGAGGCGGCTGTATTGTTGTCTCAGTTTAACATTACCTTGAGGTAAATGGCCACAACTTGTAGACCACAACCGAAACCCCAACTATGAAACTGGCAACTAAGCAGTTTCGTAACCAGTTTCCTTTTTCCTGACTCTTGCTCTGAGCCTCTTTCAGCTGATCCTCGAGTTCTTTCATCGGAAGCATTTCTTGTGTGAAGCAGCTGAAGCTGTTTTCTTGCGCCATTTTGTCAATCTTCTTTAGTAATTTAGCAACTTGTGTGTGATTAGTGTCCTTTGTATTTAAAACAAGGTACCTGCCCTCACATTCCTTTAACATGTCCTTAACAAAGGCACCACATTCTTCTATGTAGTTCTTAATGGTATAATTCTCATCCAGTACTTCTCCTCCTGTGAAAACGACAATAACATAATCTACCACTTTATCTCCGAGTCTGTTTTTGATCAGCTCCAGAGAGTCTTGGTCTTGTTCATTGATTTTCCCGATGGGCAGCAGCAGTAAGAAGGCGTGAGGACCTGGATAACGCTGAGAGATGCAGCTGGAGAATTCTTTTTCACTGAAACTGTCGTACAAAGGGGGCATTATCACCACGGTGATGGTGCGTCCATACACCGTCCGACTCACTTTCTCGCAGGTTGTGTTTGCAGCTTCTGGTTGGAAACATTCTTCCCCCAGAATGGTGTTAGCAGCAGCACTTTTATTGCTGCTGCTTTTTCCAATCAGAGCGATCCTCAGAGGCATCAGGCTGAAATTCATCTCTGTAGACTTTGGTTCTTCTTCTGTCACAGCTTCTAAAAACATGACAGGTGAGGGAGGGGCAGATGAGGGAGGGGCAGGTGAGGGAGGGGCAGGTGAGAGAGGGGCAGATGAGGGAGGGGCAGGTTAGGGAGGGGCAGGTGAGGGAGGGGCAGATGAGGGAGGGCCAGGTAAGGCAGGGGCAGGTGAGAGCACACACAGGTGAGGGAGGGGCAGCACACCTGGAGAGACTTTTACACTGTCTCCATGTAAAACTTATAGTTTTACATGTTTTATTATCACTTGTCTTTGAGCGAATTAATAATATGTAATTATTCATGAAAAGCTAAACACACGTCACAGCCCCACACACATGAAAGGCTCTGTCATTTCTGTTCAGTTTACAGTACGTTTCACAAAAGGCCACGAGGAGACATGACATCATGATTGACCAGTTTAGGAAACGCCTCTGACAGCGACATATCAAAACTAAAGATAAAGCCAAAACTAGCATTTGTACCCAGTGTATCAGTGGTTTGTTTTGAGGTGTGAACTTGAACTGATCCAATCTTGGGGCAGATGCTGTAACACACCGGACAGCACAGGCAGCACATGCAGTACATGCAGCACATGCAGTACATGCAGTACATGCAGTACATGCAGCACATGCAGCACATGCACTACATGCAGTACATGCAGTACATGCACTACATGCAGTACATGTAGCACATGCAGCACATGCAGTACATGCAGCACATGCAGTACATGCAGCACATGCAGTACATGGCAGAGTGAGTATATGACTTCAGAAGGACATGTGGGAGGATCTCATGATCATACAGGAGACATGGGGCCTTTTCCTTCACTCAGCGTCGCATGTTCCTGTGAAGGAAAGAGCCGGCGAGGCGCTGCAGGTGGTCCCTAAACAGGTGTAAACAGCCCCACGAACTAAATACATTTTTGATTTACTCACTGGTAAGATATTCTTACACAGCAGCACAGTGAATGTTGTGTAACTCAGCACTCTGCACCACTGACCTCCGACCAACCCACACACCACGTTCATACTGGGAAATGTGGGTGTTCATACTTGGGAAAGTGTCTTGCCTAAAGACAGAACGACCACCTGCCTCACAGTTTCTCCTGGTGTTTCCAGCGGTCGCCCCTCCAGGTACTTACCAGGCCCAGTCGAGCTTTGCTCCAATGAGATTAAATCTGTCCGTATAAATAAACATTGATTTTTTTCTCATTGGCATCAGGAAGTGGTGTTATTATTCAGCCATAAGACTCTGGCTCGTCTCCATCTCAGAGACGTCGACCACATTCCTGAACAGAGCCACACCAGCAGCTCCTGCAGATGAAATATAATGTGTCTTACCAGTATCGCCTGACATGACGGTCTTCAGGTGTGAACCGTGTCAGTCTGAGCCTCTGTAAACAAATAAATTATATATTTAACACACTACATTTGTCTTTTTGTCAGATTCTGTAGAACAGACTTTTATGAGCTTGTTAATCATGTTCTTAACAGCGTTCCTTCATTATTTTCGTACTCAGAGCTGTATTTTGACTGATTGATGCATGTTTGAGTAATCCTGTATGGTTTTGAGGCTTGAGGGTTCAGAAAATTCTATATACACACTCATTGCCCTGTGTTTACTTGCAATTAATCAAAAAAAAAATCAGTTTCTAGAATTGAGCTGTTTCTGTTCTGAACCTGTTTTAGATCAATCCTGCAGTTTACAATAGACAAAATGTAGCATAATGATCTATTTGTGTTTTAGTTTCATATTAAAAATACAAATACCCGAAAAAACAAACAGATAATGTGTTCTTTAATAAGACGATTAAGAATGTTCTGAAACGACTGGACATGTCCTTTATAATGTGCACAGCTCTGTTTATTCTAACACTAAGCAAATACACGTAAAATCAACAAAAATGTGTTTTAGGAATAATCTCATGAATAAACAAAATAGACTTAAATTTTAAACTTACCCACAAACCCAAAGATGTGGTGCTGCTCTTTAGCTCTGGTCAAATTGAAAGTTTTCAAATGTCTCATCAGTTTGTTCAGATACACCCACAGAACTGGACTTTCCCGTTTTTATTTTTCATCTCATCCTCCTCCACAGCGTAATTTACTCCCCAGAGACTACATGAGTTTGAGACTTGACACTATGATCAGAGAAATATATTGGTGTATTTCTGTTTAAATATTGTCATACTGTCACAAATCAAGTTAAAGGATGAGTTCACGTTCTAAAATTTGATGATATTAACTTATATATGGAAGATTCACTGTTTTTGAAAGAAACTTATGATCCAGAAATGTTTCTCCTTCCCATTATTTGTTTAGGATCGGCTCTACAAACTTGTTAATCTCATGGTTTGAGGTCCTTCCAGCTGACAACAATCGTGTCTTTGGGGTTGAATAATGGCACAAAAAAAGAGAAAACACTGAACTTTGTGTCAGTTTTTTTTTTCATTTGGACAGGAAGGAAAATATTATTCTTAAATCTGTTTTAAACAGTGAGTGTTTAACTATTCAGGTTGACTTACTTGGTGGTGGCAGGAGTCCATATCTGTTGGAGCGTTTAGTATGCACTTGATATTCTGTAAACAAAAACACAAAAGGCTCAGGATGAGTTGTTTTTGTCCTCTAACCCCAAATTTCTGTTGATTGAGTTCACATCTTATTATTCTTAACAACAACAACACATTTGAACAAAAGAGCACTTTTTGGATGCTTTACAGTGCATTATTAGTTATGGGATTTTCAGTTCTTTTTATGGGATCCAAATATTTTGGATTTGTTCATATCAAAGACTCGTTCAAAAGACTGATTCTTTTTATATTATATTAGGACTAAATGACAGAATCCAGTCATTTCAGAGAAATGACCTTAGCTAAGATCTGATAATAAAAAATAATTGTTGAAAGTGGGAGTGAGTCCACCCTTAAAAGTTTGCATATTCTAAATAAAACCCTGCCGTGTCCTCTTCTGAATCGCCCTTCATTTGAGATTTTGGCAACACACAAAGTGAATGGAATGTAACTTAACCAGTGCTTAAAGGTGCAGAGGTTATTGTTCTGAGTCTTTATTTCCTGGTGCAGGTCACGCAAACCAACAGCGGTGGAAAAAGTACCGAAAAATTTTACCAAAGGACAATTACATGACTAAACCTGTACTTAATTACTATTACATGTACTGCTACCAAAATTAAGTAAAAGTATCAAATATATATGAAAAATACTACTCAAAGTACCTGCCAATAGGGCCAATGGAGAAGATGATCATAAATAAGAGTCAGGTTTATGGAGCTGCAAGCCCACTCACAGTAAGGATTTTTAGAAATGTTTTTCAGTGCTTTAAACATCCGTAATGAAAATAACATTTTCATTTTATTCTGTTCTTTTGTCAAAAAAGATGACATAATCACAGATTAAAAGAGCCCATATTACACTATTTTCTGATTTCTGTTCTAATGTCGCTTCCTCGTCACAAACAGACCTGGAGTTGTGTTTTGATTCCTTCACAGATGAATCCAGATTTAGGCAGAGCTCTTCTCTCCAACAGAAAACACTCTGTTCCACCTTGTGATGTCATGCGGTAATATAGGAAGTGCTCCACTTTAAATATCACAGACCTTCACTAGAATCATTTGGATCATTTCAGCACTAGAATTGCAATTATATGTACTAAACTATCTGTAAAAATAGCTATAAACTTGACAACAGCTGCTTCATGACATCACAAGGTGGAACAGATCAAGAGTTACTCAAACATGTGTGAATGAAACAAAACACGACCCCAGATTTGTTTGTTTTTTAAGTGGTGACAACATTATAACAGTGCTAAAAGCTCACAAGAGTCAATTTTACTTAATATGGGACAAGTCCAGTTTTAAAAGTCTTCTCCAAAAGTTCATCCACCCAAAAGACTCGATAATAACAATAATGTGAGTATTATTGTATTACTGTTGTTATTGTCCACCTCTGCAAACCAAACGCACTCTTATCTGTGCGGAGGAGGAGAATGAAGGGCTGGCTAACCACGTTGTTCCTGCTCTGGTTATTTCTGGAGTTCAGATGATACACATAATTATATGGCCACTCCTCCAGTTTGGGGGTCACAGCCCCGAGTGTCCGATCACCACAGGCACCACCGATGCCTTCACCTTCCAGGTCTCTCCAGCTCTTCCTTCAGACCCTGGTATTTCTCTAGTTTTTCGCGTTCCTCTTTCCTGACGTTACCATCGCTCGGTATTGCACTGTCACCACCACAGCTTTGTTCTCTCGCTTATCCAGATCCACGATGTCTGGTTGGTCCGTCACTGTTCTGTCTGTATTTGAAGTCCCACAGGATCTTGGCTCATTCTCCACAACCTTTGGAGGGGTTTCCCACCTTCATCCTGGGGTTTCCAGCCCGTACTCTGCACAGATGTTTCTGTACACTCTGCCTGTCACTTGGTTATGTCGCTCCATGTTCACTTTCCCTGCAGCATCTGACACCTGCAGTTATGTGCTGGACTGTCTCAGGCGCCTCGTTGCACAGCCTGCACCTTGGGTCTTGTCTGGTGTGGTAGATCTGGGCCTCTGTTTGCTCAGGTGCTCAAGGCTCCTGGGATGAGTGCCTCTGTGTCCTTCAGACCAGCGCTCTCCAGCCATTGGGGGGAGGATTTCTTGATATCAGCCACTTCAGTTTTCAGCCTTTCAGCCTCCACAGTCTGTAGAGGTGAAAAAGGAGAATCACAGTGACATAAAGCAATGACACGTCTTGACACGCCGCTCTGGATTTGGCGCTATTGCTTCCGTGACATCATGCTAGGGGTTTTCTGCGTGTATCTCTATGGTGGAGTGTTCAGTGGTTACCATGGAGGCGCAAAGTACGCATTAACAGACACAGTCAAAACATTTTAAATTAGTCTGAAAAGTCAAGAAGAAAACAGAATGGATTCAGACAGCACACTTTCAGGAGCCTGTAATGTTCTAATGTTTAACGGCACAGATCGGCTCACCTGTTTGCGTTCCGACTAAGTCTTACAGTCAGATTATGTTAAAAAATAAACAGCATCTTAAAGACTTTTGACTAACAGAGCTTCAGACAGAGCCGTGCCTCCAGTTAGCGTCACAGTCCCAGGGAACGAGGATGACGTCAGTACTAGTTTTGACCCTTGTTACCTTCTAGTTGCTTTTGTCAAACTCAATTTCAATTCAATTCAATTTATTTTTGTAGCGCCCAAAATCGCAACAACAGTTGCCTCTAAGGGCGTTCCAAGATATGGATGAGTAAAACATACACACAGACATATCAAAACAGGAATAAACAACATTCATGTAAAGCAGCAAATGAAACATTGTCCAGTCATCCCCTGTCCTTAGACCCTCCTTCTCAGGAAGGAAAAACTCCAAAAAACCCAGGGTCCTGGGAAAAAGAAGAAACCTCAGGGAGAACTACAGTGAAGGAGGGATCCACTCCCATGGACGGACAGGCTATAGATGTCCAGGCCCGTGGGCCAGTTCGGTATGGCCACAGCTACCCAGGTGGGGAAGAGCAGGGCGAGGAGGAGGAGGAGAGGGGCGAGGAGGAGGAGGAGCCAGGCGAGGAGGAGGAGGATCCGGGTGAGGAGGAGGAGCCGGGCGAGGAGGAGGAGCCGGGCGAGGAAGGGAGGCTGGGCGAAGAGGAGGAGCCAGGCGAGGAGGAGGAGAGGTGCCATCAGGCGTCTGAAAGAGTTCCACTCCACAGGGGGAGTGGGACAGGGGACAACATGTGAATATCAATGAACAAACTACAGATGAGAACATAGTGAGTGATGCTGATGAGTAAATAGGAGGAAACAGAGGACAGTGCTCAGGTTGCCACACTTCCCCCAGCTTGTTATCTCCTGCAGCAGCTTATCTTAGTGACATCAACTAAGTAACCTGGTCATAAGATATTCCGAAGAGGAAGGTTTTAAGCCTGGTCTTAAATAAAGAGACTGTGGGTGCCTGTTTAACATCAACAGGGAGTTGATTCCATAACACAGGAGCTTGGTAACTGAAGGCTCTCTCCCCCACTGTACTTTTAGACACTCTAGGAACCACTAATAATCCTGCATTCTGAGAGTGAAGTGCTCTATTTGGCTGATAGGGGACAATGGCATCCTGAAGATATGATGGGGCCATATTGTTTAAGGCTTTGTATGTCAGGAGGAGAACTTTGAATTTAATTCTAAACTCAACAGGAAGCCAGGACTGATGTGATCACGTCTTTTAGTTCCTGTTAGGACTCTGGCCGCTGCATTTTGGACCAACTGGAAGCTTCTTAAAGTACCTTTAGCACAGACGGTGAGCAGAGAATTACAGTAATCTAGTCTGGATGTAACAAATGCATGGATAAGTTTTTCAGCATCATTTTTAGGCAAAATATTTCTGATTTTAGTTATGTTTCGCAGGTGAAAATATGCAGTTTTACAAGCTTGGTTTATATGAACTGTGAATGAGAGATTTTGGTCAAATACGACTCCAAGGTTTTTTACAGTAGAGCTAGAGGCTATACTCACATTGTCAAGTGAGATTATCTGGTCGGACAGAGAATCTCTCTGACCTTTAGGACCGACAACAATGACCTCTGTTTTTTCAGGGTTTAAGAGCAGGTAATTCAGGGTCATCCAGGTTTTGATGTCCTTCACACAGGCACTGAGCTTATCGATTTGATCGGTCTGATTTGGTTTCATTGATAAGTACAGCTGAGTGTCATCAGCATAGCAGTGGAAATTAATGCCATGTTTTCTGATAACGTTCCCTAATGGCAACATATACAGAGTAAACAGGATTGGACCAAGCACAGATCCTTGTGGAACACCGCAAGCTACTTAGAGCAGGGAGAGGTGCACTGGTTTACACTAACAAACTGGTACCTATCTGATAGAGAGGATTTAAACCATTTGAGGGCGGTCCCTCTGACACCTATGTCACATTCTAACCTCTGCAGTAGAATGTTGTGATCAATGGTGTCAAACGCTGCACTGAGGTCCAGTAGGACCAGGACTGAAGCCAGCCCGTTATCAGCAGCTAGTAGCAAATCATTTGTCACTTTAAGCAGAGCAGTTTCTGTGCTGTGGTGAGCTCTGAAACCAGACTGAAATTTTTCATATAAATTATTGTCCTGCAGATGGTGACAAAGCTGTTTCACCACAACTCGTTCCAGAATCTTTGAGAGAAATGGAAGATTCGAAATAGGTCTGTAGTTGGCTAGTTCATCAGGATTTAAGATTATTTAAGGTTTTTTCAAAAGTGGTTTAATTACAGCATATTTAAAGGACTGAGGAACAAAGCCATTTTCTAATGACATATTTATTATGTTATGGATGGAACCTATTATTAGGTGGAGAGCTTCTTTGAGGAGTTTGACTGGAATAGGGTCCAGCAAACAAGTTGATGGTTTGGACGACATGATGACTGAGGTAATCTCCACCTCATCGACAGGAGTAAATTTGTCTAATGCTGTTAGAGGATTTATGTGGGATATTGGTGTTACTGACTGGATTTGCTGAATTTGCTCGGGGCTGATTTTTGGAGTGGCTTCGTTGATCTTGTCTCTAATGGTTGTAATTTTGTAACCGAAGAATTCAAGAAAGTCATCACAACTGAACTTCGAAGGGAGAAGAGACTCAGGGGCAGTGTGCGAGTTTGTCAGCCTGGCTACAGTGCTGAACAGAAATCTGGGGTTGCTTTTGTTTACTTCTATTAGGTTTGAATAGTATCTGGTTTGTGCTTTTTGCAGAGCGGCCTTATAAGAGAGCAGGCAGAGCTTCCATGCCTTCAGAGACTGAAAGCGTTTGAACATGTGATGGGTTTGTTTTTTACACGCACAGAAATGCAGTTTCCCGTTTTAATCTTTTATCTCACGTCTCCTGAAATGTACCGTCCTTTATTCACCAGAGCGATACTAAACTCGGGGAAATATATTTGTGTCATTTCCCTTTGAACATTTATTATACTTATTACTTACAATATACAGTACGGAAGATTCACTGTTTTTGAACGAAATTTCCAAACTTCTGATCCACAAATGTTCATTATTTGTTTAGGATGAGCTCCACAAACTTGTTATTTTAATCGTATGTGTTAAAGTCCTTTCAGCTGAAATAGTCACGTCTTTGGGGTTTTAAAAAATAAAAATAAAAAAATCACTGATGTTTATTTATGCTGACTGAGCAGACAGGTTTTGTCTGTTTTTTTAATTATTATTTTTTTCTTCCTGTGGATAGGCCGTGTAATTAAAGAGCACAACATTTGGGATTTTGCCAAAATACAAAGTGAATGAAACGTAACTCGACTGGTTGGGGGTTTGGACAGTGGTTACGGCGAAGAGGTTGTTTTTTTTTAGTCTTTATTTCCTGGTGCAGGTCACAGCGGCACAAACAAACAGTGGTGGAAAAAATACTTAAAATTTGTGCTCAAGTAGAAGTAAAGTTAAATGGCTAAACTTGCACTTTATTTCTAAATGTCTCTAAACGAAGAGGCGCTGGCTGCATCCTCCGGTTCTCCGCTCAGGGCCTCTGGATGGTCCCAAAGACCCGCTTTAAAACACGGGGGTCCGTTCAGGGTGTGGGCCCCAAATGATCTAATGTCCTGCCCCTTGCCCCACGTGAGGCCGACCCCACTGACCCAAGACACTGCTATTTAGACACACTTTTAGTGAACTTGTGTTAGTTATCTGTTTTTTGTATCTTGTCCGTGTTGTTTTTGATCATTGTTTTCTCTAAAGCTCTTTGTGATTTTTATCTGTGAAAACTTCTCTATAATTAGTCTTAGTTACTCAACCCCAAGGAATGTTGAGGAGCTGCAAAGTGTAAATACTCTTGGCCCTTGTTGCATTATGGTCACTCAAACTTAGTAATAATTTTTATATCATACCAGCTTGTCATACTGGCCATACCGGCTTGTCAGAGCCTGATCCCGTCAGGTCTCAGAAGCTCAGCAGGGCCTGGTTAGTACTTGGATGGGAGACCACTAGGAATTCCAGGTGCCACAGGGGGGCGCCAGTGGCAAAAGCTGTTGTTGTGTCCTTAGGCAAGGCACATCACCCACATTGCCTAGTATGAAAGTGATGTGTGCATGACAGGACTCCCTTGAAAAAGAGATGAGTAATCTCAATGGGACTTTCCTGGGTAAATAAAGGTTTAAAAAAAAAAAAAAAAAAGTTCTATACGGATTCAATTATATAAAAATTCTTTGGGATTGGGAATGACTCCAGCTTTAAAATATAAACCGGAATTCGCCAAGGATGTCCGATTTCTCCAAAATTATTTATTTTAACCACCTAGATGCTTATGTTGAGTATGAATAATTCTGTGAATTTTCATGACATTTGAATTTTGAAAAATGAATTTAAGACTGGTCCATTTGTGGATGATATGACAGTGTTTTTAAAAGACAAATGCACGGTCAGCACTGTATTCAGGTCTGTCTTTTCACCTTAATAAATGTGAAAAGCTCCCAATTCACTCTTGTCTTGTACATACTCCACTAGTGTTAAATCTGATTAACAATTTCTAATGATTCTGCAAAAATGGAGGACGTTAACTTAGAAAAACATGAAGCTGAAAAAGTGTCTTAATCACTGACCCTCAAGAGATCTCCCAGTGTTTACAAGAGTTCTTCTGTCCGAAATTAAAAAGTTCAATTCAGTCATTTTCAGTCTATACGGAGAAATAAAACACATTACCTAAACAGATCCCAACTGGTTAAAGAAGATAAAAATTGTTGCATAAAAGCTTTAGATTTTGAGTCTGTTGGTACATTCCAAGGGCCATTTTGGATAAATGTGGAGGTCTTTATTTCTCACTGAGGTGTGACTTTAAAATAACCAAGATTCCATTTGCTCTGTCAGATTTGACCCATATTCACACATAACTTCACTCCACATGAGTCGATCCTATGGAAGGACAGCAATTCTGCAGGAAATCAATACTCAAGCCTGACTGGGTTAACAAGGGAATTCTGTTTCTAACTTATTGACTCTGACGCTTTACTCTGTTTGTTCTCGTACATATAGTGCAGGGGCGCCCACACTTTTTCAGCATGTGAGCTACTTATAAAATGACCAAGTCAAAATGATCTACCTACTACAAAAATGCAAATAATTTCTTTATTTATAAATATATTGAAAATCAGTCAGTGTGGAACAGTACTTGGACTTAATGATCTTCATGTGGGAAAAGGCCGACTCAAACAAATAAGTTTTATAGATTTATCTACATTTTATCTGATAAATGTTAATTTAAGCTTAAAATAAGAAACTGTACTGAACACTCTCTGCCCCTATTTGGACCTTCAACCACAGTTTGACAACCCTTCTTTAAGAGAACTTCCACTGTCACTTAACAGAAAACTGTGAAGAAAGTGTGTAGGATTTTTAACCTGGAGTTACATTATCTTACTGGTTTTGCAGTGATATTGTGCAGCCTCTGCACAGTTACCAAATGCACATGTACAGATGCATTTGTGGCATTTCGTAAAACTCCACCCGTAGGTCTGCTTTGTGCTGTAGGCCTGTTTTGTGCTGTAGGCCTGGTCTGTGCCAACACAGTAACATAAATTTTGATTAGTTTTTGCGTCGCGTTTCGTCGCCCTTCGAATCAGCGCGCATTGAGGACGGAGCCTGTGTGCGCTCTACTTGGGGAGGAGCGAGAGCGCGAAAAGGCGAGGCAGAAGGACAGGTAGGATGTTTTAAGAAGTTTAACCTGCCCTGTGATGCGCACTGTTACGCGAGGCCACACACATGTTGTGGACACGCTGCGCACGCTGACAGTCCGTGTGGTGACGCGCCGCGCAGTGTCCGCGGGCTCCGGACGAGCGCACAGGCTGCAGAGAGACGGCCCGCGCTCCCGTTTATTGCAGCGGCTGTAATGATCGTGCATCACTCGACGAGTGTCATATCTCGAGTTCGAGACAAGACCGAGTCCAAACGCCTTCAAGACCGAGTCCAAACGCGGTCCAAGACCTTAAAGAAACTCTCTCGAGTACTACATTACGATCTACCCTGGCGATCGACTGGTCGATCACGATCGACGTATTGGGCACCCCTGATGTAGAGAATATCACCAAAGTTGTAAATCTATTGCAGCAGCATTAACACCTGTTATTGTTGTTTAAAGTGATCACCTCAAACATGTTTAACATATTTATCACAGATGCCTTCAAATCTACACTTTTCCATGATTAGAATAAAAACGATTTGTTGGAAAAAGCTGTTTGTAAATTGTGCTAAACGGCCAATTCCGCCTAAAGTAAAAGAGACACAATTCCAGTGTCCAGTTTTGTTTATGAGTGATTCAGATTTGTTAAGACAGGCCTTTTGTGATTTTCCTGAAGAACCCACAGCACCTGTTTTTACTTGTGCTGTGTAAGAAATTCTGTAGGAATTAGTTATCTCTAATTCTCTTAAAATTCAAAATTTTCCCAATTTCAATGTGAATCATATTTTCTATTTGGTGGATGTTTGTGTATCTGACACTGAATATTATTTTCCAACAGGCTAAAACCCACATTCATTGTTGTAAATCTAGAGACCCCCTGCTGAACATTTTATGAATTAATTAAACTATTCTGAAATTGCTTAAATCATTAATAACATAAAACCTGTAATACCCGTGTTATTTGATGTGGTTTATTTCATTGTAATGAAAATATAAAAAAGAAAGTTTTGCCAGGTAGAAATTATGGCATTTGGCAGCTGGCAGCAAACCTAATTATAATATATAATATAATCTACAGCTAATAAAAATGTACTAACACATTTAAATCTGTACGTATGATATAAAGCTGCCCTTATTACAGTTTCAAGTCCAATACTTACTGCCCCCTGGTGTCTCTCTGCAGCATCTCCACAGATTGAAGACTGGTCTTAGTCCAGGATTTTCATCGGTTTAATTTAACAAACTGAGACAGAAATTTAATTGGTCTTGTATATTGGAGATTTATGAGAACAAATAAGAGATGTTTTTGTTTTTGGTTTGTATTTTTCAATAATTCAGTTTGCATACAGTAATTTACAACATATAAACACTTTTTTAATAGTGAAAAAAGGAATAGACTGAGACTATGGTTATAAATAGCTTATCCTGTTAAATCCAGTCTTGTACCAGATACTGATACAGATTTCAATAACACATCGGAAGCAAAACACAAATTGTTCTCAGTTTACAAAAGTACAGCTCTCAGTTTTACATGCCATTTTAATAATCACCGATAATTTTATGTTTAACGTATTTTTAAACCTTAAGAAAGAAGTACATCATTTCAATTCATCATTTAAGATAAGATAAGATAAGATATCCTTTATTTGTCCCACAATGGGGAAATTTCAGTGTTGCAACGCACAGTAAAGAGAACAGCAAGAAACAGTAGCAGCAACAGAAGTACAGTTAAGTTAAAAATAGACAAACACTATAAAGATCTATAAAGATAAGGAATATAAAACTATGTATCATATAAATTGCTAACTTAAAACTATATATACAATAAATTGCAATCTTACATTATTGCACAGGGTCCCAGTATTGCACAGGCAGCAGAGTTAGCAGTGTTCATTGTAGTACATTGTAGTATTTAGTTCATTCCATAAAATTACACCAATAACCAAAACACATCTTAACATGAACAACTTTAACATTTGTTCTTAAGCATCTTCCAAATGATATAAACCTCTTAAATTATATATATTGGAATAATATTATTTTTAAAAGACTGAAATATTTTAATATATACATTATTCTTAAGTTTTAAAGATTTATTTTGATCTTGTTAATGATTCTGATTCTCTTTTTTGCAATTCAACTAAAAAATCAATACAGTTTTTTCCCGCATTCCCCTTTATCTCTGCACAATAAGAAATATGACATAACCAAGAGGCAATAAATGAAAAACAGCCAAGTGTAAATATGCAGTGAACAGAAGTGTCCAGCAGAGGGAGACAGTGGCGCACAAAAACTACTCTAAAAGTGTCTGGGCCATTTTTCACGATGGGGTTACACTTTTGTCTCATTAATATTCACAAATCACAGAGGGTGATGTTTGTACATGTGTTTTTATATCCACAAATCCAAATTTAATATTTGTAACTTGTATTTTGGTCTTTGCAAATAGATGTGTATTTGTAAATATATCTTTTTTTCATTTGTCTGCATTTGTAGAGTTCTGAAAAAGAACGTCTCAAAAATGTCATGAAGGAAATCTGTGAATTTGTGTCATTGGTGATCCACAAATGCAAATCACATTTTATAAACAGAATTTTCAGCTCCACATGTTCTGAGGAGAAGGAACCAAACGATGGACAGAACAATGCGACTGTGCTCTTTAAAATGTTATTAATGTCCAGTTTTACTTTGGTCCTTGGTATTTCGCTCCTCATGTGTCCTTCATTTCTTAGATTGAGTTTTTACTGTATGTTCCAAAGGTTCCATCCACTGCTGCCATTGTGGATTTTTTTTATATCCCAGGTACAAAGCTCTAAAGTCAAGTGGGACGTTAATGCTGAAAATACTTTTTAGTGTTTTATTATCTCATTCTCTTTTCATGCTGGTTAAAAATGTGTCCAAAACCTGCAGCTTTTACTGGTGCATGTCCTTAGAGCTTAAGTTTGAGATGAGAGTGTGATGTGAATTCCAGTTCATTTTTTTTTCTTCAGAATTGACAGAAGTTCCTGGATTAATGGAAAATCTCAAATTCTAGATCCAGATAACCTGAAGGAACAAACTCTGAGATTAAAATTGTTATGCAGATGTTAAAGATGGCGCTGTATTGTTGTCTCAGTTTAACATAACCTTGAGGTAAATGGCTACAAGCAAAACCCAGATGGTAACTAAGCAGATTTTTATCCAGAAACTCTTGTCCTCTACCACTTTCCGATTTTGGATTTCTGCTTTCTTTGCATCCACTTTGAGCTGCTCCAGTTCTGTTTCAATGTTTTCTTTTCCTGAATCTTACTCTGAGCCTTTTTCAGATGATCTCTGATTTCTTTCATTTTAAGCATTTCTTTTGTGAAGCAGCTGTTTTTTTGCGCCATTTTGTCAATCTTCTTCAGTAATTCTGCAACTTGTGTGTCATTAGTTTCATTTGTATTTAAAACAAGGTACCTGCCCTCACATTGCCTTAACATGTCCTTAACAAAGGCACCACGTTCTTCTATGTAGTTCTTAATGGTATAATTCTCATCCAGTACTTCTCCTCCTGTGAAAACGACAATAACATAATCTACCACTTTATCTCCGAGTCTGTTTTTGATCAGCTCCAGAGAGTCTTGGTCTTGTTCATTGATTTTCCCGATGGGCAGCAGCAGTAAGAAGGCGTGAGGACCTGGAGACACCTGAGAGATGCCGTTGGAGAGTTCTTTTTCACTGAAACTGTCGTTGTACAAAGGGGGCATTATCACCACGGTGACATTACGTCCCTGCACCGTCCGACTCACCATCTCACGGGTCGTGTATGATTGTGTACGAGTTTTTGGCTGGAAAAATTTCTCCCCCAGAATGGTGTTAGCAGAAGCACTTTTACCACTGTCGTTTTTTCCAATCAGAGCGATCCTCAGAGGCATCGGGCTCAAATTCATCTCTGGAGACTTTGGCACTTTCTGTATCACAGCTTCTAAAAACATGTCTTTGGTGTAAGCTCTAGCGCCGCTGTGTGTCAGTTCCTCTATAGTGTCCATCAGCTCTGTGACTTCTCGCGGGTCCTCGATGTTTAGACACAGGGCTCCTCCTCCACAGATCTGACTCAGCTCATCCAGGTTCATGCGACACCTTAGTGAGGACTTCACAGAAACATTGTGGGGCTGCACAGAGATCAAACTCACAGTGAAGTCTCTGACCCGAGAGCCAAGCGTTTTCTGTAATATTTTTAACTCCTCCTTGTCTTCATTGGTGAGGCGACCTGGTATCACCTGGATGAAGGCATGGACTCCCTCAGGACCACAGAGGGAGAGGCAGTCGAGACAGAGCTGCCTCACTGTCTCCAGAGGTTTTCCAGACAGAGACGGCAGCTCCACCAGAGACACCCTCCGCCCACTCACCTCTCCCTCATGTTTCACACTCTGCTCTGGGCTCTCTGCAGGATCCTCTGCTCTCCCTAAAATGAACTCAACTACTGAGATCTTCTCTGCTCTGCTCCTTCCAAAAAGAAGCAGTTTCAGAGAGGGTTTATTCTTTATGCTACAGGTCAGACCTGAGTCTTTCTCCTCAGAGGGGCCATAAATCTCTTTGTTCTCTTTCAACATGTCACAGATTCTTGAAAACAACTCTTTATGTTTAAATTCTTTCAGATCATTTCTATGTAGATCATCATAATCCATCCACAGATATCTGTACCTGCACCTCCTGATCATGTCTCTTATATGTGGCGCTCTAATGTATTCCTCCATGAACCTTATACTTGAGCTGAACATTTGATATCTGGGTCTGAGCATCAGCACCAGTGAATGGTGAAAGGCCTCCTCACTGAAGCTCTCCAGGACTGACTCTAGTCTGTTTTTGTGCTGCTCAGTGAAGTCTTCAGGCTCTAGCACCAGTAGAAACACATGAGGACCTGGGGCGCTCAGATCTTTAATGTTTTGTATAAACTGTTTAAGGTCTTGCTGGGAGGTGTTGTTGAGCTGCTGGTCTGGAGTGCAGATCACAGTCAGTTTTTTTTCCTGAAACGTTCCACTGCCTTTGACACATTCCTGATCTTCAGTGAACTCAGTGTTTCTCAAAAGGAGGTTTCCCACTGAGGCCCTCAGACTCCAGCTGTTCCCCAGAAGAACCAGCTTCAGCTCAGACACTGAAATGGAGACAGACACAGCTGAAGGGGGCAGTGTGTAAAACATGAGGAAAACTTTAATAACTGTAAACAAAATCCACTTTTGAACACCAGAGGGCGAATTGTGCAGTGTCATTTTCCACATCACCATGAGGGGGCGTCACTGTTCTGAATTCCTACAAAGAGTCAGTACATGTCTGCAGCGACATATTAAAACTAAAGATAAAGCCAAAACTAGCATTTGTACCCAGTGTATCAGTGGTTTGTTTTGAGGTGTGAACTTGAACTGATCCAATCTTGGGGCAGATGCTGTAACACTACACTTGACAGCACAGGCAGCACATGCAGCACAGGCAGCACAGGCAGCACATGCAGCACATGCAGTACATGCAGTACATGCAGCACATGCAGCACATGCAGTACATGCAGCACATGCAGCACATGCAGCACATGCAGTACATGCAGCACATGCAGAACATGCAGTACATGGCAGAGTGAGTATATGACTTCAGAAGGACATGTGGGAGGATCTCATGATCATACAGGAGACATGGGGCCTTTTCCTTCACTCAGCGTCGCATGTTCCTGTGAAGGAAAGAGCCGGCGAGGCGCTGCAGGTGGTCCCTAAACAGGCGTAAACAGCCCCACGAACTAAATACATTTTTAATTTACTGACTGGTAAGATATTCTTACACAGCAGCACAGTGAATGTTGTGTAACTCAGGCTTACTTACAGGAGGGTGGCAGGATTCCATAGCTGCGTGAGCGTTTAAGATTCTTGGTTTCCTCTGTGAACAAAAATCCCAAAGGTCCAGGGTGAGTCATTTTGGTCATCAAACTCAAATTTCTATTGATTGTGTTGATAACACTTTTTTCTAAGCTGTACAGTGCATTTTTCATTCACTTTGCACTTGATGGAGGTCAGAAATCACATCTGACCACAGCTGATGGAAGTGAGGTTTCCAATCTGCACCACTGACCTCCGACCAACCCACACACCACATTCATACTGGGAAATGTGGGTGTTCATACTTGGGAAAGTGTCTTGCCTAAAGACAGAACGACCACCTGCCTCACAGTTTCTCCTGGTGTTTCCAGCGGTCGCCCCTCCAGGTACTTACCAGGCCCAGTCGAGCTTTGCTCTGAGACAAGTTCAGACTTTGGCGCAGAGGTTTGGTCATCACGTTCTATCGTCTTTGGCTCTGGAGGTCACAATGAAGAAAAGTTAGGGCCGTAGATGTAGTGATAAAAAAAATAAAAATAAAAAATGTCCGTATAAATAAACATCAATTTTTTTTCTCATTGGCATCAGGAAGTGGTGTTATTATTCAACCATAAGGCTCAATAACAAGTGCTGTTATTATTTAAACATCAGTTTGTACAATTTAAGTCACTGCTTATTGTAATGAACATATGGTTGAACTGACTTCTCCCAGTGAAGAGCAGACAGGTGCAGCAGGTGAGGGAGGGGCAGGTGAGAGCACACACAGGTGAGAGAGGGGCAGGTGAGGGAGGGGCAGGTGAGAGCACACACAGGTGAGGGAGGGGCAGGTGAGAGCACACACAGGTGAGGGAGGGGCAGGTGAGGGCACACACAGGTGAGGGAGGAGCAGGTGAGAGCACACACAGGTGAGGGAGGGGCAGGTGAGAGCACACACAGGTGAGGGAGGGGCAGGTGAGGGCACACACAGGTGAGGGAGGGGCAGGTGAGAGCACACACAGGTGAGGGAGGGGCAGGTGAGAGCACACACAGGTGAGGGAGGGGCAGGTGAGAGCACACACAGGTGAGGGAGGGGCAGGTGAGAGAGGGGCAGGTGAGGGAGGGGCAGGTGAGAGCACACACAGGTGAGGGAGGGGCAGGTGAGAGCACACACAGGTGAGGGAGGGGCAGGTGAGAGCACACACAGGTGAGGGAGGGGCAGGTGAGAGAGGGGCAGGTGAGGGAGGGGCAGGTGAGAGCACACACAGGTGAGGGAGGGGCAGGTGAGAGCACACACAGGTGAGGGAGGGGCAGGTGAGAGCACACACAGGTGAGGGAGGGGCAGGTGAGAGCACACACAGGTGAGGGAGGGGCAGGTGAGAGCACACACAGGTGAGGGAGGGGCAGGTGAGAGCACACACAGGTGAGAGGGGCAGGTGAGGGAGGGGCAGGTGAGAGCACACACAGGTGAGGGAGGGGCAGGTGAGAGCACACACAGGTGAGGGAGGGGCAGGTGAGAGCACACACAGGTGAGGGAGGGGCAGGTGAGAGCACACACAGGTGAGAGAGGGAGAGGTGAGAGCACACACAGATGAGGGAGGGGCAGGTGAGAGCACACACAGGTGAGGGAGGGGCAGGTGAGAGCACACACAGGTGAGAGGGGCAGGTGAGAGAGGGAGAGGTGAGAGCACACACAGGTGAGGGAGGGGCAGGTGAGAGCACACACAGGTGAGGGAGGGGCATCACACCTGGAGAGACTTTTACACTGTCTCCATGTAAAACTTATAGTTTTACATGTTTTATTATCACTTGTCTTTGAGTGAATTAATAATATGTAATTATTCATGAAAAGCTAAACACACGTCACAGCCCCACACACATGAAAGGCTCTGTCATTTCTGTTCAGTTTACAGTACGTTTCACAAAAGGCCACGAGGAGATATGACGTCATGATTGACCAGTTTAGGAAACGCCTCTGACAGCGACATATCAAAACTAAAGATAAAGCCAAAACTAGCATTTGTACCCAGTGTATCAGTGGTTTGTTTTGAGGTGTGAACTTGAACTGATCCAATCTTGGGGCAGATGCTGTAACACTACACCTGACAGCACAGGCAGCACATGCAGCACATGCAGTACATGCAACACATGCAGTACATGCAGCACATGCAGCACATGCAGTACATGCAGCACAGGCAGCACATGCAGCACATGCAGTACATGGCAGAGTGAGTATATGACTTCAGAAGGACATGTGGGAGGATCTCATGATCATACAGGAGACATGGGGCCTTTTCCTTCACTCAGCGTCGCATGTTCCTGTGAAGGAAAGAGCCGGCGAGGCGCTGCAGGTGGTCCCTAAACAGGTGTAAACAGCCCCACCAACTAAATACATTTTTAATTTACTCACTGGTAAGATATTCTTACACAGCAGCACAGTGAATGTTGTGTAACTCAGCACTCTGCACCACTGACCTCCGACCAACCCACACACCACATTCATACTGGGAAATGTGGGTGTTCATACTTGGGAAAGTGTCTTGCTTAAAGACAGAACGACCACCTGCCTCACAGTTTCTCCTGGTGTTTCCAGCGGTCGCCCCTCCAGGTACTTACCAGGCCCAGTCGTGCTTTGCTCTGAGACAAGTTCAGACTTTGGCGCAGAGGTTTGGTCATCACGTTCTATCATCTTTGGGCCTGGAGTTCACAATGAAGAAAAGTTAGGGCCGTAGATGTAGCGATTAAAAAAAAAAAAAAAAAAAATGTCTGTATAAATAAACATTGATTTTTTTCTCATTGGCATCAGGAAGTGGTGTTATTATTCAGCCATAAGACTCTGGCTCGTCTCCATCTCAGAGACGTCGACCACATTCCTGAACAGAGCCACACTAACGGCTCCTGCAGATGAAATATAATGTGTCTTACCAGTATAATCTGCCATGACGGTCTTCAGGTGTGAACAAGTGTCAGTCTAAACCTCTGTAAACAAATAAATTATATAGTTAACACACTACATTTGTCTTTTTGTCATATTCTGTAGAACAGACTTTTATGAGCTTGTTAATCATGTTCTTAACAGCGTTCCTTCATTATTTTCTTACTCAGAGCTGTATTTTGATTGATTGATGCATGTTTGAGTAATCCTGTATGGTTTTGAGGCTTGAGGGTTCAGAAAATTCTATATACACACTCATTGCCCTGTGTTTACTTGCAATTAATTAAAAAAAATAAAAAATGCTAAAATAAAAATCCCTTTTCCTGTAAAAAGTTTCTAGAATTGAGCTGTTTCTGTTCTGAACCTGTTTTAGATCAATCCTGCAGTTTACAATAGACAAAATGTAGCATAATGATCTATTTGTGTTTTAGTTTCATATTAAAAATACAAATACCTGAAAAAAACAAATAATTTGTTCTTTAATAAGACGATTAAGAATGTTCTGAAACGACTGGACATGTCCTTTATAATGTGCACAGCTCTGTTTATTCTAACACTAAGCAAATACACATAAAATCAACAAAAATGTGTTTTAGGAATAATCTCATGAATAAACAAAATAGACTTAAATTTTAAACTTACCCACAAACCCAAAGATGTGGTGCTGCTCTTTAGCTCTGGTCAAATTGAAAGTTTTCAAAGGTCTCATCAGTTTGTTCGGATACACCCACAGAACTGGACTTTCCCGTTTTTACTTCTTATCTCATCCTCCTCCGCAGCGTAATTTACTCCCCAGAGACTACGTGAGTTTGAGACTTGACACTATGATCAGAGAAATATATTGGTGTATTTCTGTTTAAATATTGTTATACGGTCACAAATCAAGTTAAAGGATGTGTTCACGTTCTAAAATTTGATGATATTAACTTATATATGGAAGATTCACTGTTTTTGAAAGAAACTTATGATCCAGAAATGTTTCTCCTTCCCATTATTTGTTTAGGATCGGCTCTACAAACTTGTTAATCTTATGGTTTGAGGTCCTTCCAGCTGACAACAATCGTGTCTTTGGGGTTGAATAATGGCACAAAAAAAGAGAAAACACTGAACTTTGTGTCAGTTTTTTTTCATTTGGATAGAGATATGAACCATAAAACCTGCGTGAAGTTGGCCCCACAAAACGCAAACCTACACAAAAGCTGTGGCAGCCGTTTGAGCTTCGTTTGTGCTGCAAAAAGTTTCGTTTGCGCGATTCTGGTTCTTAAGATATTTGCAGTTTTATTTTCGGCCGATGACGTCGTCCAGCCCCCTCAGAATGTACAAAACAGCACAAAAAAAGCACAAACGATTGACATAGTTTCTGTGTAGGTTTGCGTTCGATGGGGCGACTTCACGGTGGTGACCATAAACCATAAAGCATTTTAACAAATCTTCATCTGATATTTAAACTGCACATTCCACCTGAGGATTCTGCCTCCTCTAAAGTGTGACTGGAATGTACCTCGACCCGTTCAGACAATGTTTATCGCGAAGAGATTGTTTTTTTTGAGTCTTTATTTCCTGGTGCAGGTCACATGGACACAGACAAGCAGCAGTGGTGGAAAAGTTTACTTCTTTTTAAAAACAATACCGTAGGAGGTGTATTTACTGTTTACTGTATTGCTGACGCTTTACTCTGTATGTTCTCGTACATATAGAGAATATCACCAAAGTTGTAAATCTATTGCAGCAGCATTAACACCTGTTATTGTTGTTTAAAGTGATCACCTCAAACATGTTTAACATATTTATCACAGATGCCTTCAAATCTACACTTTTCCATGATTAGAATAAAAACGATTTGTTGGAAAAGCTGTTTGTAAATTGTGCTAAACGGCCAATTCCGCCTAAAGTAAAAGAGACACAATTCCAGTGTCCAGTTTTGTTTATGAGTGATTCAGATTCGTTAAGACAGGCCTTTTGTGATTTTCCTGAAGAACCCACAGCACCTGTTTTTACTTGTGCTGTGTAAGAAATTCTGTAGGAATTAGTTATCTCTAATTCTCTTAAAATCCCAAATTTTCCCAATTTCAATGTGAATCATATTTTCTTTTTGGTGGATGTTTGTGTATCTGACACTGAATATTATTTTCCAACAGGCTAAAACCCACATTCATTGTTGTAAATCGAGAGACCCCCTGCTGAACATTTTATGAATTAATTAAACTATTCTGAAATTGCTTAAATCATTAATAACATAAAAGCTGTAATACCCGTGTTATTTGATGTGGTTTATTTCATTGTAATGAAAATATAAAAAAGAAAAGTTTTGCTCGGTAGAAATTATGGCATTTGGCAGCTGGCAGCAAACCTAATTATAATATATAATATAATCTACAGCTAATAAAAATGTACTAACAAATTTAAATCTGTACGTATGATATAAAGCTGCCCTTATTACAGTTTCAAGTCCAATACTTACTGCCCCCTGGTGTCTCTCTGCAGCATCTCCACAGATTGAAGACTCTGGTCTTGGTCCAGGATTTTCATTGGTTTAATTTAACAAACTGAGACTATTTATAAGATTTATAAGAATAAATAAGAGATGTTTTATTTTTTTTGGTTTGTATTTTTCTATAATTCAGTTTGCATACAGTAATTTACAACATATAAACACTTTTTAACAGTGAAAAAAGGAATAGACTGAGACTGGTTATAAATTGCTTATCCTGTTAAATCCAGTCTTGTACCAGATACAGATACAGATTTCAATAACACATCGGAAGCAAAACACAAATTGTTCTCAGTATACAAAAGTACAGCTCTCAGTTTTACATGCCATTTTAATAATCACCGATAATTTTATGTTTGACATATTTTTAAACCTTAAGAAAGAAGTACATCATTTCAATTCATCATTTAGTTCATTCCATAAAATTACACCAATAACCAAAACACATCTTAACATGAACAACTTTAACATTTGTTCTTAAGCATCTTCCAAATGATATAAACCTCTTAAATTATATATATTGGAATAATATTATTTTTAACTCTAAAAGACTGAAATATTTTAATATATACATTATTCTTAAGTTTTAAAGATTTATTTTGATCTTGTTAATGATTCTGATTCTCTTTTTTGCAATTCAACTAAAGAGTCAATACAGTTTTTTCCAGCATTCCCCTTTATCTCTGCACAATAAGAAATATGACATAACCAAGAGGCAATAAATCAAAAACAGCCAAGTGTAAATATGCAGTGAACAGAAGTGTCCAGCAGAGGGAGACAGTGGCGCACAAAAACTACTTTAAAAGTGTCTGGGCCATTTTTCACGATGGGGTTACACTTTTGTCTCATTAATATACACAAATCACAGAGGGTGATGTTTGTACATGTGTTTCGATATCCACAAATACAAATTTTATATTTGTAACCAGGGCTCTACAGTGCGCCCATTTCACTCGCATTTGCGAGTAAATATTTCGTCGTGCGAACGAGGAAAATAAAACAGTCGCACCAGTGCGAGTGCTTCTGCAGCCACAGTAAGGAGAGCTGCGCACAGACTTAACGTGACAAGTTAAACGTTCTAAATGTATCAAACATTAGGGGCAAACTCACACTGGGACTTTAGAATCGTGCCCAAGCCTGGAGCCCCTAAAGCGCCGCACGCTTGCCCAGCGCGAGCGCTGACCCCAGCGTACGAGCTCCGCGTGTGGCCGATATCACTCATACGAACAAACTCCGCTTCAAAACTGTTGGGGAATTTTACACAAACAGCGTAGAATTAACAGTTATTATCAAAATAAACCTCCAACCAATTGTGGATTAAATCACCAAGGTTCAGAAGAAATAGCCTGAGACAAGTCTTTGGATTTTACGTGCACGGGAGAGACGTGGCGCTCGCTACAGCTCGTCCCACGCCAGTACACTACTGGGTACTGGTACTCTCTCTCCGACCATCGTCTCTCCGTGCCTTTTATTCACAATATGAGTCATCAAAATATTCACATATCTCCATGTTTACACATTACTAATATGAGGTGTATATCTTCTATATCTTCTATATCTTTTCCTGTTTCACAATCTGGCTTCACAACGCTCTTGTTTACTACATATCTTTCAGCCTTAGTCACGTAAAACATGGTCAGCACAATACAGCATGTAATTTTGATAGCATTTCAAGATACATTTTGATAAATGAATTACACATAAAATCTTATCACATTTCCCCCCTGTTTATCAAAATCACACCATTTACTTCTCAGCCATACAACCCTCCATTAGAATGGTTTTAGTTGCTAGCGTCATTCATGCTTGAGAGCAGAGCATTACTGATGACCTGGGTCATCGTCAGGTAAGTCGTCATCGTCGTCCAGGACCAAGAGACGGACCTGGTCCTGCATTAAAGCCTGTTGTACTGGCGCTATAGCACGGTCAATGACTCTTTGGATCAAAGCTCTTAAACAGGGGATACAACAACAACCAAGGATGATTAACAATGAGGCACATATAGCGATAGACATTAAGACTGAACCAACTAATTGCTTATACTTTCCGAACATATCCATCCAATTTCCCCAGAAAGATGTGTCAACACCAGAATGTTCCTTCATTTTCTTATTAAGTGTACGGAGGCCTTCTAAGACCACTGTGAGGCGACCTCCCGATTGTGTGTTGAATGAACGTGCAGCATTGGTCACCAAACATGGTGCATACCTCTCCACTCTCTGCTAGGAGCATATCTAGCGCAATCCTATTTTGGAATGCCATTAGGGAGGTGGCCGAAAGCTGTTCGTGGACAGCTGATAGGGCTTCTTCAGTGTAGTTACCCAGTTTCTGTACATTGTAATGGATATAATTAATTCGATCAACATTTTTGTTGACAGTGATGATGGGTATTACGGATTCCCATCCTGCAGACACTTGATTGACTAGTTTGTACTCGTCCGGGACGCCCCTGGGAACCCCAATGGCGTCTATGTAAGTTGTGTCACTCATCCACTGTGATGTACTAGTGGCACGCTTCTGGCGAGCCCAGTGACGTGGCATCATGCTGTTATGGGCTTCTACTATGTCTTTCACCGTAGTCGGGAGGACCTTAACGGGTAGAATGAGCGTGACCACAGCACATAGGTCTGAGGCATCGACTGGCATCAGGTCGTAGAGGATTGTTCCCCCACAATACAACCAGATGTCTGCGCGACTGACTGGAGTGAAGGACGTGTTTACTGTTATGTTCTCTGTGCAGAGATGTCCGGGTATCACGCCTACGTTTTTGTCGTCGCTCTGTGATCCTGTTATGTTTAGGCATGTGAAGTTCTGTACGGCTACGGCAGAGTGGAATATCGGCTTTCGACGTGCAGGTGGGACTGAGGGGAATGCTGCCTGTAATTGGGTGCAGTTGGGGTCCTTTATCTGTGATGAATTTAAGAGAGTGACTACACAGCCCAGTTCCACTGGGGCGGGCACAACTCTAAGTATTGGTCTAGGGCCCATACATACTACGCAGTCGCCGTTACCTTTGGCAGCTTGTTCTGCCATTATCAGCCAATTATTCTGGTCGCCTGCCATACCAGTACTCCACTTAAACCACGAGTCTGGGGGGCTTGATTTTGTTGGTTTGAACACCGTGATATTCTGGGCCCCCCGTCCCACTGAGATGTAGGGCGTGTTGTTATTTTCAGGCTTGGGATCCGTACATACTATAATGTCCACAAATGGGTCATACGTGGGGCCTGGTTTGTACACGTATAGTCGTAGGAGCATACAGCTCGAGGCGTTAGCTTCACCAGTCATATTTACCGTAAGTATTACATTTGTGTCATCTTGGGCCATTACGATTTTGTCGGCCCATTTTTTCGCAAGGGGTGTGGTCGGATGGGGAGTCCAGTCATTTCTAGATACGGCAAAGGCGTTCCCCCAACTGTTGTCCAATTGTCCAACCATCAAATAATAACTGTAATACGTCGGGTATTCCGCCAATTGTGCTAACGTGGTACCTCTATACTTGGGTTCTGTGAATGGTATTTTAAATGACACAGTATCGTTCACCTGCACGCATAACTGTACCAGAGACATGTGGCTTGTCGCATGGGAGCAACTCAGGGGTCGTGCAATTGTAGACCGCGACTTGCTCGCGGCTCCGGTTGCTGTGAGGAGCGCAACAATGGTGAGGGCAAGTAGAGTGTTCATCGTGGCGGCGCCTAGGTAAAACCTATCAGAACGCCGTTGTTGTCTAACGGAGCGGTGCCCAGCCTTTCTGCTGTAAGAACACCGTTGATGTCTCAGCTATACCAGTGAAGTCCTGCGTCTAGGAGGTCTAGAAGTCCTGCGTCTAGGAGGTCTAGAAGTCCTGCGTCTAGGAGGTCTCAGCCAGGTCCGCCAATGTGCGGAGTTTGCAGTGTGAGAGATGAATCCACGTCGCCTTCCCCTCGACTTTAACTGCGGTGGGTGTGGCTATCAGTACGCGATAGGGCCCTTCCCATCGAGGACTGTTCCAGCTTTTCCTCTTCAGTACTTTGAGGAAAACGCTGTCTCCCGGCACCACCTGTTTATCCTGTAGAGATAAGGGTGCTTCTGGCAGTTCATTGTTCTCTTTACATTCCCTTGTAAGCAATGTCTTTCTCATACAGTCTGCCAAAGTCTTGTCTGAGTCGGGTGTATCTTTGGTTATAAGCTGTAAGTCTGGTATGGTATATTGTCGACCATATAACACTTCAAATGGCGTCAGTCCATGTTCCTTGGTTGGTAGTATGTGCATGCTGAGCGTTACTAATGGGATACAGTCTGGCCATGGCCGTCCTGTCTCTTTGGAGGCCTTTGTCAATTTGTTCTTAATGGTCCCATTAGTCCGTTCTACTAGTCCTGCTGACTGTGGATGGTATGCACAATGTCTTCTCAAGTCCATTTTGAACAGTTCCCCAATTCTGTCTATTACTTCATTTACAAAGTGCGTCCCGTTGTCTGATCTTATAACTCTTGGAATTCCATGGGTCGGAATTATAGTTTTGCATAATGCTTTGGCAACAGTCAATGCGTCTGGTTTGGCAGTTGGAAATAGTTCTACCCATTTGGAGTATGCATCAATGATCACTAGGCAATATTCTACTCCCTTTGCTTTGGAGAGTTGGATGTAGTCCATGTGTATTGTGTGGAATGGATGCTCTGGTTCCGGGAAGGCGCCTCTTTTAGGTCTTAATTGGCCTTGTGGGTTGTTTTTTATACATGTGATGCATTGCTTACAAAAATTTTTGGAGTAAGTATTAAATCCATGTGTATTGTAATGTCTGTTTACTATATCCACCATCCCCCCTGTTGACACATGGCAAGGCCCATGTGCCAATTTTGCAGCCCATGCATGCAGGGATTTTGGTAGCCATGGTTTGTCGTCTGGTCCTGTGTAAATGTCATTTACAAGGTGTGCACCTTTCCGGAGCCACAGCTTCTTTTCTGCTAGCGTAGCTTTGTTTTGGTATGTTGCCAGGATGTTCATTTCCTCTTTTTCTGTCACCTGCTCTTGAGCGTGTGCATGCGTGTGTGTTTTCTGTCCTTCTGCAGCTTGTTTCGCAGCCTTGTCGGCTAACCTGTTTCCGTTTGATACTGCGTCTGTGCCTGTGGTGTGTGCTTCGCATTTGCATACTGCTATGTGTGAGGGCAACAGCATAGCTAATAGTAAGTCTTGTAATAGATTGGCATGCATGACTGGCTTTCCTGTGGAAGTTTTAAAACCACGGTGTTTCCATTGTTGGCAAAATATGTATGCAGTTCCGTATGCATATTGGCTGTCCGTGTATATTGTTACTGCTTTACCTGCATATAATTTACATGCCTCTGTTAGTGCCACTAATTCTGCTGCTTGTGCAGAGAGGTTAGATGGTAATTTGCCTTGTTTTAACACTTTATGTTCTGTTGTGACTGCATATCCGACTTGATTTTCGCCCATTTCACTCTTTTTTGCCGACCCATCTACAAACACTACGTCTCCTCTTGTCAGGGGAGTGTCTTGTAAGTCAGGTCTTGGTTTGTTCTGTGTCTCTGCCCTGTCTATACAGTCGTGTGGTTGTCCATCTGTTGCTACTGGTAGGAGTGTGGATGGGTTCAGTGTTGTGCAGCGTTCTATTGTCAGATGTGGTTGTGACAGCAGGACTGTCATGCACATCAGGTGTCTTGCTGGTGACAAAAAGGACATGTTTGATTGCAGCAAGAGTGCCGAGACGGCATGTGGGACTTGCAGTGTGAGTGGGTGAAATAAGACTACCTCTGCTGAGGCTTGTATGGCCATTGCTGCAGCGACCACAGCCTGTACGCATGGTGGTGTGGCCCTAGCGACAGGATCCAATTGTGATGAATAGTATGCCACTGGGCGCATTTTGGACCCATGTTTCTGCAGTAGGACTGAGGTCATAAACCCGTCTCTACTGTCGCACATTTGCACAAAGGTTTCTCATAATCTGGGTGTGCCAGTACTGTGGTTGCTGCCAATGACTGCTTTAGCATGCAAAACGCTGCTTCTGCTTCTGGTGTCCAAATCAGTGGATCTTTCAGTGCCATGGGTGTGTTATACATCAAATCTTGTAGCGGCCTTACTAGTATGGCATAGTCTAGTAGCCAACTGCGACAGTAATTGCACAATCCAAGGAATGACATCATTTGTTTCTTTGTCAATGGTTTTGGTGCCTGTAAAATGGCTGCCTTCCTTTGGGAGCAGACGGCCCTGCCTTGTGATGTCACAGTGTGACCCAGGTATTTGACCTCCTGCTTCCAAAGCTGCAGTTTATCTTTGCTCACTTTGTTTCCTGTCTTGCCTAGGTATTTTAGTAAGGCTAATGTATCTTGCCTGCATGTTTCTTCCGTGTCTCCAACTACTAGGATGTCATCTACGTATACTAGAATTTGGCTGCCTCCTGGGGGATCAAATCCTGCGAGACAGTTTGTGATGCATTGTGAAAACACGGTTGGCGATATACATAATCCTTGTGGGAGTCTGGCAAATGTCAGCTTTTCTCCCCTATATGTGAACCCAAACCATTTCTGGCTCTCTTTTTCAACTGGTATGCTAAAAAATGCATTACTTAGGTCAATCACTGAAAAGTGTGATGCTGTGGTTCGAATTGAGTTCAGCAAGGTGTGTGGGTTTGGGACATTGGGTGCTCTTTGAACAATTGCTTCGTTTACTGCTCTTAAATCTTGAATCATTCGCCATGCTAGTGAGGGTGGAGCCTTCTTTACTGGGAAGATTGGTGTGTTGCATGTGGCATCTGGGCAAGCAACCACTACTCCTGCCTTTTTTAGACCCTCTATTACGGGTTTAATTCCATCTTCAGCGTCTGGTTTTAACGGGTATTGTCTTAATTTTGGCCTGTATTCTGTTTTTCCTGTTATTACTACCGGCTCTGCCCCTAACATAAGTCCTACGTCGGACGGTCCTTGGCTCCACACTTTGTCGGGTACATCTTTTAATGCCTCTTCTTCCTCAACTGTCATCGGGAGTTGCTCTATATATCACCCATTCATCCATGCATCTGCAGGTGTTCCTCTTCCCCTGTCTGAGAGGTGTGTGTTGGGTGTGAGAGTAAGCCTGTAGTTTAACTTCCTACGCCTCCATCCGGAGCTTGGACTAACTTGCTCCCCCTCTTCCTTTGCTGCTTTCCAATCAGTGAGTCTCCTCGCTGCCTGTGCTTCTGCTCCAAGGTCTGACCATTGTTGTTGCCTTCCCTTGGCCAGTGAAACGTGTCGTCTGCCGGGGATTGGCATCAGATAAGTTACTGTCTGAGCTACATCAATGTCACAAAATACTGTTGCACCTTTGTGGTACATGTATGTCAGCAGTGCACACTGTGGGCCTAAATTGTGTACTGCTTTGTCGTATCTCCAGTCTGGGCCTGAGGTTTCTTTGAACCTTAGGGTCATGTGTAAATCATTCTTTCCCATGAAATCAGGATCTCCTTTGGCTATTGTTTTTGCCGTTTTCACGAGTTGGGATGCCGTGTGTGTGGGGTCTTTAGTGGGGATATCTAGGGACCACCAATAATGGCATGGTCCGTCGCCTTCTACAACTAGTGCCTCTAAGTCTTCGTCCTTGAGCGGGTATCTACCTGCCTTCATGACTCCTCCTAGAGTGGGGTAGACACTTACTTCTAACATAAGCATTAGGTCTCGTCCTAATAAATTATGGGGGCACTGTGGAGATAGGACCACTTCACACAGTACGGGCGGTTCTTCCTCTGCTAGGGCGAATGATATAGGCTTGCTTATGTTATTTGATTGTATTTGGCCGCTCGCTGATACCACTCGGATTGTTTTCCCATTGGTTCCCATTCCCCTGTCATCACGAATGACTGTGCGTTCTGCTCCTGAGTCTACCAGGAACAGCATGGGTTTGCCATTTACAAATAATGTTAGTTCTGGTCTTACTCTATTATCTGATTGTTCTGCGGTTAAGTATAGTTCTGCTGGCTCTTCTGTCATATCCAGTGTAAGTGGTGTGTCTTCTCCTATATGCTCCTGTCTATCTGGTGTGTCTGGGTGTGGATGTTCACTCTGTGTGTCTGTGTATGGTGTTAGTCACGCATCTTGTCTCTGCCTTCTGGTTCCTTCTTCCTCATCACTGTCATCATCCTCTCTATTCTTTCCTTTGTTGCAATCTCGCGCCAAATGGCCCTTCTTGTGGCATATGTAACACCTTCCTTCCGACCAGTCAATGTCCTTTTGTTTGTCTAACCTTCCTCCTGTAGGTCTACCTGTACCTCTTGACTTCCTGTACCCTCTTCCTCCTGACCTTTCTGTTACATAGGCTTCTGATTGTACAACAAACGTGGGAATGGGTTTCTGACTGGCCTTTCTCTTTATCACCGTTTCTGCGTGCACTGCGTGTGTCATAAAATCTGCGAGTGAGGCCGTGGGGAGGCCAACAAAATTCTTTTTGAGCCAATCTTGTATGGGTTGGTGGAGCCCTCCTAAGATGGACATTTTTAATTGCTGTTGGAAGGCCCCGTCTACTTCTTGGGTTTCTGGGATCCCGCTGTGTGTCTTGAATACCTCTGTCATTCTACATCTGAAATCTTATCTTATCACAAAAACACACCCACGCCCAGCTTCAACGAGGAGCGCCCCGCAGCAGGACCCACACATCTCCCACCACTCAGTAAACACCCCCCACGCCGCTGGACTTCCTTCTCCGCTAAAGCGAGAGCTTTGTCTTGGTCTTGTCTCGGACTCGAGCGCATTTGGACTCGGTCTTATCACGGACTCAAGGTCTGAATACTGAGTGTGATCATATTTCATTACGGTCGCTGCAATAAACTTGTACCGGTGTGCGTGACCACGCGGGACGTCTCTCTGCGGCCTGTGCACTGGAGCTCGCAGACACTGTGCGGCCCGTCAGCACAGGCTCCGCAGCGCGCGGCTTGTCCACAGCGCGCACCCTCGTGTACCAACGTGCGTCACAGGGCAGGTTAAGCATCCCACCTATCCTTCCGCCTCACGTCAAATACGCCAATACTAATTTTCTGTCAGTGTCCGCACAGAGCAGGCCCACAGCACAGAGCAGGCGATATGTGGGCTGAAGTTTGCCTAAGAAAATGCCAAATAACTCTGTCACAATGTGCGTTTGGTTTGGTAAATGTGCAGAGGCAAAAAACCACTGTAAAACCAGTAAGAGAATGTAACTTCACCTAGGAATTTGAAAATACAGGTTTAAAAATCTTACCTATGTTTTTCACTTTGAAACAGTTTTGTGTAAAGTGCCAGTGGAAGTTCTCTTAAAGAAGAGGTTCTCAAACTGTAGGTGAGGGTCCAAAAAGGGCCACAGAGTGTTTCAGTGCAGTACAGTCTGTTTGGCTTCTTTTAAATCTAAATATTAATCAGATAAAATGGAGATATATTAATAAAAACACTGCGATCATGCAGGAAAAGTACAGTCATAATTCTTTTGTTTTTTGTATTAAATTCATTCAAATAAGTTGGTGTGCGCAAGTTCTGCACTGTAATAATCGTTCGAAACGAAAACCTACTTGTGCCCCCATTTTTTTTTCTGTGCTCCTAAAATTTTTAACTTAGGGGCACGTGTGCTTCTGAAAAAAAAAGTTAGCGTAGAGCCCTGTTTGTAACTTGTATTTTAGTCTTTAAAACAAATAGATGTGTATTTGTAAATATATATTTTTTTCATTTGTCTGCATTGTAGAGTTTTCAAAAAGAACGTCTCAAAAATGTCATAAAGGAAATCTGTGAATTTGTGTAATTGGTGATCCACAAATGCAAATCACATTTTATAAACAGAATTTTCAGCTCCACATGTTCTGAGGAGAAGGAACCAAACGATGGACAGAACAATGCGACTGTGCTCTTTAAAATGTTATTAATGTCCAGTTTTACTTTGGGCCTTGGTATTTCGCTCCTCATGTGTCCTTCATTTCTTTGATTGAGTTTTTACTGTACGTTCCAAAGGTTCCATCCACTGCTGCCATTGTGGATTTTTTTTATATCCCAGGTACAAAGCTCTAAAGTCAAGTGGGATGTTAATGCTGAAAATAGTTTGCAGGGCTTCATTATCCCATTCTCTTTTCATGCTGGTTAAAAATGTGTCCAAAACCTGCAGCTTTTACTGGTGCATGTCCTTAGAGCTTAAGTTTGAGATGAGAGTGTGATGTGAATTCCAGTTCATTTTTTTTTCTTCAGAATTGACAAAAGCTCTTGCATGAATGGAAAAACTGTCCAGATAACCTTTAGAAACAAGCTCTCAGAATACAGTTGTTTAGTTGATGTTAAAGATGGCCTTATTGTTGTGAGTAGCATTGATGTAAATCGCTAAAAGCAAAAACAGAATGGCAAACAAGCAGATTTTTATCCAGAAACTCTTGTCCTCTACCACTTTCCGATTTTGGATTTCTGCTTTCTTTGCATCCACTTTGAGCCGCTCCAGTTCTGTTTCAATGTTTTCTTTTTCCTGAATCTTCCTCTGAGCCTCTTTCAGCTCTTCCCTGACTTCGTTCATTTTAAGCATTTCTTGTGTGAAGCAGCTGTTTTTCTGCGCCATTTTGTCAATCTTCTTCAGTAATTCTGCAACTTGTGTGTCATTAGTTTCATTTGTATTTAAAACATGGTACCTGCCCTCACATTGCCTTAACATGTCCTTAACAAAGGCACCACATTCTTCTATGTAGTTCTTAATGGTATAATTCTCATTCAGTACTTCTCCTCCTGTGAAAACGACAATAACATAATCTACCACTTTATCTCCGAGTCTGTTTTTGATCAGCTCCAGAGAGTCTTGGTCTTGTTCATAGATTTTCCCGATGGGCAGCAGCAGTAAGAAGGCGTGAGGACCTGGAGACACCTGAGAGATGCAGTTGGAGAGTTCTTTTTCACTGAAACTGTCGTTGTACAAAGGGGGCATTATCACCACGGTGACATTACGTCCCTGCACCGTCCGACTCACCATCTCACGGGTCGTGTATGATTGTGTACGAGTTTTTGGCTGGAAAAATTTCTCCCCCAGAATGGTGTTAGCAGAAGCACTTTTACCACTGTCGTTTTTTCCAATCTGAGCGATCCTCAGAGGCATCGGGCTCAAATTCATCTCTGGAGACTTTGGCACTTTCTGTATCACAGCTTCTAAAAACATGTCTTTGGTGTAAGCTCTAGCGCCGCTGTGTGTCAGTTTTTCTATAGTGTCCCTCAGCTCTGTGACTTCTCGCGGGTTCTTGATGTTTAGACACAGGGCTCGTCCTCCACAGATCCGACTCAGCTCATCCAGCTTCATGCGACACCTTGTTGAGGACTTCACAGAAACATTGTGGGGCCACACAGAGATCAAACTTACAGTGAAGTCTCTGACCCGAGAGCCAAGCGTTTTCTGTAATATTTTTAACTCCTCCTTGTCTTCGTCAGTGAGGCGACCTGGTATCACCAGGATGAAGGCATGGACTCCCTCAGGACCACAGAGGGAGAGGCAGTCGAGACAGAGCTGTATCACTGTCTCCAGAGGTTTTCCAGACAGAGACGGCAGCTCCACCAGAGACACCCTCCGCCCACTCACCTCTCCCTCATGTTTCACACTCTGCTCTGGGCACCTTACAGTTAACTTTTCTAGCCCTAAAATGAACTCAACTACTGAGATCTTCTCTGCTCTGCTCCTTCCAAAAAGAACCAGGTTCAGAGAGGGTTTATTCTTTATGCTACAGGTCTGACCTGAGTCTTTCTCCTCAGAGGGGCCATAAATCTCTTTGTTCTCATTCAACATGTCACAGATTCTTGAAAACAACTCTTTATGTTTAAATTCTTTCAGATCATTTCTATATAGATCATCATAATCCATCCACAAATATCTGTACCTGCACCTCCTGATCATGTCTCTTATATGTGGCGCTCTAATGTATTCCTCCATGAACCATATACTTGAGCTGAACATTTGATCTCTGGGTCTGAGCATCAGCACCAGTGAATGGTGAAAGGCCTCCTCACTGAAGCTCTCCAGGACTGACTCTAGTCTGTTTTTGTGCTGCTCAGTGAAGTCTTCAGGCTCTAGCACCAGTAGAAACACATGAGGACCTGGGGCACTCACATCTTTAATGTTTTGTATAAACTGTTTAATGTCTTGTTGGGACGAGTTGTTGAGCTGCTGGTCTGGAGTGCAGATCACAGTCAGTTTTTTTTCCTGAAATGTTCCACTGCCTTTGACACATTCCTGATCTCCAGTGAACTCGTTGTTTCCCAAAAGGAGGTTTCCCACTGAGGCCCTCAGACTCCAGCTGTTCCCCAGAAGAACCAGCTTCAGCTCAGACACTGAAATGGAGACAGACACAGCTGAAGGGGGCAGTGTGTAAAACATGAGGAAAACTTTAATAACTGTAAACAAATTCCACTTTTGAACACCAGAGGGCGAATTGTGCAGTGTCATTTTCCACATCACCATGAGGGGGCGTCACTGTTCTGAATTCTGCAAAGAGTCAGTACATGTCTCCTGTATGATAATGAGAGACACACCCCATGCCACATGTGCCCCCTGTGAACCGTCAGGTATTAGCATAACAATAACAAGTGCTGTTATTATTTAAACATCAGTTTGTACAATTTAAGTCACTGCTTATTGTAATGAACATATGGTTGAACTGACTTCTCCTAGTGAAGAGCAAACAGGTGCAGCAGGTGAGGGAGGGGCAGGTGAGGGAGGGGCAGGTGAGGGAGGGCAGGTGAGAGAGGGGCAGGTGAGAGAGAGCAGGTGAGGGAGGGCAGGTGAGAGAGGGGCAGGTGAGAGAGAGCAGGTGAGAGAGGGCAGGTGAGGGAGGGGCAGGTGAGAGAGGGCAGGTGAGAGAGGGGCAGGTGAGAGCACACACAGGTGAGGGAGGGGCAGGTGAGAGCACACACAGGTGAGGGAGGGGCAGGTGAGGGAGGGGCAGGTGAGAGCACACACAGGTGAGGGAGGGGCAGCACACCTGGAGAGACTTTTACACTGTCTCCATGTAAAACTTATAGTTTTACATGTTTTATTATCACTTGTGTTTGAGCGAATTAATAATATGTAATTATTCATGAAAAGCTAAACACACGTCACAGCCCCACACACATGAAAGGCTCTGTCATTTCTGTTCAGTTTACAGTACGTTTCACAAAGGGCCACGAGGAGATATGACGTCATGATTGACCAGTTTAGGAAACGCCTCTGACAGCGACATATCAAAACTAAAGATAAAGCCAAAACTAGCATTTGTACCCAGTGTATCAGTGGTTTGTTTTGAGGTGTGAACTTGAACTGATCCAATCTTGGGGCAGATGCTGTAACACACCGGACAGCACAGACAGCACATGCAGCACATGCAGCACATGCAGCACATGCAGTACATGCAGTACATGTAGTACATGCAGCACATGCAGTACATGCAGTACATGGCAGAGTGAGTATATGACTTCAGAAGGACATGTGGGAGGATCTCATGATCATACAGGAGACATGGGGCCTTTTCCTTCACTCAGCGTCGCATGTTCCTGTGAAGGAAAGAGCCGGCGAGGCGCTGCAGGTGGTCCCTAAACAGGCGTAAACAGCCCCACGAACTAAATACATTTTTAATTTACTGACTGGTAAGATATTCTTACACAGCAGCACAGTGAATGCTGTGTAACTCAGGCTTACTTACAGGTTGGTGGCAGGATTCCATAGCTGCTTGAGCGTTTAAGATTCTTGGTTTCCTCTGTGAACAAAAATCCCAAAGGTCCAGAGTGAGTAATTTTGGTCATCAAACTCATTCACTCTACACTTGATGGAGGTCAGAAATCACATCTGACCACAGCTGATGGAAGTGAGGTTTCCAATCTGCACCACTGACCTCCGACCAACCCACACACCACATTCATACTTGGAAATGTGGGTGTTCATACTTGGGAAAGTGTTTTGCCTAAAGACAGAACGACCACCTGCCTCACAGTTTCTCCTGGTGTTTCCAGCGGTCGCCCCTCCAGGTACTTACCAGGCCCAGTCGTGCTTTGCTCTGAGACAAGTTCAGGCTTTGGCGCGGAGGTTTGGTCATCACGTTCTATCGTCTTTGGGTCTGGAGGTCACAATGAAGAAAAGTTAGGGCCGTAGATGTAGCGATTAAAAATTAATAAAAAAAAAAACTGTATATAATAAATATATAATAAACATTGATTTTTTTCTCATTGGCTTCAGGAAGTGGTGTTATTATTCAGCCATAAGACTCTGGCTCGTCTCCATCTCAGAGACGTCGACCACATTCCTGAACAGAGCCACACTAACGGCTCCTGCAGATGAAATATAATGTGTCTTACCAGTATAATCTGCCATGACGGTCTTCAGGTGTGAACCGTGTCAGTCTAAGTCTCTGTAAACAAATAAATTATATATTTAACACACTACATTTGTCTTTTTGTCATATTCTGTAGAACAGACTTTTATGAGCTTGTTAATCATGTTCTTCACAGCGTTCCTTCATTATTTTCGTACTCAGAGCTGTATTTTGATTGATTGATGCATGTTTGAGTAATCCTGTATGGTTTTGAGGCTTGAGGGTTCAGAAAATTCTATATACACACTCATTGCCCTGTGTTTACTTGCAATTAATCAAAAAAAATAAAAAATCAAAATTCTAAAATAAAAATCCCTTTTCCTGTAAAATGTTTCTAGAATTGAGCTGTTTCTGTTATGAACCTGTTTTAGATCAATCCTGCAGTTTACAATAGACAAAATGTAGCATAATGATCTATTTGTGTTTTAGTTTCATATTAAAAATACAAATACCTGAAAAAAAACAGATAATGTGTTCTTTAATAAGACGATTAAGAATGTTCTGAAACGACTGGACATGTCCTTTATAATGTGCACAGCTCTGTTTATTCTAACACTAAGCAAATACACGTAAAATCAACAAAAATGTGTTTTAGGAATAATCTCATGAATAAACAAAATAGACTTAAATTTTAAACTTACCCACAAACCCAAAGATGTGGTGCTGCTCTTTAGCTCTGGTCAAATTGAAAGTTTTCAAAGGTCTCATCAGTTTGTTCGGATACACCCACAGAACTGGACTTTCCCGTTTTTATTTCTTATCTCCTCCTCCTCCGCAGCGTAATTTACTCACCAGAGACTACGCGAGTTTGAGACTTGACACTATGATCAGAGAAATATATTGATGTATTTTCTGTTTAAATATTGTTATACGGTCACAAATCAAGTTAAAGGATGCGTTCACGTTCTAAAATTTGATGATATTAACTTATATATGGAAGATTCACTGTTTTTGAAAGAAACTTATGATCCAGAAATGTTTCTCCTTCCCATTATTTGTTTAGGATCGGCTCTACAAACTTGTTAATCTCATGGTTTGAGGTCCTTCCATCTGACAACAATCGTGTCTTTGGGGTTGAATAATGGCACAAAAAAAGAGAAGACACTGAACTTTGTGTCAGTTTTTTTTCTTCATTTGGATAGGAAGGAAAATATTATTCTTAAATATGTTTTAAACAGTGAGTGTTTAACTATTCAGGTTGACTTACTTGGTGGTGGCAGGAGTCCATATCTGTTGGAGCGTTTAGTATGCACTTGATATTCTGTAAACAAAAACACAAAAGGCTCAGGATGAGTTGTTTTTGTCCTCTAACCCCAAATTTCTGTTGGTTGAGTTCACATCTTATTATTCTTAACAACAACAACACATTTGAACAAAAGAGCACTTTTTGGATGCTTTTCAGTGCATTATTAATTATGGGATTTTCAGTTCTTTTTATGGGATCCAAATATTTTGGATTTGTTCATATCAAAGACTCGTTCAAAAGACTGATTCTTTTTATATTTTATTAGGACCAAATGACAGAATCCAGTCATTTCAGAGAAATGACCTTAGCTAAGATCTGATAATAAAAAATAATTGTTGAAATTGAAAGTGGGAGTGAGTCCACCCTTAAATGTTTGCATATTCTAAATAAAACCCTGCCGTGTCCTCCTCTGAACCGCCCTTCATTTGAGATTTTACCAACACACAAAGTGAATGGAATGTAACTTAACCAGTGCTTAAAGGTGCAGAGGTTATTGTTCTGAGTCTTTATTTCATGGTGCAGGTCACGCAAACCAACAGTGGTGGAAAAAGTGCTGAAAAATTTTACCAAAGTACAGTTACATGACTAAACCTGTACTTAATTACTATTACATATACTGCTACCAAAATTAAGTAAAAGTATAAAATATATATGAAAAATACTACTCAAAGTACCTGCCAATAGGGCCAGTGGAGCAGATTACCGTAAATAAGAGTCAGGTTTGTGGAGCTGCAAGCCCACTCACAGTAAGGATTTTTAGAAATGTTTTTCAGTGCTTTAAACATCCGTAATGAAAAAAACATTTTCATTTTATTCTGTTCTTTTGTCAAAAAAGATGACATCACAGATTAAAAGAGCCCATATTACACTATTTTCTGATTTCTGTTCTAATGTCGCTTCCTCGTCACAAACAGACCTGGAGTTGTGTTTTGATTCCTTCACAGATGAATCCAGATTTAGGCTGAGCTCTTCTCTCCAAAAGAAAACACTCTGTTCCACCTTGTGATGTCATGCGGTAATATAGGAAGTGCTCCACTGTGTTTTTAAATATCACAGATCTTCAATAGAATCATTTGGATCATTTCAGCACTAGAATTGCAATTATATGTAGTAAACCAGGGGTCTCAAACTCAATTTACCTGGGGGCCGCTGGAGGCAGAGTCTGGGTCAGGGTGGGCCGCATAAGGGATTCCACACAAAAAAAGTAAAAAAAAAAAAGAAAAAAAAAAAGTCCTCAAATGTCTTAACAGTTTTAATGATTTCTTCTGAACATGAAGTGTCCTGAACATGAATGGAACATTGAGTGAAAATCATGAACGGTTCTTCTGAACATGGCTTCTCTTGCCTACTCCTTGCTGCCAGAGACTCACTAACCCTGTAGCTTCGACTGCTGCAATATTCTCTTCGGTTACTTTCTTGAAGAAATCTTGTTGCCTCAGTAGACCTGCTTTAAGACTGGCGATCCACTTGGCTCTCTCATCCCCTTGGTATTTTACACATTCCTCAGCATGTTTAGTTGAATAATGGCGTTTAACGTTGTATTCTTTGTGCACTGCAACTTTCTCTGTGCAAATAAGACATGTGGGGATGCCCCTGTGCTCAACAAAGAAATACTGCGTCTCCCACTTTTCTTGAAATTGTCTGTGCTCGTCACCAACCTTTCTTTTCACTGCAGGCTTTGATGAAGACATGACTGGGGTATGACAAAATCTAATTCATTCCGCTTAGTGGCGCTCTTGTTTCACGTTTCAAACAAGTGTTTCGCTAGCTAATTGCGCACAGAGAAAGTCTTAACGTTTTGTGACGGAGCGCGCCTTAACCGGGAGAGCGCTCCGTGCGCTCTGCCGCTCTCGAGCCAGAGCGAGAGGCGCCGGTCGGGGAATGTCAGGGCAGCTACAGGTGCTCCGTCACACGCTTCTATCTGTAACAGCAGCGTAGACGATAAACAGCCCGGTAACAGTCGCCGTTCTTTTTGCGCTCGATCATGACATTTGTGGTAGAAAGTGCGATAGATGGAAGCGCAAAGGCGAATGCTGTCTGACTGTTCATTACATGCCGTGTTGTTGTTGCAAGTGTAAAGTGCACGAAGCTGGTGTAGCTTAGCCCAGCCCCGACCAGGGACTGCGGCTGGGCTGATTGGCCCTTCGGAGGTCCACTTTCTCCACGGGCCACACTAATATTATACTTTCATATTAAGGCGCGGGCCACAAAATATTGTACTGCGAGCCGCGAGTCTGAGACCCCTGTACTAAACTATCTGTAAAAATAGCTATAAACTTGACAACAACCACTTCATGACATCACAAGGTGGAACAGATCAAGAGTTACTCAAACATGTGTGTGAAACAAAACACGACTCCAGATCTGTTTGTTTTTTGAGGGGTGACAACATTATAACAGTGCTAAAAGCTCACAAGAGTCAATTTTATGTAATATGGGACAAGTCCAGTTTTAAAAGTCTTCTCCAAAAGTTCATCCACCCAAAAGACTCGATAATAACAATAATGTGAGTATTATTGTGTTACTGTTGTTATTGTCCACCTCTGCAAACCAAACGCACTCTTATCTGTGCGGAGGAGGAGAATGAAGGGCTGGCTAACCACGTTGTTCCTGCTCTGGTTATTTCTGGAGTTCAGATGATACACATAATTATATGGCCACTCCTCCAGTTTGGGGGTCACGGCCCCGAGTGTCCGATCACCACAGGCACCACCGATGCCTTCACCTTCCAGGCCTGTCCAGCTCTTCCTTGAGACCCTGGTATTTCTCTAGTTTCTCGTGTTCCTCTTTCCTGACATTACTATCGCTCGGTATTGCAGTGTCACCACCACAGCTTTGTTCTCTCACTTATCCAGAACCACGATGTCTGGTTGGTCCATCACCGTTCTGTCTGTATCTGAAGTCCCACAGGATCTTGACTCATTCTCCACAACCTTTGGAGGCGTTTCCCACCTTCATCCTGGGGTTTCCAGCCCGTACTCTGCACAGATGTTTCTGTACACTCTGCCCATCACTTGGTTATGTTGCTCCATGTTCACTTTCCCTGCAGCATCTGACACCTGCAGTTATGTGCTGGACTGTCTCAGGCGCCTCTTTGCACAGCCTGCACCTTGGGTCTTGTCTGGTGTGGTAGATCTGGGCCTCTGTTTGCTCAGGTGCTCAAGGCTCCTGGGATGAGTGCCTCTGTGTCCTTCAGACCAGCGCTCTCCAGCCATTGGGGGGAGGATTTCTTGATATCAGCCACTTCAGTTTTCAGCCTTTCAGCCTCCACAGTCTGTAGAGGTGAAAAAGGAGAATCACAGTGACATAAAGCAATGACACGTCTTGACGCGCCGCTCTGGATTTGGCGCTATTGGTACTGTGACATCACACTAGGGGTTTTCTACGTGTATCTCTGTGGCGGAATGTTCAGTGGTTACCATGGAGGCGCAAAGTACGCATTAACAGACACAGTCAAAACATTTTAAATTAGTCTGAAAAGTCAAGAAGAAAACAAAATGGATTCAGACATCACACTTTCAGGAGCCTGTAATGTTCTAATGTTTAACGGCACAGATCGGCTCACCTGTTTGCGTTCCGACTAAGTCTTACAGTCAGATTATGTTAAAATAAACATCATCTTTAAGACTCTTTTGACTAACAGAGCTTCAGACAGAGCCGTGCCTCCAGTTAGCGTCACAGTCCCAGGGAACGAGGATGACGTCAGTACTAGTTTTGACCCTTGTTACCTTCTAGTTGCTTTTGTCAACCTGAAAGCGTTCGAACATGTGATGGGTTTGTTTTTTACACGCACAGAAATGCAGTTTCCCGTTTTAATCTTTTATCTCACGTCTCCTGAAATGTACCGTCCTTTCTTCACCAGAGCGATACTAAACTCGGGGAAATATATTTGTGTCATTTCCCTTTGAACATTTATTATACTTATTACTTACAATATACAGTACTGAAGATTCACTGTTTTTGAACGAAATTTCCAAACTTCTGATCCACAAATGTTCATTATTTGTTTAGGATGAGCTCCACAAACTTATTTTAATCGTATGTGTTAAAGTCCTTTCAGCTGAAATAGTCACGTCTTTGGGGTTTTAAAAAATAAAAATAAAAAAATCACTGATGTTTATTTATGCTGACTGAGCAGACAGATTTTGTCTGTTTTTTTAATTATTATTTTTTAAAAGGTTTAAAATATAAACCGGAATTCGCCAAGGATGTCCGATTTCTCCAGAATTATTTATTTTAACCACCTAGATGCTTATGTTGAGTATGAATAATTCTGTGAATTTGCAGGACATTTGAATCTTGAAAAATGAATTTAAGACTGGTCCATTTGTGGATGATATGACAGTGTTTTTAAAAGACAAATGCACAGTCAGCACTGTATTCAGGTCTTTTCACCTTAATAAATGTGAAAAGCTCCCAATTCACTCTTGTCTTGTACATACTCCACTAGTGTTAAATCTGATTAACAATTTCTAATGATTCTGCAAAAATGGAGGACGTTAACTTAGAAAAACATGAAGCTGAAAAAGTGTCTTAATCACTGACCCTCAAGAGATCTCAGTGTTTACAAGAGTTCTTCTGTCCGAAATTAAAAAGTTCAATTCAGTCATTTTCAGTCTATACGGAGAAATAAAACACATTACCTAAACAGATCCCAACTGGTTAAAGAATATAAAAATTGTTGCATAAAAGCTTTAGATTTTGAGTCTGTTGGTACATTCCAAGGGCCATTTTGGATAAATGTGGAGGTCTTTATTTCTCACTGAGGTGTGACTTTAAAATAACCAAGATTCCATTTGCTCTGTCAGATTTGACCCATATTCACACATAACTTCACTCCACATGAGTCGATCCTATGGAAGGACAGAGCAATTCTGCAGAAAATCAATACTCAAGCCTGACTGGGTTAACAAGGGAATTCTGTTTCTAACTTATTGACTTTGACGCTTTACTCTGTTTGTTCTCGTACATATAGTGCAGGGGCGCCCACACTTTTTCAGCATGCGAGCTACTTATAAAATGACCAAGTCAAAATGATCTACCTACTACAAAAATGCAAATAATTTCTTTATTTATAAATATATTGAAAATCAGTCAATGTGGAACAGTACTTGGACTTAATGATCTTCATGTGGGAAAAGGCCGACTCAAACAAATAAGTTTTATAGATTTATCTACATTTTATCTGATAAATGTTAATTTAAGCTTAAAATAAGAAACTGTACTGAACACTCTCTGCCCCTATTTGGACCCTCAACCACAGTTTGACAACCCTTCTTTAAGAGAACTTCCACTGGCACTTAACAGAAAACTGTGAAGAAAGTGTGTAGGATTTTTAACCTGGAGTTACATTATCTTACTGGTTTTGCAGTGATATTGAGCAGCCTCTGCACATTGACCAAATGCACATGTACAGATGCATTTGGGCATTTCGTAAAACTCCACCCGTAGGTTTGCTTTGTGCTGTAGGCCTGTTTTGTGCTGTAGGCCTGCTCTGTGCCAACACAGTAACATAAATTTTGATTAGTTTTTGCGTCGCGTTTCGTCGCCCTTCGAATCAGCGCGCATTGAGGAGGGAGCCTGTGTGCGCTCTACTTGGGGAGGAGTGAGAGCGCGAAAAGGCGAGGCAGATGGACAGGTAGGATGTTTTAAGAAGTTTAACCTGCCCTGTGATGCGCACTGTTACGCGAGGCCACACACATGTTGTGGACACGCTGCGCACGCTGGCAGTCCGTGTGGTGACGCGCCGCGCAGTGTCCGCGGGCTCCGGACGAGCGCACAGGCTGCAGAGAGACGGCCCGCGCTCCCGTTTATTGCAGTGGCTGTAATGATCGTGCATCACTCGACGAGTGTCATATCTCGAGTCCGAGACAAGACCGAGTCCGAACGCCTTCAAGACCGAGTCCAAACGCCTTCAAGACAGAGTCCAAACGCGGTCCAAGACCTTAAAGAAACTCTCTCGAGTACTACGTTACGATCTACCCTGGCGATCGACGTATTGGGCACCCCTGATGTAGAGAATATCACCAAAGTTGTAAATCTATTGCAGCAGCATTAACACCTGTTATTGTTGTTTAAAGTGATCACCTCAAACATGTTTAACATATTTATCACAGATGCCTTCAAATCTACACTTTTCCATGATTAGAATAAAAACGATTGGTTGGAAAAGCTGTTTGTAAATTGTGCTAAACGGCCAATTCCGCCTAAAGTAAAAGAGACACAATTCCAGTGTCCAGTTTTGTTCATGAGTGATTCAGATTTGTTAAGACAGGCCTTTTGTGATTTTCCTGAAGAACCCACAGCACCTGTTTTTACTTGTGCTGTGTAAGAAATTCTGTAGGAATTAGTTATCTCTAATTCTCTTAAAATCCCAAATTTTCCCAATTTCAATGTGAATCATATTTTCTATTTGGTGGATGTTTGTGTATCTGACACTGAATATTATTTTCCAACAGGCTAAAACCCACATTCATTGTTGTAAATCGAGAGACCCCCTGCTGAACATTTTATGAATTAATTAAACTATTCTGAAATTGCTTAAATCATTAATAACATAAAAGCTGTAATACCCGTGTTATTTGATGTGGTTTATTTCATTGTAATGAAAATATAAAAAAGAAAAGTTTTGCCAGGTAGAAATTATGGCATTTGGCAGCTGGCAGCAAACCTAATTATAATATATAATATAATCTACAGCTAATAAAAATGTACTAACAAATTTAAATCTGTACGTATGATATAAAGCTGCCCTTATTACAGTTTCAAGTCCAATACTTACTGCCCCCTGGTGTCTCTCTGCAGCATCTCCACAGATTGAAGACTCTGGTCTTGGTCCAGGATTTTCATCGGTTTAATTTAACAAACTGAGACAGAAATGTAATTGGTCTTGTATGTTGGAGATTTATGAGAACAAATAAGAGATGTTTTTGTTTTTGGTTTGTATTTTTCTATCATTCAGTTTGTATACAGTAATTTACAACATATAAAACTTTTTTAATACTGAAAAAGGATTAGCCCTTAGGTTATAAATTGCTTATCCTGTTAAATCCAGTCTTGTACCAGATACTGATACAGATTTCAATAACACATCAGAAGCAAAACGCAAATTGTTCTCAGTATACAAAAGTACAGCTCTCAGTTTTACATGCCATTTTAATAATCACCGATAATTTTACGTTTGACGTATTTTTAAACCTTAAGAAAGAAGTACATCATTTCAATTCATCATTTAAGATAAGATAAGATAAGATATCCTTTATTTGTCCCACAATGGGGAAATTTCAGTGTTGCAACGCACAGCAAAGAGAACAGCAAGAAACAGTAGCAGCAACAGAAGTACAGTTAAGTTAAAAATAGACAAACACTATAAAGATAAGGATTATAAAACTATGTATCATATAAATTGCTAACTTAAAACTATATATACAATAAGTTGCAATCTTAAAACTATATATACAATAAATTGCAATCTTACATTATTGCACAGGGTCCCAGTATTGCACAGGCAGCAGAGTTAGCAGTGTTCATTGTAGTACATTGTAGTATTTAGTTCATTCCATAAAATTACACCAATAACCAAAACACATGTTAACATGAACAACTTTAACATTTGTTCTTAAGCATCTTCCAAATGATATAAACCTCTTAAATTATATATATTGGAATAATATTTGTTCGGATCTTTTTAAATTTTAGCCATCCGAATGGGCTAGCGACAGGCAGCACACATGTTATGACTCGTGTTTGTCTTTAGTTTTGTGTGTATTACTTTTATTTATAGAAGACCACAGGTCATAAACCAACGGGCTGTGTGCTCCTGACGATCAGTTGTGATAATAAGAAATGACGCTAGTCAAAAACACTTTACAAGGATACGGCGCAACTGCGCATGATCGGGCATAAAAAACTATAACGTAGCAAAATAATAATGAAACACACAAACTGACCAAATACTTGAAATAAATGATCAAATATTTAAATTCGATTCCAATATTTATAACGAGATTTTCTTTACCCATAAATTTTACCCCATTAATTTTAACAAATAACCCAAAGAACCAAACACCTCCCACTTGGTCGACTGATGCAAATCCAAGGAGGCCACTACACAAACAGTCATTTGAGTCTTTCTGTGGAAATAACTTATAGTCAATCAGTGGTATCCAAAGAACCAAACCCTCCCTGCCTTCCAGGTTACCCACTATCTAAACAAACAAAGAGTCTTTGGGTACCCAATGGAGAGAACTTTACACTTTGTACTGCTCTTCAATAGGAATCAACACGACCAATCTCCGCACATCTCTACGAAGGACGATAGTCGATGGTAAGGTAGAGACTTTTGCTTTGGTCCTGGAAGTGAGGGTGGCAGGAAGGCCTATGCAGGTCTTCACATCAGCATCCCGGACCACTCCAGTCTTGTCCGGATAGGTGACGACGATTCGACCAAGTCGAAACTGTCCTCTGAGAGCATTTTGATCTGCAATCCAAACCAGATCTCCAACTTGAACACTTCTTTCCGTTCTGTGCCACTTGTGACGGATAAACAAGTTTGGTCCTGCCAGTTCACTCCACTTAGACCAAAACTTGTCGACTCCTGCCTGAAGCGCTCTCAGTCTGCGCCAAGGGTGGGTTTCTAGGTCGATCCCATGCATATCTCCTCCTTGTCCAGTACGCCCCAGGATGAGGGAGTTGGGAGTCAGGTACTCCACTGTTTCCTCTTGCTCCTGCGCCCTGGCATCAATGGGTCGCTCGTTAGTCAGGTTGGCAGCTGAGTAGAGGAGAGTTTGGAACTCCCCCCAGGTGTAGCAGCTAGTTGCCCCACCGAGGCTGCTAAGAGCTCTTTTGATAAGTTTGACAGCCGCCTCTGCCGCTCCATTTCTGTGGGGTGCATCTGCTGGATGGAAATCCCACTGCCATTCAGTTCCATTCTTGGCTGCTACGTCTTCGATTGGCGCTTTCTGTAAACAGGCTAAATGTTTGTGTAGATCACTCAGAGCAGGCTTAGCACCCATGAAATTCGTGCCCCTGTCGGACCACAACTTTCGAGGATGTCCCCTCAGAGCGGTGAATCTGGAGTAGGCCTGAAGAAAGCTCTCAGCAGACAAGTCGTCAACGAGGTCTGCATGAACAGCTCTGGAAGCCATGCAGCAATACACGACTCCCCAGACCTTTTTCTTGATCCGTTTCTTTACTGCATCCATCACCTCGAAGGGGCCGAAAAGGTCTAATGAGGTATATTCAAATGGGTTTGCTCTGTTGGTACGCTCAGGCGGAAGGTTGCTCATTACTTGTTGGCATAGTCTTGCTCTTTGCTTTTTGCAACTGATGCACTCATTAATAATCTTCTTCACTATCCTCCGACCTTCAATGATCCAAGCCCTTTTCCTTGTGCGTAAGAGTGTAGCAGCAACGCCTTCATGATTTTCCTCATGAGCTTCTCTAGCCAGCAATGTCCCCAACCATGACTGGAAAGGGATCAAAGGTATCGCTGTACCATCTTCACTCCAAGATTGGACTCTACCACCACAAAGCAAGAGTCCAGTGTTTTCATCTTTAGTTACAACTAGACGATTCAAAGCTGTAGTCTTAAAGTTTATGCCGTCCTGGGTAGCAAGAGCTAAATCTTGGAAGGCCACTGTTCTCTCTTTTGCAGACAGCTTAGATTTCTTTGCCTCCCACTTTGGTGAGTTCAAGGCTCGGTTTTTTATACTCAGCCAAGATTCCACAGCTCGTCGAACCCAGGCAACAGTTCCACATAGTTTTGACAGACTACAGAATCGTTTAGGCTCCACCAGGTGCACGAGAGCCACACTCCAAGCTATTGGCCTTTTTACAGCTTGAGTTGGACCTTGGTCTTTTGGTGGTGGTTGAAGTGCATTAACTCCCATGTCAGTGTCATCATCACCGGGGTTTGGTGCCTTTCGCAACTGAGCTCTGGTAGTTACCGCTGAGAATGCCTTTCTTTGCAACTTTTTTACGTTATCAGCAACTTTGGTCACAATCTCGCTGGCCATCTTCACAGGCCATTCAGCTTCAGGTTGTTTTAGGAACTCAGGGCCTTGTTGCCATTCTGACTCTTCATTGAGTTCTTCTGGAGTTGCTCCCCTAGTGATGATGTCAGATATGTTGAGGGTACTGTCAACCCACCTCCAATCTTCCACTGGACCAGCCATTTGTATCTCACCGATTCGGTTGGAAAAGAATGTTTGGTAACCATAACTATCCTTCTGGATTGCCCCCAAGACAGTTTGGCTATCCACGAAGTGGACCCAGCGGGCAACCTTGAGACGGCAGTGCTTTTCAAAGTACTTTTTTAGACGGGTTGCAAAGACAGCGCCACATAACTCAGCCTTGATCACGTCCCCTTTCTGGTCTAGAGGAGTTAGTTTGGCTTTTGATTCAACCAACCTCACAACCACCCCATCTTGCGTTTCCCAGCGGAGATAGAGCACGGCGCCATAGGAAGCCTCACTCCCATCAGAAAACGTGACACCCATAGGGCTACCTGTGGCCCCAAAAGGTGTGAGGCTTCTTTCGAATCTAATCTGGCCGAGTCTCACGTACTCTTCAAAGAGCCGTATAGCAGCGTCCCGGAGTTTCGGCGATAATGGATCATCCCAAGTGTCTTTAGTTGGATTGTTTATCCTAGCTTCTTGGTAGGATTCCCTCACAAGCATTACTCCTTTTTGCTTTGCTGGTGTAGCAAGACCAATAGGGTCATAGAATCCTGCGACTTGACTTAGAAGTATTCGACGAGTCAAGGGGTTTGGAGTGTTACTTCGCACTTCACTTTCCTTTAAGTCAATGCCCATCCTCATCTTGCCTCGCTTCTTGGAGAAATTGATGGACGTCATCACACGAAGTTTATCGGTCTCAGGTTCGTAGCCAACACCCAGTGCCTTACTTTCTTCATCTCGCATCTGGTTAGGCAACACTAGAGTCTTAGGAACAAACAGAGTCGTATCACTGTTACTTGAGTTTGCCGCAATTACTGACCTCCCACTTTGGCCAGTCAAGATCCACGGTTTTAGGGAGAAGCTTCCGGCTGCCAGGATCTTTTTGACGCCCTTGGTGACCTTCTCCAGTGTCTTGAAGTCATTGTGGGATGTCAATATGTCATCGACATAGCTGTCTTCTACCAGGACCCTGCGTTCTTCAATCATGGCTACAAACTGCGGAAGATTAGCAGTTTCTCTCATGGCGACCTGGGCGATGCAACCAGCAGGTTTATCCCCGATGTTTACTCTGACGACAGCGAAGGTTTGAATCTCATCCTCTGGGTTGTCTCTCCAGAGGAATCGATGGAGATGAACTTCCTTGTCCTTCAGCCATACAGAATTGTACATCTTCTTCACATCGCCTAGGGCAGCATACAATCCAGTCCTGAATCTCAGAAGGACTCCTCTGATTGAATTGAGGACATCTGGACCCTTGTGCAGAAGGTCATTTAAACTCACCCCAAGGAACTCTTGGCTGCTGTTCCATACAATTCTTACAGGGGTGGAAGATGAGTGTGGATTTGGCGCGACTAAATGGCTGATGTACCACTTCGGTCCCTTCCAACTGTCGAGTTCTTCTTTAGTGAGTTTAGTGGCAGCTCCCCTTGAGATCATCTCATGGATTTGCTCCCTGTATGCAGACTTCCACTCCGGTTCCTTCTCGAGGCGCTTCTCGGTGTTGAGGAAGGTCGCCTCCACTGCACGTCGATTGTCTGGAAGTGTTGTTGGGTCTCCTCTCCATGGATAGGCTGCGTCCCAATGAGGGAACTCACTGTGCTTGTCAGCTTGCACATAGGTAAGGCATTCTTTGATCTTTTCGATTTCTCTTTCCTCTCTAAGTGTCATTTATTTTCCACCGGGGGGACATCTGCCACACTTGCAGCCACCACACTGAGGATCACAGGCAGCACCAACACTGTCCCACTTGAACCATTCGAGAACTTCTTTGTTGGCCACTGCAGCAGTCCGAAGGATCGTTTCTCCATCTTCCACTTTAGCCTTTTCAGGTTCGGGTGGATCCATAAGGACTTCTCTGTAGGCCTTTGAAGCTGATCTCATCGAACGTGCGAAGTGGGTTTCAGACCTGTGCACCGCTAGGTCTACTTCCTCAAAGAGGTCAGGGTGAGCTCCACCGACTGTTACTCCAAGAGGACCATCCCAGAGAACGAGGTCTCCCTCCACTCTGACTGGCTGTGGGACCAGGCGACCCTCCCTGTGACTTATTAGTAGGTCGATTTTCTCTGGGCGGATTAAGTCATTAATGGCGACGTCAGGAAAGAATTTCAATAATTGCTGTGGTGTGACTGCCTGGTTCACCTTTGCGATCTGCTCTAAGCCGTAACATAAGATCTTGTGTTCTGCCACTGTACCCTTCTGTGTTTTTACTCTTAGCCTCAGAGTATACCTTTTAGTAGCAACTATCTTCTCCATTCCACCAACACCTTGGACAATCAACTTGATGTGCTCACCTTTTAGCTTCAGACGCTCAGCGGCTTCATTTGAGATATAATTTGTGTCTGAAGCGAGGTCAATCAGTGTGCCAATTAACTGGCCTGAATTGGTTGTCACAGAGAGTAGCATCATTACTACCGGGTACTCTTGTGGCTCACTGTCAGCCCTAGTGCAAACTGTTGTTGAGATCTTATTTGAGAAAGCTTCTTTGACCTCAGCTTTCAGCTCTGGAGAGAGTTTGGCGAGAACCTCCTCTTGTTTGTCAGTCAATCCAAGTCCCTTCTCTTCTTTCACTTTGCTTTGCTCTCTGTCCTTTTTATCACTTCTTTTTGTCTGTGGCAACGGGCAAAGCAAGTAATTGTGGTCAGAGGATCCACCTTTCTGACAGTCTTCTTTAGAGCATAGGAACTTTTTGGTACAACTGCTGTCTTCATCATGGAGGCGTAAACATTTGAAGCAAACTCCTGCCTTCTTCAGCTGTGCCTGCTTTCCTGATAGGTTGAGCTTCTTGAAGGCTTTGCAGGCAAACAGTCTACCTGCATGCCCTTCGTCTCCACAGGTTATGCATACACTAGGTGGTGAGCCCTTTTTGCTAGATGCGGCCTTGGTGAATGCCTTTTTTTCTCTGCTTTTCTCCTTTGATTTCTCAGTATAGTCCTTTGAGCTGGGCTGCAGCCGATCTAACTCTTCAAGAATGTCCTCCTGCTTTTTCAGGTATCCCAGCAGACAATCGAAGTGATTTCTGGGTGAAAAGTTGCTTGCAGGGTCGTTCTTATGAGTTAACCACTTTTCTTTCACAGAGTCTGGTAGCTTACTCTCAATCGACTGTGCTACTAATCGATTTTTCACCGCATCTTCTTCTCCCAGAACCTGTAGGTCACGAAGAGCTCTTTCCACAGCTTGAATTAGTTCAATTGTCTTTCTAGGGTTGTTTCCCTTGACAGGCGGTAAGTCCTGTACTTCTTTTGAGATAAGTAGCGCTATCATTGGCTTATTTCCATATTTGTTGTCCAGGAGCCTGAACACGTCATTGGCAGTTCCACAGCTGGTCAGCACGAGCTCTCTCTTGACCTTGTCGTCTAGGCTTCCTAAAAGGTGGAACTTTCTTACGTTTTCCAATCTGTAAGGGTTTCCCAGCTGCTGAAGGTCCTCCCATTCAGCTTTCCAACGGTAGTAGTCTCTCATGTTCCCCGAAAACGTGGGCAGGTGTGCTCGTTCTAGGGAGATTTGGGGCTTAAAACCGAGTGGCCCTTGGTACATACCCGGAGCACTTTGGACTTGCCACGGCGTGCTTGCAGCATTTGGAAGTACACCATAGCGGAGATCGGCGGGAGTGCTAAATGGGTTAGGCTGAACCTCATTTACAGGTGTGTGACTGTCTGTAGGGCAAGAAAGTTTGCGGTTGGGAGAAGAACTAGTAGACGCAGCTGGCTCTCTTGTCTGGCCTTGCTCGTCCTCATTTTTTATCTCCATGAATCTTTGCTTCACCTGTTCTTTCTGCTCTTCTTCGTCATCAGACCAAGCACTGCGTCGCCATGCCCACTTATCCCACAGTCTCTCCTGTCTCTTTCTCAGTGTCCTGCTACAGTTTCTACTTTCCGTTAGCTTAGTTTGAGGAATCATGTCTGTCCACTGTGTTACCAGACTGTTGACGTCATAGACCTCTCGTTCCAGGTTTTTATTTATCAATTCGCGCTCCATCCTTGACAGCTGCAGGTGGTCGGTTGCTTCGGCTTGATCCAGGGCTAAACTGGCCTCCTTTACGAGAGTGAAGATTTGCTCCTCAGCAAATCTGGTCCAGAAGCTATTTTGGACAAGGTGTTTAACTTCATCGAACTTGCGATCGCATTCAGTTATTTTCTCGTCAACTTGAACTGCCTTTTTGGTGGCTTCTTCGTCTTCTGATTCTCGTAGGGCCATGGCATATTCGAATCCTGCATCTGTGACTCTGGTGTGCTCTTCTTTGAAGTTTCTCCACTCAGCCTTCAGATCACTTTCTTCTAAAGCATTTGCTCTGGAGGTGAGATAGTTAGCTCTTCTGGTGAATACAGTCTGGGCCACCGAACGCTTCTGCTTTAGCCGCTCTAGTGTCTCCTCTCCTGCCATCTTTTAATTTTCCTTCTTCTCAGGTTTGCAGATTAGCAGGTGAGTAAGCAGTATTTGAATGGACTTTATTACTGGCAGGCCTTTGGTTTATGACTGTTCGGATCTTTTTAAATTTTAGCCATCCGAATGGGCTAGCGACAGGCAGCACACATGTTATGACTCGTGTTTGTCTTTAGTTTTGTGTGTATTACTTTTATTTATAGAAGACCACAGGTCATAAACCAACGGGCTGTGTGCTCCTGACGATCAGTTGTGATAATAAGAAATGACGCTAGTCAAAAACACTTTACAAGGATACGGCGCAACTGCGCATGATCGGGCATAAAAAACTATAACGTAGCAAAATAATAATGAAACACACAAACTGACCAAATACTTGAAATAAATGATCAAATATTTAAATTCGATTCCAATATTTATAACGAGATTTTCTTTACCCATAAATTTTACCCCATTAATTTTAACAAATAACCCAAAGAACCAAACAATATTATTTTTAACTCTAAAAGACTGAAATATTTTAATATATACATTATTCTTAAGTTTTAAAGATTTATTTTGATCTTGTTAATGATTCTGATTCTCTTTTTTGCAATTCAACTAAAAAATCAATACAGTTTTTTCCCGCATTCCCCTTTATCTCTGCACAATAAGAAATATGACATAACCAAGAGGCAATAAATCAAAAACAGCCAAGTGTAAATATGCAGTGAACAGAAGTGTCCAGCAGAGGGAGACAGTGGCGCACAAAAACTACTCTAAAAGTGTCTGGGCCATTTTTCACGATGGGGTTACACTTTTGTCTCATTAATATTCACAAATCACAGAGGGTGATGTTTGTACATGTGTTTTGATATCCACAAATCCAAATTTAATATTTGTAACTTGTGTTTTGGTCTTTGCAAATAGATGTGTATTTGTAAATATATCTTTTTTTCATTTGTCTGCATTTGTAGAGTTCTGAAAAAGAACGTCTCAAAAATCTGTGAATTTGTGTCATTGGTGATCCACAAATGCAAATCACATTTTATAAACAGAATTTTCAGCTCCACATGTTCTGAGGAGAAGGAACCAAACGATGGACAGAACAATGCGACTGTGCTCTTTAAAATGTTATTAATGTCCAGTTTTACTTTGGTCCTTGGTATTTCGCTCCTCATGTGTCCTTCATTTCTTCGATTGAGTTTTTACTGTATGTTCCAAAGGTTCCATCCACTGCTGCCATTGTGGATTTTTTTATATCCCAGGTACAAAGCTCTAAAGTCAAGTGGGACATTAATGCTGAAAATACTTTTTAGTGTTTTATTATCCCATTCTCTTTACATGCTGGTTAAAAATGTGTCCAAAACCTGCAGCTTTTACTGGTGCATGTCCTTTGACAAATTGACAGAAGTTCCTGGATTAATGGAAAATCTCAAATTCTAGATCCAGATAACCTGAAGGAACAAACTCTGAGATTAAAATTGTTATGCAGATTGTGAGGCTGCTGTATTGTTGTCTCAGTTTAACATAACCTTGAGGTAAATGGCCACAAGCAAAACCACAATGGTAACTAAGCAGATAATCTTCCTCTCAGCCTCTTTCATCTGATCTCTGATTTCTTTCATTTTAAGCATTTCTTTTGTGAAGCAGCTGTTTTTCTGCGCCATTTTGTCAATCTTCTTCAGTAATTCTGCAACTTGTGTGTCATTAGTTTCATTTGTATTTAAAACAAGGTACCTGCCCTCACATTCCTTTAACATGTCCTTAACAAAGGCACCACATTCTTCTATGTAGTTCTCAATGGTATAATTCTCATCCAGTACTTCTCCTCCTGTGAAAACGACAATAACATAATCTGCCACCTTTTCTCCGAGTCTGTTTTTGATCAGCTCCAGAGAGTCTTGGTCTTGTTCATTGATTTTCCCGATGGGCAGCAGCAGTAAGAAGGCGTGAGGACCTGGAGACACCTGAGAGATGCAGTTGGAGAGTTCTTTTTCACTGAAACTGTCGTTGTACAAAGGGGGCATTATCACCATGGTGATAGTGCGTCCCTGCACCGTCCGACTCACCATCTCACGGGTCGTGTATGATTGTGTACGAGTTTTTGGCTGGAAAAATTTCTCCCTCAGAATGGTGTTAGCAGAAGCACTTTTACCACTGTCGTTTTTTCCAATCAGAGCGATCCTCAGAGGCATCGGGCTCAAATTCATCTCTGGAGACTTTGGCACTTTCTGTATCACAGCTTCTAAAAACATGTCTTTGGTGTAAGCTCCAGCGCCGCTGTGTGTCAGTTTGTCTATAGTGTCCATCAGCTCTGTGACTTCTCGCGGGTCCTCGATGTTTAGACACAGGGCTCCTCCTCCACAGATCTGACTCAGCTCATCCAGGTTCATGCGACACCTTGTTGAGGACTTCACAGAAACATTGTGGGGCCACACAGAGATCAAACTCACAGTGAAGTCTCTGACCCGAGAGCCAAGCGTTTTCTGTAATATTTTTAACTCCTGCTTGTCTTCATTGGTGAGGCGACCTGGTATCACCAGGATGAAGGCATGGACTCCCTCAGGACCACAGAGGGAGAGGCAGTCGAGACAGAGCTGCCTCACTGTCTCCAGAGGTTTTCCAGACAGAGACGGCAGCTCCACCAGAGACACCCTTCGCCCACTCACCTCTCCCTCATGTTTCACACTCTGCTCTGGGCTCTCTGCAGGATCCTCTGCTCTCCCTAAAATGAACTCAACTACTGAGATCTTCTCTGCTCTGCTCCTTCCAAAAAGAACCAGGTTCAGAGAGGGTTTATTCTTTATGCTGAGGGTCAGACCTGAGTCTTTCTCTTCAGAGGGGCCATAAATCTCTTTGTTCTCTTTCAACATGTCACAGATTCTTGAAAACAACTGTTTATGTTTAAATTCTTTCATCTCATTTCTATATAGATCATTATAATCCATCGACAGATATCTGTACCTGCACCTCCTGATCATGTCTCTTATATGAGCCTCTCTCATGTATTCCTCCATGAACCATATACTTGAGCCATATACATCTCTGGGTCTGAACATCAGCACCAGTGAATGGTGAAAGGCCTCCTCACTGAAGCTCTCCAGGACTGACTCTAGTCTGTTTTTGTGCTGCTCAGTGAAGTCTTCAGGATTTAGCACCAGTAGAAACACATGAGGACCTGGGGCGCTCACATCTTTAATGTTTTGTATAAACTGTTTAATGTCTTGTTGGGACGAGTTGTTGAGCTGCTGGTCTGGAGTGCAGATCACAGTCAGTTTTTTTTCCTGAAATGTTCCACTGCCTTTGACACGTTCCTGATCTTCAGTGAACTCGTTGTTTCCCAAAAGGAGGTTTCCCACTGAGGCCCTCAGACTCCAGCTGTTCCCCAGAAGAACCAGCTTCAGCTCAGACACTGAAATGGAGACAGACACAGCTGAAGGGGGCAGTGTGTAAAACATGAGGAAAACTTTAATAACTGTAAACAAATTCCACTTTTGAACACCAGAGGGCGAATTGTGCAGTGTCATTTTCCACATCACCATAAGGGGGCGTCACTGTTCTGAATTCTACAAAGAGTCAGTACATGTCTCCTGTACGATAGTGAGAGACACACCCCATGCCACATGTGCCCCCTGTGAACCGTCAGGTATTAGCATAACAATAACAAGTGCTGTTATTATTTAAACATCAGTTTGTACAATTTAAGTCACTGCTTATTGTAATGAACATATGGTTGAACTGACTTCTCCCAGTGAAGAGCAGACAGGTGCAGCAGGTGAGGGAGGGGCAGGTGAGGGAGGGGCAGGTGAGGGAGGGGCAGGTGAGAGAGGGGCAGGTGAGAGAGGGGCAGGTGAGAGAGGGGCAGGTGAGAGAGAGCAGGTGAGAGAGGGCAGGTGAGAGAGGGGCAGGTGAGAGCACACACAGGTGAGAGAGGGGCAGGTGAGAGAGGGGCAGGTGAGAGAGAGCAGGTGAGAGAGGGCAGGTGAGAGAGGGGCAGGTGAGAGCACACACAGGTGAGGGAGGGGCAGGTGAGAGCACACACAGGTGAGGGAGGGGCAGCACACCTGGAGAGACTTTTACACTGTCTCCATGTAAAACTTATAGTTTTACATGTTTTATTATCACTTGTCTTTGAGCGAATTAATAATATGTAATTATTCATGAAAAGCTAAACACACGTCACAGCCCCACACACATGAAAGGCTCTGTCATTTCTGTTCAGTTTACAGTACGTTTCACAAAAGGCCACGAGGAGATATGACGTCATGATTGACCAGTTTAGGAAACGCCTCTGACAGCGACATATCAAAACTAAAGATAAAGCCAAAACTAGCATTTGTACCCAGTGTATCAGCGGTTTGTTTTGAGGTGTGAACTTGAACTGATCCAATCTTGGGGCAGATGCTGTAACACACCTGACAGCACAGGCAGCACATGCAGTACATGCAGTACATGCAGCACATGTAGTACATGCAGTACATGCAGCACATGCAGCACATGTAGTACATGTAGTACATGCAGCACATGTAGCACATGCAGAACATGGCAGAGTGAGTATATGACTTCAGAAGGACATGTGGGAGGATCTCATGATCATACAGGAGACATGGGGCCTTTTCCTTCACTCAGCGTCACATGTTCCTGTGAAGGAAAGAGCCGGCGAGGCGCTGCAGGTGGTCCCTAAACAGGTGTAAACAGCCCCACGAACTAAATACATTTTTGATTTACTCACTGGTAAGATATTCTTACACAGCAGCACAGTGAATGCTGTGTAACTCAGGCTTACTTACAGGTTGGTGGCAGGAGTTCATAGCTGCTTGAGCGTTTAAGATTCTTGGTTTCCTCTGTGAACAAAAATCCCAAAGGTCCAGAGTGAGTCATTTTGGTCATCAAACTCATTCACTCTACACTTGATGGAGGTCAGAAATCACATCTGACCACAGCTGATGGAAGTGAGGTTTCCAATCTGCACCACTGACCTCCGACCAACCCACACACCACATTCATACTGGGAAATGTGGGTGTTCATACTTGGGAAAGTGTCTTGCCTAAAGACAGAACGACCACCTGCCTCACAGTTTCTCCTGGTGTTTCCAGCGGTCGCTCCTCCAGGTACTTACCAGGCCCAGTCGTGCTTTGCTCTGAGACAAGTTCAGGCTTTGGCGCGGAGGTTTGGTCATCACGTTCTGTCGGCTTTGGGTCTGGAGGTCACAATGAAGAACAGTTAGGGCTGTAGATGTAGCGATTAAAAAATAAAAATAAAAAAAATGTCCGTATAAATATACATTGATTTTTTTTCTCATTGGCTTCAGGAAGTGGTGTTATTATTCAACCATAAGGCTCAATAACAAGTGCTGTTATTATTTAAACATCAGTTTGTACAATTTAAGTCACTGCTTATTGTAATGAACATATGGTTGAACTGACTTCTCCCAGTGAAGAGCAGACAGGTGCAGCAGGTGAGGGAGGGGCAGGTGAGGGAGGGGCAGGTGAGAGCACACACAGGTGAGGGAGGGGCATCACACCTGGAGAGACTTTTACACTGTCTCCATGTAAAACTTATAGTTTTACATGTTTTATTATCACTTGTCTTTGAGCAAATTAATAATATGTAATTATTCATGAAAAGCTAAACACACGTCACAGCCCCACACACATGAAAGGCTCTGTCATTTCTGTTCAGTTTACAGTACGTTTCACAAAAGGCCACGAGGAGATATGACGTCATGATTGACCAGTTTAGGAAACGCCTCTGACAGCGACATATCAAAACTAAAGATAAAGCCAAAACTAGCATTTGTACCCAGTGTATCAGTGGTTTGTTTTGAGGTGTGAACTTGAACTGATCCAATCTTGGGGCAAATGCTGTAACACACCTGACAGCACAGGCAGCACATGCAGCACATGCAGAACATGCAGTACATGCAGCACATGCAGTACATGCAGCACATGCAGTACATGCAGCACATGCAGCACATGCAGTACATGCAGCACATGCAGTACATGCAGCACATGCAGCACATGCAGTACATGGCAGAGTGAGTATATGACTTCAGAAGGACATGTGGGAGGATCTCATGATCATACAGGAGACATGGGGCCTTTTCCTTCACTCAGCGTCGCATGTTCCTGTGAAGGAAAGAGCCGGCGAGGCGCTGCAGGTGGTCCCTAAACAGGTGTAAACAGCCCCACCAACTAAATACATTTTTGATTTACTCACTGGTTAGATATTCTTACACAGCAGCACAGTGAATGCTGTGTAACTCCGCACTCTGCACCACTGACCTCCGACCAACCCACACACCACGTTCATACTGGGAAATGTGGGTGTTCATACTTGGGAAAGTGTCTTGCCTAAAGACAGAACGACCACCTGCCTCACAGTTTCTCCTGGTGTTTCCAGCGGTCGCCCCTCCAGGTACTTACCAGGCCCAGTCGAGCTTTGCTCTGAGACAAGTTCAGGCTTTGGCGCGGAGGTTTGGTCATCACGTTCTGTCGGCTTTGGGTCTGGAGGTCACAATGAAGAACAGTTAGGGCCGTAGATGTAGCGATTAAAAAATAAAAATAAAAAAAATGTCCGTATAAATAAACATTGATTTTTTTTCTCATTGGCTTCAGGAAGTGGTGTTATTATTCAGCCATAAGACTCAATAACAAGTGCTGTTATTATTTAAACATCAGTTTGTACAATTTAAGTCACTGCTTATTGTAATGAACATATGGTTGAACTGACTTCTCCCAGTGAAGAGCAGACAGGTGCAGCAGGTGAGGGAGGGGCAGGTGAGGGTGGGCAGGTGAGAGAGGGGCAGGTGAGAGCACACACAGGTGAGAGAGGGCAGGTGAGGGAGGGGCAGGTGAGAGCACACACAGGTGAGAGAGGGCAGGTGAGGGAGGGGCAGATGAGAGAGGGGCAGGTGAGAGCACACACAGGTGAGGGAGGGGCAGGTGAGAGCACACACAGGTGAGGGAGGGGCAGGTGAGAGAGAGCAGGTGAGAGAGGGGCAGGTGAGAGAGAGCAGGTGAGAGAGGGCAGGTGAGAGAGGGGCAGGTGAGAGCACACACAGGTGAGGGAGGGGTAGGTGAGAGCACACACAGGTGAGGGAGGGGCAGGTGAGAGAGGGGCAGGTGAGAGCACACACAGGTGAGGGAGGGGTAGGTGAGAGCACACACAGGTGAGGGAGGGGCAGGTGAGAGAGGGGCAGGTGAGAGCACACACAGGTGAGGGAGGGGCAGGTGAGAGAGGGGCAGGTGAGAGCACACACAGGTGAGGGAGGGGCAGGTGAGAGCACACACAGGTGAGGGAGGGGCAGATGAGAGCACACACAGGTGAGAGAGGGCAGGTGAGGGAGGGGCAGGTGAGAAAGGGGCAGGTGAGAGCACACACAGGTGAGGGAGGGGCAGGTGAGAGAGGGGCAGGTGAGAGCACACACAGGTGAGGGAGGGGCAGGTGAGAGCACACACAGGTGAGGGAGGGGCAGGTGAGAGCATACACAGGTGAGGGAGGGGCAGGAGAGGGAGGGGCAGGTGAGAGCACACACAGGTGACGGAGGGGCAGGTGAGGGAGGGCAGGGGAGGGAGGGGCAGGTGAGAGCACACACAGGTGAGGGAGGGGCAGGTGAGGGAGGGCAGGGGAGGGAGGGGCAGGTGAGAGCACACACAGGTGAGGGAGGGGCAGGTGAGGGAGGGGCAGGTGAGAGCACACACAGGTGAGGGAGGGGCAGGTGAGAGCACACACAGGTGAGAGAGGGGCAGGTGAGAGCACACACAGGTGAGGGAGGGGCAGCACACCTGGAGAGACTTTTACACTGTCTCCATGTAAAACTTATAGTTTTACATGTTTTATTATCACTTGTCTTTGAGCAAATTAATAATATGTAATTATTCATGAAAAGCTAAACACACGTCACAGCCCCACACACATGAAAGGCTCTGTCATTTCTGTTCAGTTTACAGTACGTTTCACAAAAGGCCACGAGGAGATATGACGTCATGATTGACCAGTTTAGGAAACGCCTCTGACAGCGACATATCAAAACTAAAGATAAAGCCAAAACTAGCATTTGTACCCAGTGTATCAGTGGTTTGTTTTGAGGTGTGAACTTGAACTGATCCAATCTTGGGGCAGATGCTGTAACACTACACCTGACAGCACAGGCAGCACATGCAGCACATACAGCACATGCAGTACATGTAGTACATGCAGCACATGCAGTACATGCAGTACATGTAGTACATGCAGCACATGCAGTACATGCAGCACATGCAGTACATGTAGTACATGCAGCACATGTAGTACATGCAGCACATGCAGTACATGCAGCACATACAGCACATGCAGTACATGTAGTACATGCAGCACATGCAGTACATGCAGTACATGTAGTACATGCAGCACATGCAGTACATGCAGCACATGCAGTACATGTAGTACATGCAGCACATGTAGTACATGCAGCACATGCAGTACATGCAGTACATGTAGTACATGCAGCACATGCAGCACATGCAGTACATGCAGTACATGCAGTACATGTAGTACATGCAGCACATGCAGTACATGCAGTACATGTAGTACATGCAGCACATGCAGCACATGCAGTACATGTAGTACATGCAGTACATGCAGTACATGCAGCACATGCAGTACATGGCAGAGTGAGTATATGACTTCAGAAGGACATGTGGGAGGATCTCATGATCATACAGGAGACATGGGGCCTTTTCCTTCACTCAGCGTCGCATGTTCCTGTGAAGGAAAGAGCCGGCGAGGCGCTGCAGGTGGTCCCTAAACAGGTGTAAACAGCCCCACGAACTAAATACATTTTTAATTTACTCACTGGTAAGATATTCTTACACAGCAGCACAGTGAATGCTGTGTAACTCAGCACTCTGCACCACTGACCTCCGACCAACCCACACACCACATTCATACTGGGAATAGAGGTAAGATCGGGCCTAAAAAATCCAGCCCGACCCGACCCGCGGGTATTAAAACTCGACCCGACCCGAGTCCGACCAATTAACTTGATTTGCAGGCCCGAGCCCGAAGCAAACCCGAAATTTCATGCGGACCTGCGGAGGGGAAGATTATTAAGAGGGCGTCGTTCACGTGCGCAGAGCATGCACTGGCTCTGCGGCTCCTGTTACAGGAGCCGCTCTGGCTCTGGCTCTGGCTCATGCTCTGCGCACGAATTTAACCGTTTATTTATTTTAAAAAAGTCAGCGAGAGAGAAGCCCGGCCCGACCCGACCCGAAGCAATGATCGGGCTTGGGCTTAAGATCTTACCTCTAACTGGGAAATGTGGGTGTTCATACTTGGGAAAGTGTCTTGCCTAAAGACAGAACGACCACCTGCCTCACAGTTTCTCCTGGTATTTCCAGCGGTCGCCCCTCCAGGTACTTACCAGGCCCAGTCGAGCTTTGCTCTGAGACAAGTTCAGGCTTTGGCGCAGAGGTCTGGTCATCACGTTCTATCGGCTTTGGGTCTGGAGGTCACAATGAAGAAAAGTTAGGGCCGTAGATGTAGCCATTAAAAATAAAATAATTAAATTTGTCTGTATAAATAAACATTGATTTTTTTCTCATTGGCATCAGGAAGTGGTGTTATTATTCAGCCATAAGACTCTGGCTCGTCTCCATCTCAGAGACGTCGACCACATTCCTGAACAGAGCCACACCAGCAGCTCCTGCAGATGAAATATAATGTGTCTTACCAATATAACCTGCCATGATGGTCTTCAGGTGTGAACTGTGTCAGTCTAAGTCTCTGTAAACAAATTAATTATATAGTTAACACACTACATTTGTCTTTTTGTCATATTCTGTAGAACAGACTTTTATGAGCTTGTTAATCATGTTCTTAACAGCGTTCCTTCATTATTTTCGTACTCAGAGCTGTATTTTGATTGATTGATGCATGTTTGAGTAATCCTGTATGGTTTTGAGGCTTGAGGGTTCAGAAAATTCTATATACACTCATTGCCCTGTGTTTACTTGCAATTAATCAAACAAAAAAATCTAAAATCTAAAATAAAAATCCCTTTTCCTGTAAAAAGTTTCTAGAATTGAGCTGTTTCTGTTATGAACCTGTTTTAGATCAATCCTGCAGTTTACAATAGACAAAATGTAGCATAATGATCTATTTGTGTTTTAGTTTCATATTAAAAATACAAATACTTAAAAAAAAACAAATAATGTGTTCTTTAATAAGACGATTAAGAATGTTCTGAAACGACTGGACATGTCCTTTATAATGTGCACAGCTCTGTTTATTCTAACACTAAGCAAATACACGTAAAATCAACAAAAATGTGTTTTAGGAATAATCTCATGAATAAACAAAATAGACTTAAATTTTAAACTTACCCACAAACCCAAAGATGTGGTGCTGCTCTTTAGCTCTGGTCAAATTGAAAGTTTTCAAATGTCTGATCAGTTTGTTCAGATACACTCACAGAACTGGACTTTCCCGTTTTTATTTCTTATCTCATCCTCCTCCACAGCGTAATTTACTCACCAGAGACTACGTGAGTTTGAGACTTGACACTATGATCAGAGAAATATATTGGTGTATTTCTGTTTAAATATTGTTATACGGTCACAAATCAAGTTAAAGGATGCGTTCACGTTCTAAAATTTGATGATATTAACTTATATATGGAAGATTCACTGTTTTTGAAAGAAACTTATGATCCAGAAATGTTTTTCCTTCCCATTATTTGTTTAGGATCGGCTCTACAAACTTGTTAATCTCATGGTTTGAGGTCCTTCCAGCTGACAACAATCGTGTCTTTGGGGTTGAATAATGGCACAAAAAAAGAGAAAACACTGAACTTTGTGTCAGTTTTTTTTTTTCATTTGGATAGAGATATGAACCATAAAACCTGCGTGAAGTTGGCCCCACAAAACGCAAACCTACACAAAAGCTGTGGCAGCCGTTTGAGCTTCGTTTGTGCTGCAAAAAGTTTCGTTTGCGCGATTCTGGTTCTTAAGATATTTGCAGTTTAATTTTCGGCCGATGACGTCGTCCAGCCCCCTCAGAATGTACAAAACAGCACAAAAAAAGCACAAACGATTGACATAGTTTCTGTGTAGGTTTGAGTTCGATGGGGCGACTTCACGGTGGTAACCATAAACCATAAAGCATTTTAACAAATCTTCATCTGATATTTAAACTGCACATTCCACCTGAGGATTCTGCCTCCTCTGAAGTGTGACTGGAATGTACCTCGACCGGTTCAGACAATGTTTATAGCGAAGAGATTGTTTTTTTTTGAGTCTTTATTTCCTGGTGCAGGTCACATGGACACGAACAAGCAGCAGTTTTCTCTTCTGCATGTCCCTGATTGATCGACCTACCTGTCAATCACACCTATTGGTGGAAAAGTTTACTTCTTTTTTAAAAACAATACCGTAGGAGGTGTATTTACTGTTTATTGTATTGCTGACACGTTTGGCTGCCGGATCAGTCTTCAGAACTGCCCCCGGTGTTGGTGGTGCCGTATATCAGCTGTTGTTACTTCCTGTGGGTGTGGTCAGCCTGATGGACCTGGCAGGTGCCCCAGTTCCCGATTTCAGTGGCCTCCCCGATCCAGCGTTTGAATTTCTTGTTCTCCGTTCCAGTTTTAAACCCAAAGACGCCGTGTGGCTCTCAGCTCTCGTCAAACTGAAGGGCGAATGTGTCTTCTGGAGATCAGGGGTCTCCAACCTGTAACTCGGGAGCTCCTAGTCGCTCCCCATCCCCTTCCAAGTAGCTCGCCAAAGGATTTCTGAATTATACGTATTGTGATCAAGTCAAACTGGATTGATTAAATGCCTATTACCGTTGTACAGTTGTGCTCATAAGTTTACAGACCCTGACAGAATTTGTTTGATTTCTTGTCCATCTTTCAGAGAATATGAAAAATAACACAAAAAAGTTTCTTTCACTCATGGTCAGTGCTTTGGGTGAAGCCGTTTATTATCAGACAACTGTGTTTCCTCTTTTTAATTCATAATGAGAACAGAAACTACACAAATGACCCAGTGAAGCTGGAGTCTTTTGTGATAGTTTTGTATTACACTACAAAAAAGGATTTTCTAGCATAGTTAAACTGACTTGAATTAAGCAGATTCATCTTAAAAGATCAATTTTAAGATTTTTTTACTTAATGAGATTTTTTTAACTTGTTTCTAGATATTCTATCCTGATTTATCTTATCTCGATATTACAACTTATTCTAAGCACTTTTTATATTAAATAAAAGGAGGTCAGAAGAGACGAACACTCCAGAACCTTCACTTTATTCTGCTGGAGCCACAGCTCCACTTGCCTTTGTGTTTTGGATCATTCTCATGTTGGAAAATCCGAATACGTCCCAGGTGCAGCTTCTGGACCAAGAAATCAGAAATTCTGCCAGAGTCTGGAAGCTTATGAGCACAACTGTAAATGTATAATTGTGATGCCGAACTTCGTACAAAGGCCGTGGCTCTTGTATTTACTCAATTACTTGTGGCAGCTAAAACTAGCAGCTTTCTGGCATTTTCGTTTTGTAAAAGTAGCTCACCGGAGGAAAAAGGTTGGACACCTCTGCTGTAGAGAGTTTGTTTTATGTCGACCCGCACAGAACTGAATTAAATCAAAATAGAACTGAAGTGAATTAAAATAAAAGGAAAAGTCCAAGTCTTCTTGAGTGAGACGCAGGTTCCTAGCTTCCTGGCAGCCTGGTGGTTAGAGAGGGGAGAGTTCAGTATCCTAACAGCCTATTAAGCCTAATATTATTGGCACTAATGTGAGTCGGTATAGTCACATGGTCAGTATAGTCACATGGTCAGTATAGTCACATGGTCAGTATAGTCACATTTTCTTTGTGTTTTTGGTCATTTTAAAGCAGCTTTTCTGTATTTTACCCAAACAAATGACAGTGTTTGCCTCTCTTTACTGCAGGGATCAGATTGGTCAAAAATGGGGACACCTGGGACATTTCTTGAACAAAACTGGAACAAATAAGTGGTTTTGTATAAATCTGCTGGAACAGGGGTCTCGTGGCTCAAAACTGGGACTGTCCCGGGTAAATAGGGACGTCCGGTCACACTAAACAGAAAGTTACACAGTGCGCCATAAAGCATAACGTGCCCATAGAGTCATTTTCAGTGGAGAGGAAACCAGATCATACACTGGGAGAACGTGCAAACTGCCGGAATCTAACCCAAGACCTTTGTGCCTGTGTTCGTTCTTATTTAGCCTGATTTATTTCACCGCCAAGTGTTGAATAATTTAACCTCAAATCACGCCAAAGGACCCAAAAGCCCTCGGAAATGTGTCAGCGCCCGAAGCTAATCTCCCACCGCCAAATATCTGCGCTAACCGAGCTAATCACAGGCTAACGCTAAAGCTAACTCTGGCTCCTCTTCCGAGAGCCCATGGTCGTCAGGGTGATTTCGTTTTGGGGGGATTTTAACGATATATTTAAGCGCGTAAGACCTGCACAAAAGAGGAGAGTGATGCAACGATAATCTGAAAACAAAAACACAGACGCCGCGCAGAGGTGGCAACGTCAAGACGAATTTATCAGAGACGCTTCACGAGAATTACACGAGGATTTTAAAATATCTGTTTTCAATTATGTTAAAAGAATCGGACCAAAATGGAAGGATTTAGGAGCTGGAACGTTTTTGGAGAAGGAGAGATGAAATAAACTGTACTGTGGTTTGAGTAGAAGTTTTCAGATCTTCTACTTAAAGTGAATTCCACAGGTTTTCGTGTTTTCTTTTTATTATTATTACTTCAATTAGTGTTAAAGTACCTGTGATAAATATTTATTATAGTTTTACACCAGTTAAGTGACAGTTTGTGGAAAGAACCTGAGAAGAAAAGCGCAAAAATACAGGAAGTTGTGCACAGCAAAGGCATTTTTCTGGACTTTTCTGAGCTTTTAACCATGTTATAGTAGTTTATTTTCATTGACCCTCTGAATTACTTATGGAGTCACTTATTTTCAAGACGCTATTTTGTCGAACAAGCCGATTTTCACCTGCACTGGTACACGCCCACTGTGACGTACGCCATTTTATTTTCTTAATCCATGTTACGTGTAGGATTTGGCAGTGCTGCGTAGTCATTTTGGTCCAAATGAAAAATGCTGTTTGCTTGTGTGATGTTCAGTTGTCCATGATTATGTTTACAGCTACGTTAGCCTCCACTGGACACTACAGCTTCATAGAATTACCTCCGCAAATGTAAACGCCTAACTTCTGCCCATGTCCAACCAGGAAGTAAAACTAAAGAGAAGATGGCGGCGCACAGACGCAGCAGCCCGGAGCTTTGAGTTGTTGGTGGTGTTTTTGTTATCGTACAGTCTTGTGCACTTTGACCTGGCCGAGTCGCCTCACTACAGCCGCTCTGAACTTCTCGAACTTAACTGTGTGTTTGTTTACATTCTAGCATTTGCACTATTTACATTGATTTAAACACGAATACCTACTTCTCATACACATCGATGCTCTAAATGTAATTTCGTTCTTACTTGTGACAATGACAATAAATCTTTGAATCTAAAACTTCACTTTCCAGGGAAACGTGCGATGAAACTCCCGGTGTGTCGTTTCCCGACACTGGGCTCCAGCGACTGTGATCAAACCCACTGATTTAAATGTGATCGTTGGTAAAATGAAGCCTGCAGACTTATGTGCGGTTTGGAATCATCTCGTCTCTTCTAATCACATGTTCCCAGTGCGAGAGAGAGAGTCCTGCGTCAGGGCGGAAACGATGAAAACTGAGGTACGGATTCCAAACGTCTTCCGGGTTTGTGACGTAAAGGTGAATAGAGCCTGTTGTGTCCATGGAAGTTCAAGTATTTTATTGTAGCTCCATGATTGTATCTGATCAGATGAGCAAAGACTGTCGCCAAAACTATAAGTGTCCCTCTCAAAGCTGTTGATCGATAGAGTCAAAATCCCGGACATTTTGGGATAATTTAGAAATTTCACCCGGAAGTTATTTTTGGGTCTCAAAAGAAGACATGTCTGGGAAAAAGAGGACGTTTGGTCAGATTATCTCTGTATTAAGATTAAGTAATTGAATTAAACTGAATGAACATGAGCTCCTTCTGTCTAAAACCAAAGAACAGGACAAATCTGCGGTGATCTATCTTTGTATCTATCCATCTATTTATCTACGATATTCAAGTCTCACAATACGACATGGTCACGGTCTGAACATCACAGCACGATATTTATTGCGATATCGTGGAAAAGATCGCGATATTATGATATTCTACATAATAACAAGACTGACTCTAAAACGCTTTGACCAGTCATTGGTGCAACATTTATTGTCATTAGGGATGGAACGAAATCCAAATCTCTCTGTACGATATTTTCACCATAAACATCTCACCGAACCAGATTTATTACAATAAAAAAAACTGTGAATCTGCGACTTTTTCCTCTAAAAATGCTTCACAGACTTAATCCAAAGAATGAAGATGTAAAAGTGCTTAGAACAGTTATTTCTTCATGTCGTCTGCACTGAAACGGAGCAAAGGATCATGGTCTATGTAGTTCCCTCTGTTTTTATTAACTATTTCTGCATCAGAACTGTTCATTTAAGCAAAGAGACTTGAGATTCGATATATTGTGATGCTCCACGATATTATTGTGAGACCTTTGACGACACGACATCACCAGATTTACGTTATTGCTCCACTCCTTCTGTCGTATCTTTCTCTCTCTTTATCTCTGAGTTGAAGAGTTCCTCGGTCGGAGTGAAGTTAATCTGCGTCCGCTGCGGAGAGGACAGGTGTCGCCTCCATTTCGGCTCTTTTCTCCCGTCCCCGCACCTGTCTCTCCATCTGCTCCTGCCGCTCCTGTCAGAGGGGGGCGGCAGGGGCGAGAGGAGACGGGGCATCTGACACGAGGTACTTAACACGTTCGTGTGGGTTTTCTCCGGCGATGCCACGTGTGCGTCGTCCACAGAGGAATGTTCGGCGGTTTGAGGCTCGAGGCTCCGCACACTCTGCCCTCGCGCTCTTGAGCCCGACACCGAATCGGACGAATGGACCAAACTCCGAGACGTTCCACTGTGAAAAGCTCCAGAATAGAGCTTTAATACGGACGTCAGGAGAGAAATATTCAGAATTATTGTAGAATTTTGCGTCAGGATTCACATTTCAAACTCGATTTCGACGATAAACTTGACACCAATTCTGAAACCGCGACGATAATAAAAAAAACACTTTCTTTAAACGATAGAATGTGATTTTTTTTGTGATTCTCCATCCCTCTCTCTCCTCCTCTCCCTTTCTCCTTCTATCCATCTAGCTTTCTATCTCTATCATTCCATCTATCTTTTGATCTTTCTTTCTATCTCTCTGTAGATCTGACCTGTAACTCGACGTACTGTGGAATCTATCCATCTATCTATCCATCCATCCATCCATCCATCCATCTAACCATCCATCCAACCATCCATCCATCTATCTATCTTATCTATCTTATCTATCTTATCTATCTTATCTATCTTATCTATCTTATCTATCTTATCTATCTATCTATCTATCCATCCATCCATCCATCCATCCATCCATCCATCCATCCATCCATCCATCCATCCATCCTATCTATCTCTTTTATCTCTTTCTTTCTGTCTTTATCCTTTTATCCATGTATCTGTCTATCATTCTGTCTTTCTATCTATCTTTCTATTTCCGTCATTCTATCTGTCTATCTATCGTTCCATCAGTCTATCCATATCTATCTATCTGTCTTTCAATGTCTATCATTCTGTCCATCTGTCTATATCTGTCCTTCTATCCATCCATCGTTCTTTCTATCGATCTTTCTATCTCTAACATTCTATCTATATCTTTCTTTCTATCCAGCTTTCTATCTCTCGTTCTATCATCTATCTATATCTATCATCTATCCTTTGATCTTTCTATTGATCTTTCTTTCTATCTATCATCCATCTATCTATCCATCTTTCTATCATCAATCTTTCCTTCTATCATCCATCTATCTCTATCGTTCTGTCCATCTATATCTAACATTCTATCCATCCATCCATCTTTCTGTCTATCATCTTTCTATCTATGATCCATCTTTCTTTCTATCTATCATCTTTCTATCTCTGTCGTTCTATCATCTATCTATATCTATCCTTCTATCTATCCATCTTTCTTTCTATCTACCTATCTTTCTATTTCTATTTTTATCTTTCTATCTCTATCGTTCTATCTATCTATCTATCTCGTTCTCGTTTTATTCATCTATTTATTAGCTTTCTTTGTGTTTCTATCTCTTTCTATCCTATATTTCTCTCTACCTGTCTTTCTATTTCAGTTTTTATCTTTCTATCTCTTTCTTTCTATCCATGTATCTATTGCTATTCTATCTATCTATCTTTTTCTATCTATCTGTCTGTCTGTCCTTCTATCCTTCTATCCTTCTCTCCTTCTCTCTGATAAATGCAGAATAGCTCGTTGCAGAGTTCTGGGAGCAGCAGATTCTCTGTGGTGTTAAATTATTTTTATTGGAGTAAATAAATAAATTTCACTTTTCTGAATCACAGAATTTCAGATTTAAATTCTGCTGGAAACAAAAGTGAAAAGTGAAAACGGTTCTTTTTTTCTCTGATGATTCTGAGACAAAAACACACAGAGGTCAAAAAAGAGATTTTCTCCAAGTCCCTCCAGACCTGCTGAGCAACAGAGGGAGGAGAGGAGGAGGAGAGGAGAGAGGGATGAGAGGAGAGGAGAGAGGGAGGAGAGAAGAGGAGAGAGGGAGGAGAGGAGAGGAGGAGAGAGGGAGGAGGAGAGGGAGGAGAGGAGGAGAGGAGGAGAGGAGAGAGGGATGAGAGGAGAGGAGAGAGGGAGGAGAGGAGGAGAGAGGGAGGAGAGGAGAGGAGGAGAGAGGGAGGAGGAGAGGGAGGAGAGGAGGAGGAGAGAGGAGAGGAGGAGAGGAGAGAGGGAGGAGGAGAGGAGAGAGGGAGGAGAGGAGAGGAGAGGAGAGAGGGAGGAGAGGAGGAGAGGAGAGAGGGAGGAGAGGAGAGAGGGAGGAGGAGAGAGGGAGGAGAGAGAGGGAGGAGAGGAGGAGAGGAGAGAGGGAGGAGAGGAGAGAGGGAGGAGAGAGGGAGGAGAGGAGAGGAGAGAGGAGAGAGGAGGAGGAGAGGAGAGAGGGAGGAGAGGAGAGAGGAGGAGAGAGGGAGGAGAGGAGGAGAGGAGAGAGGGAGGAGAGGAGAGAGGGAGGAGAGGAGAGAGGGAGGAGAGGAGGAGAGAGGGAGGAGAGGAGAGAGGGAGGAGAGAGGGAGGAGAGGAGAGAGGGAGGAGAGAGAGGGAGGAGAGTAGGAGGAGAGGAGAGAGGGAGGAGAGGAGGAGGAGAGAGGGAGGAGAGGAGGAGAGAGGGATGAGAGGAGGAGAGAGGGAGAAGAGTGAGAGAGGAGGGGAGAGGAGACAGACAAGAACAGATAAGAGGGAGGGAGAAACAGACGGGGAGAAGAGAGGGGGATGAGAGAAGACAGGGAGGGAGAGCGGGATGAGAGGAGAGGGAGAAAGAGGAGAAGAAAGGGGGAGGGAGGGATAACAGAGGAGAGGAGGATAAGAGAAGAGAGAAGGAGGGAAGGGGAGGGAAAGAGGAGAAGAGAGAGATGGAGAAAGAGAAAAAAAAGAGGAGGAGGGAGAAGAGAGAGCGAGAAACAGGGATGGAGGGAGGGGCAGAGATAGATGAGAGAGAGAGAAAAAAGAAAAGAGAAGGGCAAGACAAGGGGGAAAGAGGAAGAGAGAGGGATGGAGAAACACTGAGAGGGGGAGAGAGAAGGAGTGAGAGGGAGAGAAAAAGAGAGAGAATGAGAAGGAAAGAGGGAGACAGAGGAGAGAGAGATAGATAAAGAGGAGAAGGAGGCAGAAGGGAGAAAGAGGAGAAGAGAGAGGGAAGAGGTGGGAGAGAAAGAGAGAGTGGGAGAGAGATGGAGAGGGAGAAAGAGATAAACAAGAAGAGAGGGGGAAGCAGAAGGGGAAAGGAAAGGAAAAGGAGTAAGAGACCGAAGGAGAGAGAGACGAGGAAGTACAAATGAGGGAGAGATAAAGAGAAGAGATGGAGAAAGGGATGAGGAGGAGAGATAGAAAGACGAGCTCCGAGATTAAATATTGTTTTACCGAGGGCGTGATTGACAGAGCGAGCGTAAACAAACGACGGAAAGACGAGACAATAATAATAAATCAGAGCGAAAACAACACGTTCGAAACAGACGACAAGAAAAAGACGCCGAAAGAACGAAAGAAAAAAATGACACGATTTTAAAGAAGGAAAATTTTACAAAAGCTTTTAATGTTTTTATTGAATTGTTTTGGTTTAAAGGTTCTGCAGTTCACAAATGGACTCATGTGAAATTGAAGTCAGTGACTCTTTATTATTCGTCTGTTACATCTGCAAAGCTCAAAACGCTCTGCTCCACCTCGTGATGTCATGAAGTGGTGGTTTTCAAGTGAACAGCTTTTCTTTTCTTTTCTTTTTTTCTTTAGTTCAGAAGAGATTGACACTTCCAGGGCCAAGGAAAGCACAGTTCAGTCCTGGTCTAGTCCCATCCTGGTTTAGTCCTGGTTCAGACCTGATTCAGACCTGATTCAGACCTGATTCAGTCCTGGTTGAATCCTGGTTTAGACCTGTTTTAGCCCTGGTCTAGTCCTAGTCTTGTCCTGGTTCAGTCTAGGTATAGTCCGGGTCTAATCCTGGTTTAGTCCTGGTCTAGTCCTGGTTTAGTCCTGATCTAGTCCTGGTCTAGTCCTGGTCTAGTCCTGGTCTCGCCCGGGTCCAGTCCTGGTCTAGCACTGATTTAGTCCTAGTTCAGTCGCTGGTCTAGTCCTGGTCTAGCCCTAGTTCAGTCCTAGTTTTGCCATTTTTTATTCTGGTCTAGCCCTGCTTTAGTCCTGGTCTAGTCCTGGTCTAGTCCTGGTCTAGTCCTGGTCTAGTCCTGGTCTAGTCCTGGTCTAGTCCTGGTCTAGCCCTGCTTTAGTCCTGGTCTAGTCCTGGTCTAGTCCTGGTCTAGTCCTGGTCTAGCCCTTGTCTAGTCCTGGTCTAGTCCTGGTCTAGTCCTGGTCTAGTCCTGGTCTAGTCCTGGTCTAGTCCTGGTGTAGGAACGTCCCCTGTACAGATCATAAACTGTATAAAGATCCTCCGATGCTTCTAGTGACGGTTTGTGGAGTTTAAAAACACAGTGGAGCACTTCCTGTATCACCACATGATGACATCACAAGGTGGAACACAGCGTTTTTTTTTTACTGTTTGAGAGAAGAACTCGTGCTAAATCTGCAGGTCTGTGCGTTGAAACGTGTGTGAATGAAACAAACCCCAGCTCCAGGTCTGTTTGTGTGGAGGAAACTGCATCAGGACAGTTCGATATGAACCTTTCGCACTGGGGAATATTTAGTCGCACATTTGAATTTGTGATGCGGCCGACGGCTCGTGAAGCGATCGGGAAAACAAACTTTCATTTTCACGTCTCCGGGGCAAAATATTCACAATTAAACACGTGAAAGCTTCAGTTGTTTTGAAATTAAAAATACTCGCAGTGTGAAGTCATTTCCCTGTTGTAAGTATTAGTACTAGTAGAATATATATTAGTAATTGATATTTTTGGACCATTTTTTCATTATTTTCCCCATATTAGGAACATAACAATAACAAATCTGGTGATATCGTATTGTCAAAGGTCTCACAATAACATCGTGGAGCATCACAATATATCGAATCCTGAGTCTCTTTGCTTAAATGAACAGTTCTGATGCAGGAATAGCTAAAAAAAAACAGAGGGAACTACATAGACCATGATCCTTTGCTCCGTTTCAGTGCAGACGACATGAAGAAATAACTGTTCTAAGCACTTTTACATCTTCATTCTGTGGATTAAGTCTGTGAAGCATTTTTAGAGGAAAAAGGAGCAGATTCACAGTTTTATATTGAAATAAATCTGGTCCAGTGAGATGTTTATGGTGAAAATATCGTCCAGAGATTTGGATTTCGTTCCATCCCTAATGACAATAAATGTTGCACCAATGACTGGTCAAAGCGTTTCAGAGTCAGTCTTGTTATTCTGTAGAATATCGTAATATCGTGAGTTTTCCCACGATATCGCAATAAATATCGTATCCTGAGACTTGGATATCGTCACATCCCTCGTCATTAGTGACCAAACTGACTCATAACTCGTAAAATATTTGAGAAGTGTGTATAAGTGGCCATACCGGCTCGTCAAAGCCTGAACCCGTCAGATCTCAGAAGCTAAGCAGGGCCGGGCCTGGTTAGTACTTGGATGGGAGACCACAAGGAATTCCAGGTGCCACAGGGGGGCGCCAGTCGCAAAAACTGTCGTTGTGTCCTTAGGCAAGACACTTCACCCACATTGCCTAGTATGAAAGTGGTGTGTGCGTGAATGGTGGTGGTGGTCGGAGGGGCCGATGGCGCAGATTGGCAGCCTCGCTTCCGTCAGTCTGCCCCAGGGCAGCTGTAGCTACGATAGTAGTTTACCACCACCGGGTCTGGAGTGAATGAACAATGCTCTGTAAAGTGTCTTTGAGTGTCCAGAAAAGCGCTATATAAAACTGATGCATTACTATAAGTATTTGCAGTAGAAGTAGCAGTAGTAGTAGTAGTATTTTGCAGTAGTCGCAGTATTTTGCAGTAGTAGTCATAGTATTTTGCAGTAGTAGTTGTAGTATTTTGCAGTAGTCGCAGTATTTTGCAGTAGTAGTCGTAGTATTTGCAGTAGTAGTCGTAGTATTTTGCAGTAGTAGTTGTAGTATTTTGCAGTAGTCGCAGTATTTTTCAGTAGTAGTCATAGTATTTTGCAGTAGTAGTTGTAGTATTTTGCAGTAGTCGCAGTATTTTGCAGTAGTAGTTGTAGTATTTTGCAGTAGTCGCAGTATTTTGCAGTAGTAGTCGCAGTATTTTGCAGTAGTAGTCGTAGTATTTTGCAGTAGTAGTTGTAGTATTTTGCAGTAGTAGTCGCAGTATTTTGCAGTAGTAGTCGCAGTATTTTGCAGTAGTAGTCGTAGTATTTTGCAGTAGTCGCAGTATTTTGCAGTAGTAGTCGCAGTATTTTGCAGTAGTAGTCGTATTTTGCAGTAGTAGTCGTAGTATTTTGCAGTAGTAGTCGTAGTATTTGCAGTAGTAGTCGTAGTATTTTGCAGTAGTCGCAGTATTTTGCAGTAGTAGTCGCAGTATTTTGCAGTAGTAGTTGTAGTATTTTGTAGTAGTAGTCGTAGTATTTTGCAGTAGTCGCAGTATTTTGCAGTAGTAGTCGCAGTATTTTGCAGTAGTAGTTGTAGTATTTTGCAGTAGTAGTTGTAGTATTTTGCAGTAGTAGTCGCAGTATTTTGCAGTAGTAGTCGTAGTATTTGCAGTCGTAGTATTTGCAGTAGTAGTCGTAGTATTTGCAGTAGTAGTCGTAGTATTTGCAGTAGTAGTCGTAGTATTTGCAGTAGTAGTCGTAGTATTTGCAGTCGTAGTATTTGCAGTCGTAGTATTTGCAGTAGTAGTCGTAGTAGTCGTAGTATTTGCAGTAGTAGTCGTAGTAGTCGTAGAAGTCGTAGTATTTGCAGTAGTAGTATTTGCAGTAGTAGTATTTGCAGTCGTAGTATTTTTCCTGCTCTGTCCCATATTCGTGTTTTGTTCTCGCCTCGGGCTCCAGGACCTACTTCCTCCTCGTCCCTCTGGATTTAAACCTCCTCAAACCAAAACACAATCTGCTCCTGTGTCCTTGAGCAAAACACTTCCACCCCATTGTTCCCTCCACGTACGATAGGAAGGGCGGGCAGGAGAGGAAGGGCATCTGTCTTAAAAATCAAATCACCACAACAGCTCTAAGCTTGAAAAATACACAACTAAATTAAAGGTCCGATAGTGCGAAATGGACTCTCGAGAACGTTAAACCAAAAACAGACCTGGAGTTGTGTTTGGTTTTTATTATTTTTGATTTATTACTATATACGACACAAACCTCGATACGTACGTCACGATACGACACATACCTCGATACGTACGTCACAATACGACACATACCTCGATACGTACATCACGATACGACACATACCTCGATACGTAGGCTACGATACGATACATACCTCGATACGTACGTCACGATACGACACATACCTCGATATGTACGTCACGATACGACACATACCTCGATACGTAGGCCAAGATACGACACATACCTCGATACGTACGTCACGATACGACACATACCTCGATACGTACGTCACGATACGATACATACCTCGATACGTAGGCCACGATACGACATATACCTCGATACGTATGTCACAAAACGACATATACCTCGATACGTACGTCACGATACGACACAAACCTCAATACGTACGTCACGATACGACATATACCTCGATACGTACATCACGATACGACACAAACCTCAATACGTACATCACGATACGACACATACCTCGATACGTACATCACGATATGACACATACCTCGATACGTACATCACAGTATGACACATACCTCGATACGTACATCACGATACGACACAAACCTCGATACGTATGTCACAAAACGACACATACCTCGATACGTACATCACGATATGACACAAACCTCAATACGTACATCACAGTATGACACATACCTCGATACGTACGTCACGATACGACACATACCTCGATACGTACATCACGATACGACACATACCTCGATACGTACATCACGATATGACACATACCTCGATACGTACATCACAGTATGACACATACCTCGATACGTACGTCACGATACGACACAAACCTCGATACGTATGTCACAAAACGACACATACCTCGATACGTACATCACGATACGACACAAACCTCAATACGTACGTCACGATACGACATATACCTCGATACGTAGGCCACGATACGACACATACCTCAATACGTAGGTCACGATACGACACATACCTCGATACGTACGTCACAATACGATACATACCTCGATACGTACATCACGATACGACACAAACCTCGATACGGACATCACGATATGACACATACCTCAATACGTAGGTCACGATACGACACATACCTCGATACGTATGTCACAAAACGACACATACCTCGATACGTACGTCACGATACGACACAAACCTCAATACGTACGTCACGATACGACATATACCTCGATACGTAGGCCACGATACGACACATACCTCAATACGTAGGTCACGATACGACACATACCTCAATACGTAGGTCACGATACGACACATACCTCGATACGTACGTCACGATACGACACAAACCTCGATACGTAGGCCACGATACGACACATACCTCGATACGTACATCACGATACGATACATACCTCGATACGTAGGCCACGATACGACACAAACCTCGATACGTAGGCCACGATACGATACATACCTCGATACGTAGGTCACAATACGACACATACCTCGATACGTAGGCCACGATACGACACAAACCTCGATACGTATGTCACAAAACGACACATACCTCGATACGTACATCACGATATGACACAAACCTCAATACGTATGTCACGATACGACACATACCTCGATACGTACATCACGATACGATACATACCTCGATACGTAGGCCACGATACAACACATACCTCGATACGTAGGCCACGATACGATACATACCTCGATACGTAGGTCACAATACGACACATACCTCGATACGTAGGCCACGATACGACACAAACCTCGATACGTATGTCACAAAACGACACATACCTCGATACGTACATCACGATATGACACATACCTCGATACGTACGTCACGATACGACACAAACCTCGATACGTATGTCACAAAACGACACATACCTCGATACGTACATCACGATATGACACAAACCTCAATACGTACGTCACGATACGACACATACCTCGATACGTAGGCCACGATACGACACATACCTCGATACGTAGGTCACGATACGACACATACCTCGATACGTAGGCCACGATACGACACATACCTCGATACGTAGGCCACGATACGACACAAACCTCGATACGTATGTCACAAAACGACACATACCTCGATACGTACATCACGATACGACACAAACCTCGATATGTACGTCACGATACGACACAAACCTCGATACGTATGTCACAAAACGACACATACCTCGATACGTACGTCACGATACGATACATACCTCGATACGTAGGCCACGATACGACACATACCTCGATACGTAGGCCACGATACGATACATACCTCGATACGTAGGCCACGATACGATACATACCTCGATACGTAGGCCACGATACGACACATACCTCGATATGTACATCACGATACGACACAAACCTCGATACGTACATCACGATATGACACATACCTCGATACGTACATCACGATACGACACATACCTCGATACGTAGGTCACAATACAACACATACCTCGATATGCACGTCACGATACGACACATACCTCGATACATAGGCCACAATATGACACATACCGCGATACGTACGTCACGATACGACACATACCTCGATACGTAGGCCACGATATGACAAACCTCGATACGTATGTCACAAAACGACACATACCTCGATACGTACATCACGATACGACACAAACCTCAATACGTACATCACGATACGACACATACCTCGATACGTACATCACGATATGACACATACCTCGATACGTACATCACAGTATGACACATACCTCGATACGTACGTCACGATACGACACATACCTCGATACGTATGTCACAAAACGACACATACCTCGATACGTACATCACGATATGACACAAACCTCGATACGTATGTCACGATACAACACATACCTCGATACGGACATCACGATATGACACATACCTCGATACGGACATCACAATACCACACATACCTCGATACGTACATCACGATACGACACATACCTCGATACGTAGGTCACAATACAACACATACCTCGATATGCACGTCACGATACGACACATACCTCGATACATAGGCCACAATATGACACATACCTCGATACGTACGTCACGATACGACACATACCTCGATACGTATGTCACAAAACGACACATACCTCGATACGTACATCACGATACGACACAAACCTCGATACGTACATCACGATACAACACATACCTCGATACGGACATCACGATATGACACATACCTCGATACGTACATCACAATACCACACATACCTCGATACGTACATCACGATACGACACATACCTCGATACGTAGGCCACGATACGACACAAACCTCGATACGTAGGCCACGATACGATACATACCTCGATCGTGGGTCTGTCACGATACATACCTCGATCGTAGGCCACGATCGACACATACCTCGATATGTACATCCGCGATCGACACAAACCTCGATCGTGCGTCTGTCGACACATACCTCGATACGTGCGTCTGTCTGACACAAACCTCGATACGTAGGCCACGATACGATACATACCTCGATACGTAGGTCACAATACGATACATACCTCGATACGTAGGCCACGATACGACACATACCTCGATATGTACATCACGATACGACACAAACCTCGATACGTAGGCCACGATACAATACAAACCTCGATACAGTGCATGTTTCGATTCACTACGATATATTTCATATCGTTTCGATATGATTCAATAAAAAATAAAGGCTAAATCGTGGCTGTGATACTAAAAGTCTTTGTTGAACCACTTCTTGTGCGAAGTTCATATGAAACACAAACATTTTAATCCTCAAAACTGTGAAAATGTCAAATGTGTCGCATAAACGATTTTCCTTCCTCTAAACAAGCAACAAAACTGTAGCGCTGTAACTTAAAAATTTTGTAAAATAAACCAAAAAATACTCTTGGTGATATATCAGCCCACACCCCTAATTACCACATGACATCACAAGGTGGAACAGAGTTTGTTTGCGGTTTGAGAGAAGAACTCAGCCTAAATCTGCAGCTGTGTTTGTGGGTTAATCATGTGAGAATAAAACAAAACAACTCCAGGTCGTTTGTGATGAGGAAACTACATCAGAACACGGACTCTTTTATTACAATCTTTTTCTAATTAGTATCTTGATCACCACTAAGACCCTTTAATCCCTGTTTGATTGGTTCCTCCCACTTTGTGACTGTTTATATGTTGATGCGCTCGATGTGGAAAATTAATTATCAGTATTCGACTTCAATAAAAGTTCTTAAGCTCATGAAACAAAGGAGTCATTAAATATTGAATTATAATATTTATGTTTATAGAGTCTCATTTATTTAGAGTTAAAAGGAGAATTTACGGAGAATTAGAACTTAACCAGAACTAAACCTGGTCTAAACTAGAACTTATAGAATCACTGTGTGGCTGTGAGGATCTGTCACAGTGGAGATATAAACACTTAAATCTACCAGAAAATGACTTTAAAGTAGAGAAATGATCTGTACCTCTAGAGATTTGCTTTATACACTGGAAAAACAATATCTAAGTAAGTTAAAATTAAATACTTAAATAAAGAACATTTTACTTTATTTAAGCAACATCAACTTGACAAATCAAATTATTTACTAATGGAATAAGTGTGTTTTTCTTAATTCGAGCAACATTTGATTTTGTTTCTTATTATAAGTGCAAAACGTCTAGTTCCCCTGGCAGATAATCTTACGTGTGAAGTAAAATTTACTCACGATCACGATAAAACTTTGATGAATGATTTGAAAATGACCTCGCTGCTTAGACAGATCATTTCACTACTTTTAAGTCATTTTCTGATAGATTTAAGTGTTTATGTCTTACATTTTGGCCAAGCTTTTTGCAGTGCAGTAGAGTAAACTGATAATAAGTTCTCAGATAACAAATTCTAAATAAAACGGTTTAAATTCTGCGAAATTCTGGATAAACACATTTAAAACAGGTTTATGATTAGTTTTCATGGTCTGATAATAAATTCAAAGCTGCTAAATTCTAGATCGAAGTACTTACATGATCGTAGTTCGTCCATTCATACTAATCTAAAAACTTCAACTTTATTGATCCATAAGGGAAATTATTTGATTTGAAATGAAGTGTTGCAGGTGAAAACTCTGGTAAATGGACTGTAGCTTCTTCTTTTAAAACTTCATTGCCTAAATTTTCTGACTATTGAGTCATGGAAGAAATATATGTGACAATTTTTTAAATGGTTTTGAAAAATATAAAAATAATCTTTTTTTTTCATGCACAAAATTTGATACTTTTGCCGTCCAAAATGGGTTAAAGGGTTAAAATCTCAAAATATGATATAATATTTGGTATGTGGGATCAGAGCAGAAGTAAATAAAGATACTGATGTAAAAAGTTGAAGAAAAGTCTGTATTGCATTAAATTATTTTTTTTAAACTATGATGTTCTTGTAAGTGTAGCTGTAACTTTTAGAGTTTGTGCAAAAAAACTACAAAAAATCTCAAAATAACCCCAACACAAATTAAAATGATCTGAAATATATAGAAATAATCCAGTTTTTTCATTTTTTTCATGCTCTAAATTTGCTGTAAAATGGTACTTAAAGGGATAAAAATGTCAAAATATTATATATAATATTTGGTATGTGTGATTAAAGCAGAAGTAAATGAAGACATGGATATAGAAAAGTTGAAGAAAAGTCTGTATTGCTTTAAATTAATTTAAAAAAAAAAGATGTTCTTGTAAAGTGTAGATGTAACTTTTAGAGTTTGTGCAAAAAACAAACAAAAAAATCTCAAATTCAGTGTTGGCGTTATTTTATGACATCTTCAGCCTCTGAAAACCCCAACACAAACACATTAAAATAATCTGAAAAATATACAAATAATCCAGTTTTTTCATGCACAAAATTTTAGACTTTTGCTGTCAAAAATGGCATTTAAATGGTTAAAATGTCAAAATATTCTATCATATTTGGCATGTGTGATTAGAGCAGAAGTAAATGACGATACACTGATATAAAAAAGTTAAAGAAAAATATTGTGTTATTCTTTTTCGATGGACATTTTTGTCACCAAGGACCACAGGTTTAACTATTTTTAAAGTGGTGCACGAGGCTCAAGATTATCCAACCATTTCAGAACTACAAAATGAAGAATAACCTGATATAACTTCTAAAATCTTGGCCAGATCAGAGAAATTTGCAGTGCTCCGGGTAAATTTCTGTGTTTGGCTTCCACAGAACTAATAAAATGTTAAAATCTTTTTTTAAAAAAAGTCTTTAAACTTTAGTGGATTAAACTTGCCCCTGTAGCTTTACTTTGACTTTTTAACCAAATCAGGCCAAGTTACAGGTTATTTTTACATTTCGACTCATTCAAAAGTTATAATTTCAGTTTTATTTGTGCTCTTCTTGTGCAAAATGTTGTCCTTGTTGTTGTTGCTGCCACTGGAGTCACTCGTATTTTAAGTAAACAATCTGAAGACACCCAGGAGGAGCAGAGGAGGAGGAGGAGGGTCTGAAACCACGCCTCGCTCCAGAGTTCTCCGCCCGCAGCCAGAGTCTCCAGGCCGGGGAAGAGGCACCGAGGACCGGGGAAGAGCGAGAGAGCGAATCGGGGGGTGGACGCGAACCAAGCGCCGCCGCGGCCGAACACTTATTTTTACCTCTGATTTTGCAGGAATTTCTCATGCACGAAGCCACGTACACATCGCAATTGCAATTTCACGCCAAGTTATCGCTTTTGGGAGGATTTTCGCGCAGGATTTCTTTCCCAAACACTCAAATCTTCGGAGGATGCTGCTGCTGCTGCTGCGGGTGCTACGTCCGTGCGCCTGACAAACTTACCCCCTCTCGTCAGTCATTCAACCAGGTAACCGCACCGCTACGCACGATTTGGCGCTACTTTTTGCACGTTTTTGCCCGATGCGCCTTTGCGTCGCTGCGTTATTCGGTATTTCGGACGCGTTCGGTGCACGGAGGGAGCGTGTGGACCGGCGTGCCCGAGAATCGCGCCTCGATGATGGGGAAGGAGCTTGTGGTCACTCTGGAAGGGGGGGAAACATTTTTTTCCCTGACCGCCGCATATCTGATCACGTTACGCGTTCTTGAGCCATTGCGATGTCCATTAGCGGCGTTGTTGGTGCACGAAGCCGCGTTTGGAGAAAATACGTGAAAAATAAGTGAATTATTATTTCTACAAATCAATGGAAGATTCGTTTGTGGAGTTGGTGCTTTGGTGATGTGTTTCTGTGATCGATCAGCTGCCTGTAGCTTTTATTTATTATTATTATTTTACAAACACATTGAAGAGTTAGAAATCACTTATTTTACGTGTTTATTTAAAGGTGAGCTGTGTAACTTTTCTGCTGGAAGGTCCGTCAAATACTGTCGGATGCTTTTCTGCGTGGAGATGTTATTGGTTTGTTTGAAATGTTTCGCAGTACGGCATTAAACCTTTCTATCGTCACGTTACAGGTCGGATCTGTGGAGAGGCGACCCCGCTCACAGTCAGAATGTCGTTTTTCTAGGTATTTTTGAGCTCTAAAACCACCTGTAACTGGATAATAGAATATAAATATAGATAATCACTTTTTTTGTAGTTTTTCTGCTGGAAGGTCTGTCACCATGGATACGTCATTGCTCTGCCTGGAATGTCCCACAGTGTGTTTTTCTAAGTATTTTTGAGTTATAAAACCACCTGTAATTGAATAAATGTAAAGTAGAGAAAAAGAAACAAAACAAAAAAACAACCTGGTCTAAACTAGAACTTAAAGAATCACTGTGTAGCTTTTCTGCCGGGAGGTCTGACACCTGCCTCTGCCTGGAATGTTCCACAGTGTGACTTTAAACAGCTTTACTTGACATTTTAGAGCTCAAAAAGTCCCAGAAAAACCGACGTTCTGACTGTGAGCGGAGTTTCCTCTTTAGAAAGAAGCAGGAAATATTTATTTGAGAAATGTTTTAGTAAAGTTGTACTTTTCAGAGTAGTTTTGGAGTAGCCTAATCTAGTTTACAGTACTTACGACGGTACTTTTACTTGAGTAATATATCGTACAGTGTTGCTCAAAGTATTGGTCCAAAAAAATTACACAAGTAAGCTAAGAGTAAAAAAGTATTTGGAAAAAGTACTACTCAAGTAAGAGTAATTTAAAGAGTAAGTGTCAGGATGAAGCTCATTGGAGGTTGTGTAACTTTTCTCTGTGGAGTTGCTATTGCTTTGTCTGAAATGTTTCGCAGTACGGCATTAAACCTTTCTGTCGTCACGTTACAGGTCGGATCTGTGGAGAGGCGACTCCGCTCACTGTCAGAATGTTTGTTTTTCTAAGTATTTCTGAGGTATAAAACCACCTGTAACTGAATAAATGTAAAGTTAAAAAAATAGTCTAAACTAGAACTTCAAGCGTGACTAGTTTTTCTGCCGGAAGGTCTGACACCTGCCTCGGCCTGGAATGTTCCACAGTGTGACTTTAAACAGCTCTATTTTACATTTATTCAATCACAGGTGGTTTTAGAGCTCAGAAATACAGAGATAAACAGACACAGAAATGTTTTATTGAGTATTATATTGTAGCACTGGTCCAAAAACTGACTCAAGTAGGCTTAAAAAGTATAATTACTCAAGTAAGAGTAACTTAAAGAGTAACTGTCTGATTATCTGATTTATAAACCTGTCTATCATCATGTTGCGGGTCAGATCTGTGGAGAGGCGAACCCGCTCACAGTCAGAATGAGTGTTTTTTCTAGGTATTTTTGAGCTCTAAAACCACCTGTATCTGAATAAAAGGCTTAAATAAATAATACATAACATAAACCTAAACTAGAACTTAAAGAACGACTATGTAGTTTTTCTGCCGGAAGGTCTGACACCTGCATTTCACCATAGAGATGTTATTGCTTGGCCTGGAAAGTTCCACAGTGTGACTTTAAACAGCTCTACTTTACATTTATTCAATCACAGGAGGTTTTATAGTTCAAAAACACATAGAAAAATAGACGTTCTGACTGTGAGCGGAGTTTCCTCTTTAGAAAGAAGCAGGAAATATTTATTTGAGAAATGTTTCAGTAGTTTTGAGTACTTTTTGAGTAGCCTAATGTATTTTACAGTGTGACGGTACTTTTACTTGAGTATTATATTGTAGTACTGGGCCAAAAAATTACTCAACTAGGCTTAAAAAGTATAATTACTCAAGTAAAAGTACTGTCACACTGTAAAATCTATTAGGCTACTCCAAAACTACTCAAAACTACCCTGAGAAGTACAATTTTACTAAAGCATAAATAAATAAATAAATATTTCCTTTTACTTGAGTATTATATCGTAGTATTTGTCCAAAAAAATGCTCAAGTAGGCTTAAAAAGTATAATTACTCAAGTAAAAGTAATGTAAGGAGCAACTGTCAGGACGTAGCATCTGATTTATAATTTGAAGGACGAAACATTAAAGGTGCATTGTGTAACTTTTCTGCGCGGAGGGAAAATACGTGAAAATGAGTGAATTATTATTACTGTGAATCAATGGAAGATTCGTTTGTGGTTTGTGACTCTGATCGATCCTGTGGTTTGTATCGATTTTAGAATGAGATTTGTTTGTTTGTTTATTCTTTTTTAATACAAACACATTGAACGGTTTCAGTTTATTATACAGTTTATTTAAAGGCGCATTGTGCAACTTTTCTGGTGGAAGGTCCGTCAAACGCTGCCAAACACTTTTCTCCGTGGAGATGTTTGAAATGTCTCGTGGTTTGGAGTTAAACCTTTCTGTCACCACAGAGACCGAATCAGGCCACGTTACGGGTCAGATCTGTGGAGAGGCGACGCCGCTCACAGTCAGAACGTTGTTTTTCTTGGTATTTTTGAGCGATAAAACCACCTGTAATTGGACAAACGTAAAGTAGAGCTGTTTAATGTCACACTGTGGAACAAGGTGACAGACCCCAACTGAAATTTACTTTAGCGTTTTTCAAAAAATATAATTCATTTGTAAATAAACGGGATTAGAAACGACATCGGCGATCGAGTCTTTTGGGCTTTGGCCTGTGCAGTGGGAAATCAGCAGAGGGAAGTGTGAGGTGCTTATAAAGATGTTTTCTAACTTTTCCAGACACTAATGAGTGAACCAGGCAGAGCGTTTTGTTTTGTCAGACTCGTGGCTGTTGTCAGATGGGTTCAAGTGGTGTTAAGCACATTAGTGTTTTACGTGGAAGTTCAGAACTTGCCTCCATCACTGCACTAGTTTGTTGCCTTGACAGACTCACTGCCACAGTGAGATCTCCACCGAGGAAACACTGATCTGTGCCGTTTTTTGGCTCCTGACAGAATTCCACCACCTCTAGCAATGGACTTTAGTTTGGATTTACGTTTAAAAAGGGAACTCTGGACTGAACTCAACATAATTTCGCTTTAACTCCTGAATAATTCTCATTGTCACATTTTAAAGCCACGTTTTAAAGCCACATTAGCTGCCGTAGTTTCGCCTAATTAGCCGCTAAGTGTTTCTTCATAATTATCCTCTGCGCTTCCACTGGACTAAAACGCGATATAAATCCAAAATATTATGATTATTATTACGCGTCATTAGCAGAGCATGTGTGAAATAAACCCGTCTTTAGTGAAATGAGGGGCAGAATCGTTGATAACTGTGGGTTTGTGTGTGGTTCTGTGGGTTTTTCTGTGCGTGTCTGTGTTTTTTGTGTGATTTTCTGTGTGTTTCTGTGTGTTTTTGTGAGTGTCAGTGTCTCATGACGGCCCCAAAACAATGGAGACTTGTGCGGAGGGGACTCACTGTATGAAATCAATGGGAGCGTGAACCATACAGGAGTTTTACAATGAACTATACGACCGTCCGAAGAATCAGTAACCAGACGCAAACAGAAACTGAAGAAAAAACTACTACTGTTGAAAACTTTATACACGTTTGAGCAGAAACGGATTAAAGCTGCAGAAAACTGTTGTTTCTACAAGACAAAAGTATTGAAAAGCAAATACTAAAACTGCTATTGAAACTAGAGCCTCATTTTTCACAGGTACCGAGACTAAAAACCAGACCAGACCTTATTGTTTGTGAATTAGTCCTTGGTTTGGTCCTGGTTTAGCCCTGGTTTAGTCCCGGTTTAGTCCTGGTTCAGTCCTGGTTTAGCCCTGGTTTAGTCCCGGTTTAGTCCTGGTTCAGTCCTGGGTTAGACCTGGTTTAGTCCTGGTTTAGACCTGGTTTAGTCCTGCATTAGACCTGGTTTATTCCTGGTTTAGCTCTGGTTTAGTCCTGGTTTAGACCTGGTTCAGTCCTGGTTTAGGCCTGGTTTAGTCCTAGTTTAGACCTGGTTTAGTCCTGGTTTAGTCCTGGTTTAGACCTGGTTTAGTCCTGGGTTAGACCTGGTTTAGTCCTGGTTTAGACCTGGTTTAGTCCTGGGTTAGACCTGGTTTAGTCCTGGTTTAGCCCTGGTTTAGTCCTGCATTAGACCTGGTTTATTCCTGGTTTAGCTCTGGTTTATTCCTGGTTTAGCTCTGGTTTAGTCCTGGGTTAGTCCTGGGTTAGACCTGGTTTAGTCCTGGTTTAGACCTGGTTTAGTCCTGGTTTAGTCCTGGTTTAGACCTGGTTCAGTCCTGGTTTAGTCCTGGTTTAGTCCTAGTTTAGTCCTGGTTTAGACCTGGTTCAGTCCTGGTTTAGTCCTGGTTTAGCCCTGGTTTAGTCCTGGTTTAGTCCTGGGTTAGACCTGGTTTAGACCTGGTTTAGTCCTGATTTAGTCCTGGTTTAGTCCTGGTTTAGACCTGGTTCAGTCCTGGTTTAGTCCTGGTTTAGTCCTAGTTTAGTCCTGGTTTAGACCTGGTTCAGTCCTGGTTTAGTCCTGGTTTAGCCCTAGTTTAGTCCTGGTTTAGACCTGGTTCAATCCTGGTTTAGTCCTGGTTTAGCCCTGGTTTAGTCCTGGTTCAGTCCTGGTTCAGTCCTGGTTTAGTCCTGGTTTAGTCCTGGGTTAGACCTGGTTTAGTCCTGGTTTAGACCTGGTTTAGTCCTGGGTTAGACCTGGTTTAGTCCTGGTTTAGACCTGGTTTAGTCCTGGGTTAGACCTGGTTTATTCCTGGTTTAGCTCTGGTTTATTCCTGGTTTAGCTCTGGTTTAGTCCTGGGTTAGTCCTGGGTTAGACCTGGTTTAGTCCTGGTTTAGACCTGGTTTAGTCCTGGTTTAGTCCTGGTTTAGTCCTGGTTTAGACCTGGTTCAGTCCTGGTTTAGTCCTGGTTTAGTCCTAGTTTAGTCCTGGTTTAGACCTGGTTCAGTCCTGGTTTAGTCCTGGTTTAGCCCTGGTTTAGTCCTGGTTTAGTCCTGGGTTAGACCTGGTTTAGTCCTGGTTTAGACCTGGTTTAGTCCTGATTTAGTCCTGGTTTAGTCCTGGTTTAGACCTGGTTCAGTCCTGGTTTAGTCCTGGTTTAGTCCTAGTTTAGTCCTGGTTTAGACCTGGTTCAGTCCTGGTTTAGTCCTGGTTTAGTCCTGGTTTAGTCCTGGTTTAGTCCTGGGTTAGACCTGGTTTAGTCCTGGTTTAGACCTGGTTTAGTCCTGGTTTAGTCCTGGTTTAGTCCTGTTTTAGACCTGGTTCAGTCCTGGTTTAGTCCTGGTTTAGTCCTAGTTTAGTCCTGGTTTAGACCTGGTTCAGTCCTGGTTTAGTCCTGGTTTAGTTCTGGGTTAGAACTGGTTTAGACCTGGTTTAGTCCTGCTTTAGTTCTGGTTTAGTCCTGGTTTAGTCCTGCATTAGACCTGGTTTATTCCTGGTTTAGCTCTGGTTTATTCCTGGTTTAGCTCTGGTTTAGTCCTGGGTTAGTCCTGGGTTAGACCTGGTTTAGTCCTGGTTTAGACCTGGTTTAGTCCTGGTTTAGTCCTGGTTTAGACCTGGTTCAGTCCTGGTTTAGTCCTGGTTTAGTCCTAGTTTAGTCCTGGTTTAGACCTGGTTTAGTCCTGGGTTAGACCTGGTTTATTCCTGGTTTAGCTCTGGTTTATTCCTGGTTTAGCTCTGGTTTAGTCCTGGGTTAGTCCTGGGTTAGACCTGGTTTAGTCCTGGTTTAGACCTGGTTTAGTCCTGGTTTAGTCCTGGTTTAGTCCTGGTTTAGACCTGGTTCAGTCCTGGTTTAGTCCTGGTTTAGTCCTAGTTTAGTCCTGGTTTAGACCTGGTTCAGTCCTGGTTTAGTCCTGGTTTAGTCCTGGTTTAGTCCTGGTTTAGTCCTGGGTTAGACCTGGTTTAGTCCTGGTTTAGACCTGGTTTAGTCCTGGTTTAGTCCTGGTTTAGTCCTGTTTTAGACCTGGTTCAGTCCTGGTTTAGTCCTGGTTTAGTCCTAGTTTAGTCCTGGTTTAGACCTGGTTCAGTCCTGGTTTAGTCCTGGTTTAGTCCTGGTTTAGTCCTGGTTTAGTCCTGGGTTAGACCTGGTTTAGTCCTGGTTTAGACCTGGTTTAGTCCTGGTTTAGTCCTGGTTTAGTTCTGGGTTAGAACTGGTTTAGTCCTGGTTTAGTCCTGGTTTAGTTCTGGTTTAGTCCTGGTTTAGTCCTGGTTCAGTCCTGGTTTAGTCCTGGTTTAGTTCTGGGTTAGAACTGGTTTAGACCTGGTTTAGTCCTGGTTTAGTTCTGGTTTAGTCCTGGTTTAGTCCTGCATTAGACCTGGTTTATTCCTGGTTTAGCTCTGGTTTATTCCTGGTTTAGCTCTGGTTTAGTCCTGGGTTAGTCCTGGGTTAGACCTGGTTTAGTCCTGGTTTAGCCCTGGTTTAGTCCTGGTTTAGTCCTGGTTTATCCCTGGTTTAGTCCTGGTTTAGTCCTGGTTCAGTCCTGGTTCAGTCCTGGTTTAGTTCTGCATGTTTTCTCTCTACCTCTGAAAATCACATTCTGTTGTTTAAAGAAAAAGTGTTTTTATTATGATCTTGGTATCGAGTATCAGTATCGAGTATCGAGTATCGAGTCTGTTCCTCAGTATCGAACTAAACTTTGTATTTTTAGCATCATGAAAACACCGGGAGCTTTCGGACAGAATCGTAAACCCGCCGCATTTTCTCTTTTGTCAGTTTGACGACCGCAGCTCAGTGAAGTCAAACAAACGCAAAACCAAAACGGCAACAAATAAAATCAATAAAAGAAAAGCTCAGAAACAGGAGCAGTTATAGTTTTTATTTAGTTTTATTTACGAAAAATGAAAAAAAAAAAATGAAATGAAAAATGAAAATGGGACCAGACGGTGAAGAAGTTTGTCCCATTATTGATTTTTTTTTTGAGAAGAAAACGTGAAGATAACGTCAACGATAATAATAAAATGTGAATAATAAACACGGAGATCTTCGGAATTTGGTGCGTTCGGTTTAAGGAATGTTCTTGCGCAGGAAAATGTGAGACCGAAGTCGGAATGAGAGCAAAAGTAAAAATAATTTAAATAAAATCAAGAAAAACACAACTTTATCTGATCAGCGAAACAGATTAAAACAAAAACTGAGGGATAAATGTCAGTTCTAAAACACAAAAAGGTCAAATAAAACAAATAAATAAATAAAATAATAAAAATGTAATTAAAATAATTTTAAAAAACACACACACACACAGGCTAACCACTCTGCCAAATACAAAATCCAAATCTACTTTTTCTTTTTAAATTTTATTTTATTAACAAAACACTTTCCAAAGTGCCGCAAATATAAAGAACATTAAAAATCAACAAAAATGTATTTTAAAAAGTCAAATGAGTCAAATAACCACACATCCATAAAGAAGAAAAATTAATAAAATCAATAAAATTATCTAAAAATGTAAATAAAATAAATAAATAACACAAAGGAACACACAACTGCACATTTAAAGATAACACCAAAAACAGCAAAAAGTATTTTAAAAAAATCAAATGAGTCAAATAAAAGGAGAAAAGATCAATAAAAAAAATTTGAAAAATATATATAAGTTAAATAAATAAAAATAAAAGGAACACTCAACTCCCACAGTGTTAAAAACCACATTAACAGATTCCAAAGTGCTGCAAATATAAAGATAACACTAAAAACAACAAAAGGTATTTTAAAAAAGTCAAATGAGTCAAATTAAAGTAGAAAAAAGTTATTAAAATAATCTAAAATTGTAATTAAAATAAATAAAAATACACAATATCCAAAATCCACTTTATTTATTTTGTTTTTATTTTATTAACAAAACAGATTTCAAAGTGCTGCAAATATAAAGCGAAGATTAAAAAGCAACAAAAGGTATTTTTAGAAAGTCAGATGAGTCAAATTAAAGTAGAAAAAAATCAATAAAATAATCCTAAAATTGTAATTAAAATAAATAAAAATACACAATATCCAAAATCCACTTTATTTATTTTGTTTTTATTCTATTAACAAAACAGATTCCAAAGTGCTGCAAATATAAAGATAACATTAAAAACAACAAAAGGTATATAAAAAAAAAGTCAGATGTCAATTAAAGTAGAATAAAATTAGTAAAATAATCTAAAAATGCAATTAAAATAAATAAAAATAAAAACACAGAGGAACATGCAATTCCTGCAGTGTTAAAAACCACAGTAACAGATTCCAAAGTGCTACAAATATAAACACAAAAAACAAAAAAAAAGGTATTTTAAAAAAGTTAAATGAGTCAAATTAAAGTAGAAAAAAGTTATTAAAATAATCTAAAAATGTAATTAAAATAAATAAAAATAAAAACACAGAGGAACACGCAACTCCCACAGTGTTAAAAACCACATTAACCGATTCCAAAGTGCTGCAAATATAATGAGAACTTTAAAAAACAACAAAAAGGTATAAAAAAAAAGTCAGATTTCAAATAAAAGTAGAAAAAAATCAATAAAATAATCTAAAAATTTAATTAAAATAAATAAAAATAAAAACACAGAGGAACACTCAACTCCCGCAGTGTTAAAAATCACACTAACACGGGGAGAACATGCACACACGCTCCACTCAGACACATCAGGAGTCTAACCCACAACTTCCTCTTTCTCCTCGTACATAATCTGTTATTCACTACACTTTTGTCATTTATGCGTAGATTAGCTCCGCCGCCGCCGCCGCCGCCGCCGCCGCTTCTCCTCCTGAATCTGGAAACGGCCTCGTGGAAAACTCGTCTTTGATCGATCCTCCCGTCGGCGGCCATCTTTGTTTACGTTTTCGGCTGTTGGAGAGGTGGAGCTGTAAAAACGCCTCTTTTTCATGTTTAATTGGCGCCGATGAAAGAGCCGCAGACGCTCGTTATGTTCAAACCGGAGCTGAAATGAATCAAAGAAGAACGCGAAACTAAAGAGAAAATACAGACGAAAAACAAACAAAAAAAATATAAATATATACCGTAATTTCACGACCATAAGGCGCATATAAACGTCTTAGATTTTCTTCAAAATGAGCCACGCGCCCTTTCGTGCAGTGCGCCTTGTGTGAGGCGGACGTGATAGAAAAAGCATGAGAACGTTAAAGGGGGAAGTGTGGGCGTGGCTTGTGTATAAAAGAACAGGTATGTGCTTTATGCACAACATTGCTGTTTTAACAACCCTGAAATGGCAAAGAGACACCTTTTTTCCACGCATCACCATCGTTTCTAATTTATGACTCTATGCGTGCTCATCTCACCGCTGACGTGAAAAAACAAGTGAAGCAAATGAACGCTACGCTTGCTGTGATTCCGGGAGGGCTGACGAAAGAAGTCCAACCGCTGGACATCGGCGTGAACCGGCCGTTCAAAGTACGGATGCGAGCGGCATGGGAGCGATGGATGACCGAAGGAGACCACAGCTTCACGAAGGGTGGAAGGCAGCGCCCGGGCGATTACGCTACAGTTTGCCAATGGATTGTAGATGCTTGGGCTAACGTGTCTGCTGGTACTGTTAAACGAGCTTTCGCAAAAGCCGGTATAATTTCTGAGGAGCCGCCGCGGTACAGACAGTGACTCCGACAGCGAGGCGAAGTGGACCTGCTATGGATTTTGCGCAGCTGTTCGATTCCGAAACAGAGGATGAGGACTTTGACGGATTTGAATAATGACTATTGTTTAATATTGTTGTAATTAGTACTTAAATAAAGCACAACCAAACTCAGTTTTGCTCCCTATATATTTTTCAATACGCACATTTGCATGCTTGTTTGTGCGCCTTTTCGTACGGTGCGCTTTATGTGTGTGTTAAATACAGTAATGACACACAAAACTGAGACTGCGCCTTTTCGTACGGTGCGCCGTATGGTCGTGAAATTACGGTATATAAATATACAGGTGTAGAGAAAAAAACAGAGGACGCGGCGTTTTGATGTTTGATGTGATTAAAGGTGATCGGTGGAACTTTTCTGCTGGATCCATAGCAACAACAACAAAACAAAAAATCCCATGGACTTTAATAAGTGTAGAGTAGATACGTGTGTAATGCCGAACTGTGGAACATGTCAGACAGAGCACTAACATCTCCATGGAAACGCACTCCCTCCTTTTCTCTTTCCTCCCTTTTTCTTTCCTTGTTGTCTCTCCTCTTTCCTCTTTCCTTGTTTATCTCTCCTCCTCTCAACTCTCCTCTCTCCTCTCCTCCTCTCTCCTCCTCTCCTCTCCTCCTCTCTCCTCTCCTCTCTCCTCCTCTCCTCCTCTCCTCTCTCCTCCTCTCTCCTCTCCTCCTCCTCCTCCTCTCCTCTCCTCCTCTCTCCTCTCCTCCTCTCTCCTCCTCTCCTCTCCTCCTCTCATCTCTCCTCTCTCCTCTCCTCCTCCTCCTCCTCTCTCCTCCTCTCTCCTCTTCTCTCCTCTCCTCCTCTCTCCTCCCTCTCTCCTCTCCTCTTTCTCCTCTCAGTTCTTATGTAATGAGTCCAAACATTTGTGCAGCTTCACAGACGAGTGTCTCTGCGCCTCCTGCAGAGGAGGACAGATGGAGCCCCACTGGACCAGAGACAAGGAGGAGATCTCTACTCCTCCTCTGTTCCTCCTCTGCTCCTTCTTTTCCTCCTCTTCTCCTTCTCCTCTGCTCCTCCTCTACTCCTCCTCTGCTCCTCTACTCCTCTCCTCCTCCTCTGCTCCTCCTCTGCTCCTCCTCTACTCCTCCTCTACTCCTCCTCTGTTCCTCCTCTGCTCCTCCTTTACCTCCTCTGCTCCTCCTCCTCTCCTCCTCCTCTGCTCCTCCTCTGCTCCTCCTCTACTCCTCCTCTACTCCTCCTCTGTTCCTCCTCTGCTCCTCCTTTACCTCCTCTGCTCCTCCTTTACCTCCTCTGCTCCTCCTCCTCTCCTCCTCCTCTGCTCCTCCTCTACTCCTCCTCTGCTCCTCTACTCCTCTCCTCCTCCTCTGCTCCTCCTCCTCTCCTCCTCTGCTCCTCTACTCCTCTACTCCTCCTCTGTTCCTCCTCTGCTCCTTCTTTTCCTCCTCTGCTCCTCCTCCTCTCCTCCTCCTCTGCTCCTCCTCTACTCCTCCTCTGCTCCTCTCCTCCTCTCCTCCTCCTCTGCTCCTCCTCCTCTGCTCCTCTACTCCTCTGCTCCTCTACTCCTCCTCTGTTCCTCCTCTGCTCCTTCTTTTCCTCCTCTTCTCCTCCTCCTCTCCTCCTCCTCTGCTCCTCCTCTACTCCTCCTCTGCTCCTTTCCTCCTCCTCTGCTCCTCCTCTACTCCTCCTCTACTCCTCCTCTGTTCCTCCTCTGCTCCTCCTTTACCTCCTCTGCTCCTCCTCCTCTCCTCCTCCTCTGCTCCTCCTCTACTCCTCCTCTGCTCCTCTACTCCTCTCCTCCTCCTCTGCTCCTCCTCCTCTCCTCCTCTGCTCCTCTACTCCTCCTCTGTTCCTCCTCTGCTCCTCCTCCTCTCCTCCTCCTCTGCTCCTCCTCTACTCCTCCTCTGCTCCTCTCCTCCTCCTCTGCTCCTCCTCCTCTCCTCCTCCTCTACTCCTCTACTCCTCTCCTCCTCCTCTGCTCCTCCTCTACTCCTCCTCTGCTCCTCTACTCCTCTCCTCCTCCTCTGCTCCTCCTCCTCTCCTCCAAACATTTGTGCAGCTTCACAGACGAGTGTCTCTGCGCCTCCTGCAGAGGAGGACAGATGGAGCCCCACTGGACCAGAGACAAGGAGGAGATCCTCTGCTCCTCCTCTACTCCTCCTCTCCTCCTCCTCTGCTCCTCCTCTACTCCTCTGCTCCTCCTCTACTCCTCCTCTCCTCCTCCTCTACTCCTCCTCCTCTACTCCTCCTCTCCTCCTCCTCTGCTCCTCCTCTACTCCTCTGCTCCTCCTCTACTCCTCCTCTACTCCTCCTCTCCTCCTCCTCTACTCCTCCTCCTCTACTCCTCCTCTACTCCTCTGCTCCTCCTCTACTCCTCCTCTCCTCCTCCTCTACTCCTCCTCCTCTACTCCTCCTCTCCTCCTCCTCTGCTCCTCCTCTACTCCTCTACTCCTCCTCTCCTCCTCCTCTGCTCCTCCTCTACTCCTCTGCTCCTCCTCTCCTCCTCCTCTACTCCTCCTCCTCTACTCCTCCTCTCCTCCTCCTCTGCTCCTCCTCTACTCCTCTGCTCCTCCTCTCCTCCTCCTTTGCTCCTCTACTCCTCTGCTCCTCCTCTGCTCCTCTACTCCTCTCCTCCTCCTCTGCTCCTCCTCTGCTCCTCTCCTCCTCCTCTGCTCTTCCTCCTCTCCTCCTCCTCTCCTCCTCCTCTCCTCCTCCTCTACTCCTCTGCTCCTTTACTCCTCCTCTGCTCCTCCTTTTCCTCCTCTGCTCCTCCTCCTCTGCTCCTCCTCCTCTCCTCCTCCTCTGCTCCTCTACTCCTCTGCTCCTCTACTCCTCTACTCCTCCTCTCTTCCTCCTCTGCTCCTCCTTTTCCTCCTCTGCTCCTCCTCCTCTGCTCCTCCTCTACTCCTCCTCTGCTCCTCTACTCCTCTCCTCCTCCTCTGCTCCTCCTCCTCTCCTCCTCTGCTCCTCTACTCCTCTACTCCTCCTCTGTTCCTCCTCTGCTCCTTCTTTTCCTCCTCTTCTCCTTCTCCTCTGCTCCTCCTCTACTCCTCCTCTGCTCCTCTCCTCCTCCTCTGCTCCTCCTCTGCTCCTCCTCTACTCCTCCTCTACTCCTCCTCTGTTCCTCCTCTGCTCCTCCTTTACCTCCTCTGCTCCTCCTCCTCTCCTCCTCCTCTGCTCCTCCTCTGCTCCTCCTCTACTCCTCCTCTACTCCTCCTCTGTTCCTCCTCTGCTCCTCCTTTACCTCCTCTGCTCCTCCTTTACCTCCTCTGCTCCTCCTCCTCTCCTCCTCCTCTGCTCCTCCTCTACTCCTCCTCTGCTCCTCTACTCCTCTCCTCCTCCTCTGCTCCTCCTCCTCTCCTCCTCTGCTCCTCTACTCCTCTACTCCTCTACTCCTCCTCTGTTCCTCCTCTGCTCCTTCTTTTCCTCCTCTGCTCCTCCTCCTCTCCTCCTCCTCTGCTCCTCCTCTACTCCTCCTCTGCTCCTCTACTCCTCTCCTCCTCCTCTGCTCCTCCTCCTCTCCTCCTCTGCTCCTCTACTCCTCCTCTGTTCCTCCTCTGCTCCTTCTTTTCCTCCTCTTCTCCTCCTCCTCTCCTCCTCCTCTGCTCCTCCTCTACTCCTCCTCTGCTCCTCTCCTCCTCCTCTGCTCCTCCTCTACTCCTCCTCTGTTCCTCCTCTGCTCCTCCTTTACCTCCTCTGCTCCACTTCCTCTCCTCCTCCTCTGCTCCTCCTCTACTCCTCCTCTGCTCCTCTACTCCTCTCCTCCTCCTCTGCTCCTCCTCCTCTCCTCCTCTGCTCCTCTACTCCTCTGCTCCTCTACTCCTCCTCTGTTCCTCCTCTGCTCCTTCTTTTCCTCCTCTGCTCCTCCTCCTCTCCTCCTCCTCTGCTCCTCCTCTACTCCTCCTCTGCTCCTCTCCTCCTCCTCTGCTCCTCCTCCTCTCCTCCTCCTCTACTCCTCTACTCCTCTCCTCCTCCTCTCCTCCTCTGCTCCTCCTCTACTCCTCCTCTGCTCCTCTACTCCTCTCCTCCTCCTCTGCTCCTCCTCTGCTCCTCCTCTACTCCTCCTCTACTCCTCCTCTGTTCCTCCTCTGCTCCTCCTTTACCTCCTCTGCTCCTCCTCCTCCTCTCCTCCTCTGCTCCTCCTCTACTCCTCCTCTGCTCCTCTACTCCTCTCCTCCTCCTCTGCTCCTCCTCCTCCCCTCCTCTGCTCCTCTACTCCTCTACTCCTCCTCTGTTCCTCCTCTGCTCCTTCTTTTCCTCCTCTGCTCCTCCTCCTCTGCTCCTCCTCTACTCCTCCTCTGCTCCTCTACTCCTCTCCTCCTCCTCTTCTCCTCCTCCTCTCCTCCTCTGCTCCTCTACTCCTCCTCTGCTCCTCTACTCCTCTCCTCCTCCTCTGCTCCTCCTCTACTCCTCCTCTGCTCCTCTCCTCCTCCTCTGCTCCTCCTCCTCTCCTCCTCCTCTACTCCTCTTCTCCTCTACTCCTCTGCTTCTCCTCTTCTCCTCCTCCTCTCCTCCTCTGCTCCTCCTCTACTCCTCCTCTGCTCCTCTACTCCTCTCCTCCTCCTCTGCTCCTCCTCTACTCCTCCTCTACTCCTCCTCTGTTCCTCCTCTGCTCCTCCTTTACCTCCTCTGCTCCTCCTCCTCCTCTCCTCCTCTGCTCCTCCTCTACTCCTCCTCTGCTCCTCTACTCCTCTCCTCCTCCTCTGCTCCTCCTCCTCCCCTCCTCTGCTCCTCTACTCCTCTACTCCTCCTCTGTTCCTCCTCTGCTCCTTCTTTTCCTCCTCTGCTCCTCCTCCTCTCCTCCTCCTCTGCTCCTCCTCTACTCCTCCTCTGCTCCTCTACTCCTCTCCTCCTCCTCTTCTCCTCCTCCTCTCCTCCTCTGCTCCTCTACTCCTCCTCTGTTCCTCCTCTGCTCCTTCTTTTCCTCCTCTTCTCCTCCTCCTCTGCTCCTCCTCTACTCCTCTGCTCCTCTACTCCTCTCCTCCTCCTCTGCTCCTCCTCTACTCCTCCTCTGCTCCTCTCCTCCTCCTCTGCTCCTCCTCCTCTCCTCCTCCTCTACTCCTCTTCTCCTCTACTCCTCTACTCCTCCTCTGTTCCTCCTCTGCTCCTCCTTTTCCTCCTCTGTTCCTCCTCTGCTTTTAACATCAGCATCCTTAGTATATTCACTCTCCCTCCTGCGTACAGGACTAAACCCAAAACTGAACCAGGGCTAAACCTGGACTAAACCAGGACTAAACCAGGACTAAACCAGGACTAAATCAGGACTAAACCAGGACTAAACCAGGACTGAACAAGGACTAAACCAGGACTAAACCAGGACTAAATCAGGGCTAAACCAGGGCTAAACCAGTTCTAGACCAGGACTAGACCAGGACTAAACCAGGACTAAACCAGTTCTAGACCAGGACTAAACCAGTTCTAGACCAGGACTAGTCCTCTCTGTCCTCCATTTGTTGTGTTAATGTTCAGTTGTGTCTGTGATCACTGCAGATGTCCCCTCAGCAGGAGGGACCGGCCAGACGGAGAGAGGCCTGGTTTAGCCCTGGTTTAGTCCTGGTTTAGTCCTGGTTTAGTCCTGGTTTAGTCCTGGTTTAGTCCTGGTTTAGTCCTGGTTTAGTCCCGGTTTAGTCCCGGTTTAGTCCCGGTTTAGTCCTGGTTTAGTCCTGGTTTATACATTTTTGAGGTTTGTTATGACCTGATTATTTAGTTTGTGAATTAGTCCTTATTTTGGTCCTGGGTCAGTCCTGGTTTGGCCCCAATTTACACCTGATTTAACCCTGGACGAGACCTGTTTTTAGTCCTGGTCTAGTCCTGGTCTAGTCCTGGTCTAGTCCTGGTCTAGTTCTGGTCTAGTCCTGGTCTTGTCCTGGTCTAGTCCTGGTCTAGTCCTGGTCTAGTCCTGGTCTAGTCCTGGTCTAGTCCTGGTCTAGTCCTGGTCTAGTTCTGGTCTTGTCCTGGTCTAGTCCTGGTCTAGTCCTGGTCTAGTCCTGATCTAGTCCTGGTCTAGTCCTGGTCTAGTTCTGGTCTTGTCCTGGTCTAGTCCTGGTCTAGTCCTGGTCTAGTCCTGATCTAGTCCTGGTCTAGTCCTGGTCTAGTTCTGGTCTTGTCCTGGTCTAGTCCTGGTCTAGTCCTGATCTAGTCCTGGTCTAGTCCTGGTCTAGTTCTGGTCTTGTCCTGGTCTAGTCCTGGTCTAGTCCTGGTCTAGTCCTGATCTAGTCCTGGTCTAGTCCTGGTCTAGTTCTGGTCTTGTCCTGGTCTAGTCCTGGTCTAGTCCTGGTCTAGTTCTGGTCTTGTCCTGGTCTAGTCCTGGTCTAGTCCTGGTCTAGTTCTGGTCTAGTCCTGGTCTAGTCCTGGTCTAGTCCTGGTCTAGTCCTGGTCTAGTCCTGGTCTAGTCCTGGTCTCACCTCGCGTGTCGTCTCTGTCCTGTTGTTTTTCTCCTGTCACGGCGCCACCTGCTGTTTATATCAGTTCATTGAGGAGGAAGAACGAACTCAGACCAGACGGAACCAGAGAGGCTCCAGACACAGGAGGAGGAGAGAGGGAGGGAGGAGAGAGGGAGGGAGGAGAGAGGGAGGGAGGGAGGAGAGGAGGGAGGGAGGAGGAGAGGAGGGAGGAAAAAGGAGGGAGGAGAGAGGAGGGAGGAGAGAGAGGGAGGAGAGGAGAGAGGGAGGGAGGAGAGAGAGGGAGGAGAGGAGGAGGGAGGAGAGAGGGAGGGAGGAGAGGAGGGAGGGAGGAGAGAGGGAGAGGAGAGAGGGAGGAGAGGAGGGAGGAGAGAGGGAGGGAGGAGAGAAGAGAGGGAGGAGAGAAGAGATGGAGGAGAGAGAGAAGGAGGAGAGAGAAGGAGTGAGGAGAGAAGGAGAGACGGAGGAGAGAGGGAGGGAGGTGAGAGGGAGGAGAGGAGGAGAAAGGGAGGAGAGAAGGAGGGAGGAGAGAAGGAGGGAGGAAAGAGAGAGGGAGGAGAGGAGAGATGGAGGAGAGAGAGGGAGTGAGGAGAGAAGGAGAGAGGGAGGGAGGAGAAAGGAGGAGAGAAGAGAGGGGGGAAGGAGGTGAGATGGAGGGAGGGAGGAGAGGAGAGAAGGAGAGAGAGAGGGAGGAGAGTGAGGGAGAAGAAAGAGAGCGGGGCAGAAGGAGAGGAGCGAGAAAATGGAGAGGAGAGAGAGAAGAGGGAGGTAAAAATGGAGAGAGAGAAGACAGGGAGGAGAGAGAGGGAGGGAGAGGAGGATTAAAATGAAAGATGAACCTGGACAGAGAAAGAGAGGAAAAATGATGGAGGGATGCACTGGACGGAGAGCTGGAGTCCTTTACCTGCCAATCAAACTCCACTTAACAAACCTGTGTCTCCCTCAGCTGAAAAACACTGAGATTTTTTTGGAGATTTTAATCCAAATTTATATTCGTGCAGCGATTCTCCCAAAGACGACCACAGGACCTTGACTCAGACCTGTTTTCTGGAAGGGCATCTGGTTTAATTCTGCGTCCCGCCGAGCCTCAGGTCCTCGGGGAGCGCTCCGTCTCCGTCCCGAGCAAACGCCGAAAAAATTTGAGAAGATCCAATTAAGAGAAGCTCCCAGATCCTTGTTTACTCGGGTTTTGACCTCGTTCGCTTCGTTATTTCGCTGTTTTGTGAATATTTTGTTTACAAACTTCCCCCAGATTTAATGAACCTCTTTGCATTTTTAACTTTTGTTTTCTAAAGCGACAGAATCCGCTCATTAAAGTCGCCCCGGAAACCCGCCGGAGTCTGAGTTTAAGTCCTTTTTATTGACTGACAGTTGAGTTCAATTACCCCGAGTCTGAGTTTCTCTCTCGTCCCTCGTTGTTTACGTCTGTTCGTTCATTATCCTCAGATCTGAGACAAAATCCACTTTATACTTTATACAGATTCCAAAGTGCTGCAAATGTAAAAAGAACGTTAAAAAACAACAAAAGGTATTTTAAAAAATTAAAAATAAGTCAAATAAAAGTAGAAAAAATCAACAAAATAATCTAAAAATGTAATTAAAATAAATAAAAATAGAAATACAGAGGAGCACACAACTCCTGCAGTGTTAAAAAATCACATTAACAGATTCCAAAGTGCTGCAAACGTAAAGAGAACGTTAAAAAACAACAAAAGGTATTTTTAAAAATTAAAAAATAAGTCAAATAAAAGTAGAAAAAATCAATAAAATAATCTAAAAATGTAATGAAAATAAATAAAAATACACAAAATCCAAAACCTTTTTTAAATTTTATTTTAGCAACAAAACAGAATCCAAAGTGCTGCAAATATGAGAACATTAAACAACAAAAAGGTATTTTTAAAAAAAGTCAAATGAGTGAAATAAAAGTAGAAAAAATCAATAAAAAAATCTAAAAATGTAACTAAAATAAATAAAAATACACAAAATCAAAAATCCACTTTATTTCTTTTTTTTTTAAATTATTTTATCAACAAAACATTCCAAAGTGCTGCAAATATAAAGAGAACGTTAAAAAAAACAAAAAAAGGCATTTTAAAAAGTCAAAAAAGTCAAATGAAAGTAGAAAAAAATCAATAAAATATTCTAAAAATGTAATGAAAATAAATAAAAATACAGAAAAACCAAAATGCACTTTTATGTTTTTATTTTATCAACAAAACAGATTCCAAAGTGCTGCGCATATAAAGAGAAAAAACAAGAAAAGGTATTAAAAAAATTTAAAATGAGTCAAATGAAAGTTGAAAAAAATCAATAAAATAATCTAAAAATATAATTAAAATAAATAAAAATAAAAATACAGAGGAACACACAACTCCTGCAGTGTTAAAAATCACATTAACAGATTCCAAAGTGCTGCAAACATAAAGAGAACGTTAAAAAACAACAAAAGGTATTTAAAAAAATTAAAAATAAGTCAAATAAAAGTAGAAAAAATCAATAAAATAATCTAAAAATGTAATGAAAATAAATAAAAATACACAAAATCCAAAACCTTCTTTTTTAAATTTTATTTTATCAACAAAACAGAATCCAAAGTGCTGCAAATATGAGAACATTAAACAAAAAAAAGGTATTTTTTAAAAAAGTCAAATGAGTGAAATAAAAGTAGAAAAAAAATCAATAAAAAATCTAAAAATGTAATTAAAATAAATAAAAATACACAAAACCAAAAATCCACTTTATTTCTTTAAAAAAAAAAAATTATCAACAAAACATTCCAAAGCGCTGCAAATATAAAGAGAACATTAAAAAAACAACAAAAGGTATTTTAAAAAGTCAAAAAAGTCAAATGAAAGTAGAAAAAAATCAATAAAATATTCTAAAAATGTAATGAAAATAAATAAAAATACAGAAAAACCAAAATTCACTTTTATGTTTTTATTTTGTCAACAAAACAGATTCCAAAGTGCTGCGCATATAAAGAGAAAAAACAAGAAAAGGTATTAAAAAAAATTAAAATGAGTCAAATGAAAGTTGAAAAAAATCAATTAAATAATCTAAAAATATAATTAAAATAAATAAAAATAAAACCACAGAGGAACACACAACTCCTGCAGTGTTAAAAATAACTAACAGATTCCAAAAGGCTACAAATATAAAGAGAACAAGAATAAACAAAAGGTATTTTTAAAAAAAAAGTAAAATAAAAGTAGAAAAATCCAATAAAATAATCTAAAAATGTAATTAAAATAAATAAAAATACCCAAAATCTACTTTTATTTCTTTTTTTAAATTTTATCAACAAAACAGATTCCAACGTGCTGCAAATATAAAGAGAGCACAAAAAATAACAAAAGGTATTTTTAAAAACGTCAAATAAGTCAAATAAAAGTAAAAAAAATCAATAAAATAATCTAAAAATGTAATTAAAATAAATAAAAATAAAAATACAGAGGAACACACAACTCCTGCAGTGTTAAAAAATCACATTAACAGATTCCAAAGTGCTGCAAACATAAAGAGAACGTTAACAAACAACAAAAGATATTTAAAAAAATTAAAAATAAGTCAAATAAAAGTAGAAAAAATCAATAAAATAATCTAAAAATGTAATGAAAATAAATAAAAATACACAAAATCCAAAACCTTCTTTTTTACATTTTATTTTAGCAACAAAACAGAATCCAAAGTGCTGCAAATATGAGAAAATTAAACAATAAAAAGGTCTTTTTAAAAAAGTCAAATGAGTGAAATAAAAGTAGAAAAAAATCTATAAAAAATCTAAAAATGTAATTAAAATAAATAAAAATACACAAAATCAAAAATCCACTTTATTTCTTTTTTTTAATTATTTTATCAACAAAACATTCCAAAGTGCTGCAAATATAAAGAGAACATTAAAAAAACAACAAAAGGTATTTTAAAAAGTCAAAAAAGTCAAATGAAAGTAGAAAAAAATCAACAAAATAATCTAAAAATTTAATGAAAATAAATAAAAAATACACAAAATCCAAAACCTTTTTAAAATTTTATTTTATCAACAAAACAGAATCCAAAGTGCTGCAAATATAAAGAGAACATTAAAAAAACAACAAAAGGTATTTAAAAAAGTCAAATGAAAGTAGAAAAAAATCAATAAAATATTCTAAAAATGTAATGAAAATAAATAAAAATACAGAAAAACCAAAATGCACTTTAATGTTTTTATTTTATCAACAAAACAGATTCCAAAGTGCTGCGCATATAAAGAGAAAAAACAAGAAAAGGTATTTAAAAAATTTAAAATGAGTCAAATGAAAGTTGAAAAAAATCAATAAAATAATCTAAAAATATAATTAAAATAAATGAAAATAAAAACACAGAGGAACACACAACTCCTGCAGTGTTAAAAATAACTAACAGATTCCAAAGGGCTACAAATATAAAGAGAACACGAATAAACAAAAGGTATTTAAAAAAAGTCAAATGAGTCAAATAAAAGTAGAAAAATCCAATAAAATAATCTAAAAATGTAATTAAAATAAATAAAAATACCCAAAATCTACTTTTATTTCTTTTTTTTATTTTATCAACAAAACAGATTCCAACGTGCTGCAAATATAAAGAGAGCACAAAAAATAAATCGTCAAATGAGTCAAATAAAAGTAGAAAAAATCAATAAAATAATCTAAAAATGTAATTAAAATAAATAAAAATAAAAATATAGAGGAACACGCAACTCCTGCAGTGTTAAAAAATCACATCAACAGATTCCAAAGTGCTGCAAACATAAAAAGAACATTAAAAAAACAACAAAAGGGTATTTTTAAAAAAGTCAAATAAGTAAATTAATAAATCAATAAATATATCAATAAAAAATCTACAAATGTAATTTAAATGAATAAAAATCCACTTTATTTCTTTATTTCTTCATGAAACCCGCCGGCGTTTGAGTTTTAAGTCCTTTTTATTGACTGACAGTTGAGTTCAATTACCCCGAGTCTGAGTTTCTCTCTCGTCCCTCGCTGTTTACGTCTGTTCGTTCATTATCCTCGGATCGGAGCCGAGCCGGTGGAGCGCGGCAAATTAGGACCGAAACCCAAACGGGGAATTACGAAAGTGGGAATCTGAGGCGTTTGGGAAGTTTAAATCCACCGGGACGAAGCGGAAACGCAAAAAAAAACCCCAAAAAACAAATTAAGCGACTTTGGGGTTCAAGATTTGGAGTTTTGAGCAACAGAAAGAGACGAGAAGACGATGAAGCGCGGATCAGGCGTGGAGACGAGTTAAAGCTGCACTGCGGGACTTTTCTGGCGCTTCCCTGGAATGTTCCACGGCGCAGCTTTAAACTTAAGCTTCTGTTTATTCAGTTACAGGTGGTTTTGTGTCTGTTTAGGCCTGAGCGACTCGGAGGAAAAAAGAGCTCCAGTTTCAGTTTGATCTTTTTCTGTCTTAGGGAGGGAGAAGAGAGAGAAGGAGGAGGGATGAAAATGAAAGAGAGAGAAAGAAAGAGAGAGAGAAAGAGAAAATAAGAGAGAGATGAGTGAAGTTTTGGATCCGGCGTTTTAGAGCTGAGCCAGAAACATTAAATCAAAATGTCAAAAAAGAAAAATGCTGATATTTATCAACGATAGACAAACATTTTCTCTCTGTCTTCTTATTCTCTCTCTTCTTTTCTCTTTCTCTTCTCTGTCTCTCTCGCTTCTCTCTCTGTTTCTCTTTTCTCTCTCTTATTTCCTTAGTCTCTCTCTCTTCTCTCTTCTTATTCTTTCTCTCCTCTCCTTATTCTCTCTCTTATCTCTCTCCTTACTCCCTCTCTTTTCTCTCTCCTTATTCTCTCTCTTTTCTCTCTCCTTACTCCCTTTCTCTTCTCTCCTTATTCTCTCTCTTTTCTCTCTCCTTATTCTTTCTCTCTCCTTATTCTCTCTCCTTATTCTCTCTTTTCTCTCCTTATTCTCTCTCTTTTCTCTCTCCTCTCTCTCTTCTCTCTCCCTTGCTTTCTGTCTCTTCTCTATTCTTATTCTGTCTCTCTCCTTATTCTCTCTCTGTCTCTCTCTCCCTCCCCTTTCGCTCTCTCTCTCTTCTCTCTCCTTATTCTCTCTCTTTTCTCTCTCCTTATTCTCTCTCTCTTTTCTCTCCTTATTCTCTCTCTCTTCTCTCTCCTTATTCTCTCTCTCTTTTCTCTCTCCTTATTCTCTCTCTCTTCTCTCTCCTCTGTCTCTCTCCCTTACTTTCTGTCTCTTCTCTCTTCTTATTCTGTCTCTCTCCTTTTTCTCTCTGTCTCTCTCTCCTCTCTTTAAATCCCTCTCTCTTCTCTCCTTATTCTCTCTCTTTGTCTCTCTTCTCTCTCTCTCCCCTCCCCTTTCGCTCTCTCTCTTCTCTCTCCTTATTCTTTCTCCCTTTCTGTCTCTTTTCTCTCATTTTTCTCTTCTCTCTCCCCTTTCTCACTCCCTGTTTCTCTTTTTTCCTCTGCCTCCTTTCTCCTCCCTCTGTCTCTTGCTCTCCATCTTTCACCCTTCCCTCCGCTCGTCTCACATCTCTCCGTCGCTCTGTTTTCTTCTCCTTTTTCTTCCTCCACATCCTCCTGTTTTTATCACTTCACATTCGTCACAGTTTTGCTGAGTCCAACACTTTTCCCGACGGCTCCAAAAACAACAACAGAACAACAGAACGTCCGGGTTTTTATTTCAGATTCAACTTTAAAACAAAATCCACTTTACGCTTCTTAAATAATCTAAAAATGTAATGAAAATAAATAAAAATAAAAACACAGAGGAGCACACAACTCCCGTAGTGTTAAAAATCACATTAACAGATTCCAAAGTGCTGCACATTTAAAGAGAACACGAAAAAAACAACAAAAGTATTTTTTAAAACGTCAAATGAGTCAAATAAAAATTGAAAAAATCAATAAAATAATCTAAAAATGTAATGAAAATAAATAAAAATACACAAAATCCTCTATTTCGTTTTTTAAAATTTTATCAACTAAACAGATTCTTAAGTGCTGCAAAATATAAAGAGAAAACGAAAAAAACAACGAAAGGTATTTTTTTTAAAAGTCAAATGAGTCAAATAAAAGTTGAAAAAATCAATAAAATAATCTAAAAATGTAATGAAAATAAATAAAAATAAAAACACAGAGGAGCACACAACTCCCGCACAAAACACAAAGATCCTAATTATCCGCTGTTCATTGTAAACCACAATATTAATCTAATGTGAAACAAATGAATATGAATCGTATTTTGCAGATTTTGAGATTTAATTAAGCTTCAAATGTGACGTAGATTTTTAAAAATTTACTGATTTATTTATTTTGCATGTGTAGAACATAGAACAATTTTTTTTAAAAAGCGTTAGATGGAAAATTAGGGGCTGGAAGTGACGCATATTAAACATCCACTTTATGAATACATAAAAATTTAATTTAAAAATGACATTTACGCTCCTTAGATTAAAACATTTGATTCACACATGGATTAAAACAATGAAACATCCACAGCTGATTTTGATAAACATTTGTTCTGAATTTTGATCAGCAGAAACACTTGTTTTTTTTCTAGTAGTTTTTACGTATTTTTTTGTACATTTGTGTTTCCTCGAACTATGAACGTGTGAAAAACAGAGTGAGAGAAGAGAGAGGGTTTAGTTGTAGTTTTTCGGATCGGAGGGAGGAGAGAGAGAGGAAGGAAGAGGGAGAGAGGAAGGAAGAGAGAGCAGAAGGAAGAGGGAGAGATGGAAGAGGGGAAGGAGAGGAGACAGAGGAAGGAAGAGAGAGAGCAGAAGGAGATGATAGGGAGGAAGGAAGAGAGAGAGGAAGGAGAGGATAGAGAAGAAGGAGAGGATAGAGAGGAAGGAGAGGATAGAGAGGAAGGAAGAGAGAGGAAGGAAGAGAGAGAGCAGAAGGAGACAATAGAGAGGAAGGAAGAGAGAGAGGAAGGAGGATAGAGAAGAAGGAGAGGATAGAGAAGAAGGAGAGGATAGAGGAAGGAGATGATAGAGAGGAAGGAAGAGAGAAGAAGGAAGAGACAGCAGAAGGAGACGATAGAGAGGAAGGAGAGGATAGAGAGGAAGGAAGAGAGAGGAAGGAAGAGAGAGCAGAAGGAGACAATAGAGAGGAAGGAAGAGAGAGGAAGGAGGATAGAGAAGAAGGAGAGGATAGAGAAGAAGGAGAGGATAGAGGAAGGAGATGATAGAGAGGAAGGAAGAGAGAGGAAGGAAGAGACAGCAGAAGGAGACGATAGAGAGGAAGGAGAGGATAGAGAAGAAGGAGAGGATAGAGAGGAAGGAGAGGATAGAGAGGAAGGAAGAGAGAGAGGAAGGAAGAGATAGCAGAAGGAGACGATAGAGGGGAAGGAAGAGAGAGCAGAAGGAGAGGATAGAGGGGAAGGAAGAGAGAGCAGAAGGAGACGATAGAGGGGAAGGAAGAGAGAGCAGAAGGAGAGGATAGAGAAGAAGGAAGAGAGAGGAAGGAGAGGATAGAGGAAGGAGAGAGAGAGGAAGGAACAAGAGGCGAGAACAAAAGAGAGGAAGGAAGGAAGGAAGAGGGAAAGAGGATGAGAGGAGAGGGAGAAGAGAGGAAGGAAGAGAGAAATAGAGGAGAGTTTAGTTGTAGTTCTTAGGAAGAAAGGGAGGAGAGCGGAAGAAAGGAAAGAAGGAAGAGAGAAAGGAGAGAGTCGTAGTTTTTAGTCTTGAAAAAGCTCCAACAGGAACGAGACAAAATTCCCACAAAACGAGACCAGATTTGGGAAAAGATTTGAACATATTTCCCAATAAACAAATTTCCTGATTCAGTTTCAAGTTTTCTCACAATTTTTCATGTATTTGATTTCATATTTTTCTAATATTTGTATTTTGAGACGTAACTCACCAGCACGTGACCCCCCGAACTCGTCCTGACCCGGTCCTTAGTCCTGAGTTAGTCCTGGTTGAGTTCTCATCTGGACCTTGTTTCTTTTCACACTTTAGTCTGAATAATCTGCCCGTTTCCAGCTCCTTTTTCCCCCTTTTGACACTCGTCCGCGGAAAACTGTGGGAACAGTTTTTGTCCCGGACCCTGAGCCGCGACCCCCCGACCTCCCGCTCGACCTTTTGACCCCGGGCGCGATTTCCGACGCGGCTTTGTTTGGATTTAAAGAGCGGAGATCTCAAGTGCAAATTCCTGGTTTGGTTTTCGGGAATAATTTTACTTTTTGAAGGAAAAAACTAGAGACAAAAGTGAAGAGAAGTGTTTTGTTGAGTGAATGTTTGGCTCTCGTTTGCACCGGAACTACTAAAAAAGGATTTATTATGGGACTTTTTGGGTCAAAGGACACCTGCTCGTTTCCATGGAGATGCTTCCCAGTTTGGCATTAAACTTGTCAATCTCCCATTTACTCAATTATCTAAATAATAATAAAAAATAAATAAATAACACTTAAAATAAAAATTAAAAAACCTAGAAAAACATGGATTCTTAGTGATTGGCGTCGCCTCTCCGCAGATCTGACCTGTAACTTGTTAACTGTAAACACGTGGAGATGTTTTTGTTTTGTCAGAAATGTTTCGCAGTGCGGCATTAAACTTAAACTGAAACAATTTAGCGTTTATTCACATAAATAACACGTTTTTGTTGCCAAAAATAACCATTAAAACTGTGCATTCTTGGCTCGCCTCTCCGCAGATCTGACGTGTGACTTGGTAACTGTAAATGTGTGAAGATTTTAATCTTTTACCTGGAATGTTTCGCAGTGCAGCTTTAAACTTAAACAAAGAGATTTAGCGTTTATTCACATAAATAACCTGTGTTTTTGTTGCCGAAAATAACTGCATTCTTGGCTCGCCTCTCCACAGATCTGACTTGTGACTTGGTAACTGTAAACGCGTGGAGATTTTATCGTTTTGCCTGGAATGTTTCGCAGTGCGGCATTAAACTTAAAATGATTTAGCGTTTTTTTTCACATAAATAACACGTTTTTATTGCGTAAAACTGTGCATTCTTAGCTCGCCTCTCCGCAGATCTGACTTGTAACTTGGTAACTGTAAACGCGTGGAGATTTTATTGTTTTGCCAGGAATGTTTCACAGTATGGCATTAAACTAAATTGAAGCGATTTAGCATTTATTCGCATAAATAACACTTGTTTTTATTGCCTAAAACTGCACATTCTTCGCTCGCCTCTCCGCAGATCTGACGTGTAACTCGGCGTATGTGGCTAAACAGGTTTAACGACGTCTGCGGAACATTCCGGGTAAAACAATAACATCTCCATGGAGACTAATTGGAGGCAAAAAGGGGCATAAAGGGCCTTAATTTTCAGAACAGAATAACAGAAAACAACAGTTTAAATGAGGCTGAAAACAACAGCTGTGTGCATCTGGTTTAGTTCTAGTTTAGTCCTAGTTTAGACCTGGTTCAGTCATAGTTTAGACCTGGTTCAGTCCTAGTTTTGGACCTGGTTCAGTTCCAGTTCAGTCCTAGATTCAGACCTGGTTCAGTTCCAGTTCAGGTCAGGTTCTGGTTTAGTCCTGTATTTAGTCCTGTATTTATATTGCTCAAAATCACATACAGAAAACCACATTCTTATACACGTGGGGTTGCCACTCCACAGATCTGACCCGTTTGGCTCGAGTCGGTGGAATCGTGTCATGTTTGGCGCCTCCTGTTGGCTGAATCGTGTCATGTTTGGCGCCTCCTGTCGGTTGAATCGTGTCATGTTTGGCGCCTCCTGTCGGTTGAATCGTGTAGTGTTTGGCGCCTCCTGTTGGCTGAATCTTGTCGTGTTTGGCGCCTCCTGTCGGTTGAATCGTGTCGTGTTTGGCGCCTCCTGTCGGCTGAATCGTGTCATGTTTGGCGCCTCCTGTCGGTTGAATCGTGTCGTGTTTGGCGCCTCCTGTCGGTTGAATCGTGTCATGTTTGGCGCCTCCTGTCGGTTGAATCGTGTAGTGTTTGGCGCCTCCTGTTGGCTGAATCTTGTCGTGTTTGGCACCTCCTGTCGGTTGAATCGTGTCATGTTTGGCGCCTCCTGTCGGTTGAATCGTGTCGTGTTTGGCGCCTCCTGTCGGTTGAATCGTGTCGTGTTTGGCGCCACCTGTCGGCTGAATCGTGTCGTGTTTGGCGCCTCCTGTTGGCTGAATCGTGTCATGTTTGGCGCCTCCTGTTGGCTGAATCGTGTCGTGTTTGGCGCCTCCTGTTGGCTCGAGTCGGTTGAATCGTGTCGTGTTTGGCGCCTCCTGTTGGCTCGAGTCGGTTGAATCGTGTCGTGTTTGGCGCCTCCTGTTGGCTCGAGTCGGTTGAATCGTGTCGTGTTTGGCGCCTCCTGTTGGCTCGAGTCAGTTGAATCGTGTCATGTTTGGCGCCTCCTGTTGGCTCGAGTCAGTTGAATCGTGTCATGTTTGGCGCCTCCTGTTGGCTCGAGTCAGTTAAATCGTGTCGTGTTTGGCGCCTCCTGTTGGCTGAATCGTGTCATGTTTGGCGCCTCCTGTTGGCTGAATCGTGTCGTGTTTGGCGCCTCCTGTTGGTTAAATCGTGTAGTGTTTGGCGCCTCCTGTTGGTTAAATTGTGTTGTGTTTGGCGCCTCCTGTTGGCTGAATCGTGTCATGTTTGGCGCCTCCTGTTGGCTGAATCGTGTCGTGTTTGGCGCCTCCTGTTGGCTCGAGTCGGTTGAATCGTGTCGTATTTGGCGCCTCCGGTTGGTTGAATTGTGTCGTGTTTGGCGCCTCCTGTTGGCTGAATCGTGTCATGTTTGGCGCCTCCTGTTGGCTGAATTGTGTCGTGTTTAGCGCCTCCTGTTGGCTCGAGTCGGCTGAATCGTGTCGTGTTTGGCGCCTCCTGTCGGCTGAATCGTGTCGTGTTTGGCGCCTCCTGTCGGTTGAATCGTGTCGTGTTTGGCGCCTCCTGTTGGCTCGAGTCGGTTGAATCGTGTCGTGTTTGGCGCCTCCTGTTGGCTCGAGTTGGTTGAATCGTGTCGTGTTTGGCGCCTCCTGTTGGCTCGAGTCAGTTGAATCGTGTCATGTTTGGCGCCTCCTGTTGGCTCGAGTCGGTTGAATCGTGTCGTGTTTGGCGCCTCCTGTTGGCTCGAGTCGGTTGAATTGTGTCGTGTTTGGCGCCTCCTGTTGGTTGAATCGTGTCGTGTTTGGCGCCTCCTATTGGTTAAATCGTGTAGTGTTTGGCGCCTCCTGTTGGCTGAATCGTGTCATGTTTGGCGCCTCCTGTTGGCTCGAGTCGGTTGAATCGTGTCGTGTTTGGCGCCTCCTGTTGGCTTGAGTCGGTTGAATCGTGTTGTTTGGCGCCTCCTGTTGGCTCGAGTCGGTTGAATCGTGTTGTGTTTGGCGCCTCCTGTTGGCTCGAGTCGGTTGAATCGTGTCGTGTTTGGCGCCTCCTGTTGGCTCGAGTCGGCTGAATCGTGTCATGTTTGGCGCCTCCTGTTGGTTAAATCTTGTAGTGTTTGGCGCCTCCTGTTGGCTGAATCGTGTCATGTTTGGCGCCTCCTGTTGGCTGAATCGTGTCGTGTTTGGCGCCTCCTGTTGGCTGAATCGTGTCGTGTTTGGCGCCTCCTGTTGGCTGAATCGTGTCATGTTTGGCGCCTCCTGTTGGCTGAATCGTGTCGTGTTTGGCGCCTCCTGTTGGCTCGAGTCGGTTGAATCGTGTCATGTTTGGCGCCTCCTGTTGGCTCGAGTCGGTTGAATCGTGTCGTGTTTGGCGCCTCCTGTTGGCTGAATCGTGTCATGTTTGGCGCCTCCTGTTGGCTCGAGTCGGTTGAATCGTGTCATGTTTGGCGCCTCCTGTTGGCTGAATCGTGTCGTGTTTGGCGCCTCCTGTTGGCTGAATCGTGTCATGTTTGGCGCCTCCTGTTGGCTCGAGTCGGTTGAATCGTGTTGTGTTTGGCGCCTCCTGTTGGCTCGAGTCGGTTGAATCGTGTCGTGTTTGGCGCCTCCTGTTGGCTGAATCGTGTCATGTTTGGCGCCTCCTGTTGGTTGAATCGTGTCGTGTTTGGCGCCTCCTGTTGGCTGAATCGTGTCGTGTTTGGCGCCTCCTGTTGGCTGAATCGTGTCGTGTTTGGCGCCTCCTGTTGGCTGAATCGTGTCGTGTTTGGCGCCTCCTGTTGGCTGAATCGTGTCATGTTTGGCGCCTCCTGTTGGCTGAATCGTGTCGTGTTTGGCGCCTCCTGTTGGCTCGAGTTGGTTGAATCGTGTCGTGTTTGGCGCCTCCTGTTGGCTCGAGTCGGTTGAATCGTGTCGTGTTTGGCGCCTCCTGTTGGCTCGGGGAGGTGCGACACGTGGGAGGGAGAAGATTGTTTTTCTGCACTTTGCTCTGACAAAAACACAGCGATTTTCACACCTCCGAATATTATTTTGGACGCAGTAAAAGCGCCGGATTAAAACTCCTTTGGACTTTTTGTTTTTCCTCAGGTACATCTCCACGGAAACGAGCAGAAGAGTGACAGGATGCAGCTTTAAGAGAGGAAGTATTCATGAGTGTTTCGTGAAGTTTTGGCTCTAATTTGCACTGGAACCAGTAAAAAAAAAGATGCACTGTGGAACTTTTCTGGTCAAAGGAAACCTGCTTGTTTCCATGGAGATGTGTTATTGCTTTGCCTGGAATGTTTCACAGTGCGGCATTAAACTGGTTAAATGATCCTGCTCTAGTCCTGGTCTAGTCCTGTTTAGTCCTGATTTAGACCTGGTTCAATTCTGGTTTAGTCCTGGTCTTGTCCTGGTCTAGTCCTGGTCTAGTCTTGATTTAGTCCTGATTTAGTCCTGCTCTACTCCTGTTTAGTCCTGGTCTAGTCCTGGTCTAGTCCTGTTTAGTCCTGTTTAGTCCTGTTTAGTCCTGGTTTAGTCCTGCTCTAGTCCTGATTTAGTCCTGTTTAGTCCTGTTTAGTCCTGGTCTAGTCCTGGTCTAGTCCTGGTCTAGTCCTGTTTAGTCCTGTTTAGTCCTGGTCTTGTCCTGGTCTAGTCCTGGTCTAGTCTTGATTTAGTCCTGATTTAGTCCTGGTTCAATTCTGGTTTAGTCCTGGTCTAGTCCTGGTCTAGTCCTGGTTTAGTCCTGATTTAGTCCTGCTCGAGTCCTGATTTAGTCCTGGTCTAGTCCTGGTCTAGTCTTGGTTTAGTCCTGATTTAGTCCTGCTCGAGTCCTGATTTAGTCCTGGTCTTGTCCTGGTTTAGTCCTAGTCTAGTCCTGCTCTAATCCTGGTTTAGTCCTGGTCTAGTCCTGGTTTAATCCTGGTTTAGTCCTGCTCTAATCCTGGTCTAGTCCTGGTCTAGTCTTGGTTTAGTCTTGATTTAGTCCTGGTCTAGTCCTGGTTTATTCCTGGTTTAGACCTGGTCTTGTCTTGGTTTAGTCCTAGTCTAGTCCTGGTTTAATCCTGGTTTAGTCCTGCTCTAATCCTGGTCTAGTCCTGGTCTAGTCTTGATTTAGTCCTGATTTAGTCCTGCTCGAGTCCTGATTTAGTCCTGGTCTAGTCCTGGTTTAATCCTGGTTTAGTCCTGCTCTAATCCTGGTTTAGTCCTGGTCTAGTCCTGGTTTAATCCTGGTTTAGTCCTGCTCTAGTCCTGGTTCAGTCCTGGTCTAGTCCTGGTCTAGTCGTGGTTTAGTCCTGGTTTAGTCCTGGTTCAGTCCTGGTTTAGTCCTGGTTTAGTCCTGGTCTAGTCCTGGTCTAGTCCTGGTCTAGTCCTGGTTTAGTCCTGGTTCAGTCCTGGTCTAGTCCTGGTCTAGTCCTGGTCTAGTCCTGGTTCAGTCCTGGTTTAGTCCTGGTTCAGTCCTGGTTTAGTCCTGGTTTAGTCCTGGTCTAGTCCTGGTCTAGTCCTGGTCTAGTCCTGGTTTAGTCCTGGTTCAGTCCTGGTCTAGTCCTGGTCTAGTCCTGGTTTAGTCCTGGTTTAGTCCTGGTTTAGTCCTGGTTTAGTCCTGATCCAGTCCTGGTTTAGTCCTGGCTCAGTACCAGACTGGACCAGCAGAGGGTGCTGTGTCTCTGCTCTGAGTCTCATGTTTTTGACCTGAACTTAAAGCTGCGCTGTGTAACTTTTCTGGTTTGGGGTCCATCACCTTCTTGTTTCTATGGATACGTCACTGCTCTGCCTGGAATGTTCCACAGTGTGACTTTAAACAGCTCGACTTCACATTGATTCGGTCACAGGTGGTTTTAGAGCTCAAAAACACAGTCAGAAAAACAGACGTTCTGACTGTGAGCGGGGGTCGCCTCTCCACAGATCTGACCCTGTGACTCGGTCTGGTTTGGTCTCCATGGAGATAGAAAGGTTTAAAGTCATACTGCGGAACATTTCGGACAAAACAATAACAATAACCTTAGCGACGATGTAAAATGCAGATTCACTCATTTTTTTCTGTTAATACTTTGCACTACTGTTGCGACGTCGCTCCGGGGGTGTTTTGCGTGTACGTCTATGGTGGAATGTTCAGCAGTTTCCATGGTGACACGACGCGCACACAAGTTTTAATGACAGAGCTTCAGTTTCTGAAAAATATTAAGATTTTTTGTTTGTTTTGCCGCACGTGCGATTTCCACAGAACAGAGACGAACGGGGCTAAAAATAAACGTGTCGTTTTGTCTCCTGCCCACACGCCTCAGTCCTGGTCCAGTCCTGGTTTAGTCCTGGTTTAGTCCTGATCCAGTCCTGGTCTAGTCCTGGTCCAGTCCTGGTTTAGTCCTGGTTTAGTCCTGATCTAGTCCTGATCCAGTCCTGGTTTAGTCCTGGTTTAGCCCTGGTTTAGTCCTGGTTTAGTCCTGATCTAGTCCTGGTTTAGTCCTGATCCAGTCCTGGTCTAGTCCTGGTCCAGTCCTGGTTTAGTCCTGGTTTAGTCCTGATCTAGTCCTGGTTTAGTCCTGATCCAGTCCTGGTTTAGTCCTGGTTTAGCCCTGGTTTAGTCCTGGTTTAGTCCTGATCTAGTCCTGGTTTAGTCCTGATCCAGTCCTGGTTTAGTCCTGGTTTAGCCCTGGTTTAGTCCTGGTTTAGTCCTGATCTAGTCCTGGTTTAGTCCTGATCCAGTCCTGGTCTAGTCCTGGTCCAGTCCTGGTTTAGTCCTGGTTTAGTCCTGATCTAGTCCTGGTTTAGTCCTGATCCAGTCCTGGTTTAGTCCTGGTTTAGCCCTGGTTTAGTCCTGGTTTAGTCCTGATCTAGTCCTGGTTTAGTCCTGATCCAGTCCTGGTTTAGTCCTGGTTTAGCCCTGGTTTAGTCCTGGTTTAGTCCTGATTTTAGTCCTGGTTTAGATCTGCTACAGTCCTGGTTTAGTCCTGGCTTAGTCCTGCTCTAGTTAAGTCTAGTCTTGACTCAAAGTTTAGTCCTGGTTTAAACCCGGGTTAGTCCTGGTTCAGTACTAGTTTTAGACCTGGGTTAGACCTGGTTCAGACCTCATTTAGTCCTAGTTTAATCAAGGTTTAGACCCGGTTTAGTTCTGGTTTAAACCTGGATTGAACCTATTGCCACACGTTATCCCCGTTATGCAGTGGTTTGCGATTTTAGTTTTAGTCCTGGTTTAAACCTGGTCTAGTCCTGGTTTAGTCCTTGTCTAAGCCTGGTTTAGACCTGGTTTAGACCTGGTTTAGACCTGGTTTAGTCCTGGTTCAGTCCTGGTTTAAACTTGGTTCTGTTCTGGTTTAGTCCTGTTTATTTTTCAGATGAGTTAATCCTTTTTGTCAACATTTAGTCCTGGTTCAGTCCTGGTTTAGATGTTGTTTCATTTGGGTTTAGTCCTGCTTCAGACCTGCTTCAGACCTGGTTTAGACCTGGTTTAGACCTGGTTTAGTTCTGGTTTAATTTTCAGACGATTTAATCCTTTTTGTCAACATTTAGTTTGGGTTTAGACCTGTTTTGCTCATCATTTAGACTTAGTTTAGACCTGGGTTAGACCTGGTTTGTTTTTAGATGATTTAATCCTTTTTGTCAACATTTAGTCCTGGTTTAGTCCTGGTTCAGTCCTGGTTTAGATCTGGTTTAGGCCTGGTTTAGTCCTGGTTTAGATCTGGTTTCGTCCTGGTTTAGTCCTGGTTTAGTCCTGGTTTAGATCTGGTTTAGTCCTGGTTTAGTCCTGGTTTAGACCTGGTTTAGTCCTGGTTTAGACCTGGTTTAGACCTGGTTTAGTCCTGGTTTAGTCCTGGTTTAGTCCTGGTTCAGTCCTGGTTCAGTCCTGGTTTAGTCCTGGTTTAGTCCTGGTTTAGTCCTGATTTAGTCCTGCTTTAGTTATTTCCTACTTTTGCTGTGGTCCAGGTTCATTCCCGGTTTATTCCTGATGATACAAATTCTCCTGTTGTGAAAATTCTCTTTTTCTTTCTCTGTTTTTGTGAACTATGTTTTTGTGATTTCAACAATAAGAGATTTTGTGTTATTTTTGTGCATCGAAATGAACGTTTTGCTTCGTTTTTTTTGCAGTTGCTTCGTCCGAAATGTTCCACAGTTCAGTTTTAAACTTGTCCATCTTGAGTTTCTTCAACTACAAGATAAGATAAGTTAAGGCTGCTCACTTCTCCACAGATCTGACCTGTAACTTGGTGCACTGAAGCCGTTTTTACGCGGAATAAACAGGAGATTTTGTCGTTTGTGGAGGAAATGAGAGGAAAACGTTCGGCATTTGTGATTTGCTGATTGAGTTCGTTCACATTTTGGTTTTGATTAGATTCTTATTAATATTTTAGTGGCCAAAATATTCCCAGAAACGCAGGAAAACCTCGTTCTCACCCCCTCGTTTCTGTGTTTCTCCTACAGGAACAGCGAACGGGCCTCGGGGTTATGTCTTTAGGAGGGATCTGACCCGGATCTGGACCTGGGACCTGGACCTGGGACCTGGACCTGGGACTGAGTCTGGACCAAACCTGAACCGGATCTGGACTGGGCCGGGTTTGAAGCTGGAGCTGAAGTGAGTCTGGGTGAACATGTCTGTGTTGGACAAGCACAAAGTGAAGAGACAGAGGCTGGACCGCATCTGTGAAGGTGAGGGCTGGTTTTACATGACATTTTAATTATCGTTATTTTTATTTATTTTTATTAATTAATGTATTTATTTTTTATTATTTTAATTTATTTTAATTTTTATTTATTTTAACAATTTTTATTTTCATTAATTTATTTTTATTTTTTATTTCTTCATTTAATTTTTTCATTTCAATTTATCTTTATTATTTTTTTATTTATGTATTCATTTTTATTTTAATTTAAATTATTTATTTTTTTTATTTACATTTTTATTATTTATTTTGTATTTTTTATTTATGTATTCATTTTTATTTTAATAAAAACTATTTAATTTTTTTTATTTATTTACATTTTTATTTTTTATTTATGTATTTATTTTATTTTAATTTAAATTATTTTATTTTTTATTTGTATTTGTATTATTTTCATTTCAGTTATTTGTATTATTTTATTATTTTTTATTATTATTTATTATTTTTTATTTTAATTATTATTTTTGTATTTTCATTTCAGTTAGAATTTTATTTGTTTTTTATGTTTTATTTTAATTTAAATAATTTAAATTCATTTTATTTTATTTATTTTTTTTACATTTAAATTATATATATGTATTTGGCAGAGGTCGACTAAAAATATTTTGGTCGTGTTTTTTTTTTTGAATCACAAAATAATCACAAGGCTGTAACATTACTGCAGTGTGTCAGATGCCCTCCCCGTGTGTCAGATGCCCTCCCTGTGTGTCAGATGCCCTCCCCGTGTGTCAGATGCCCTCCCCGTGTGTCAGATGCCCTCCCCGTGTGTCAGATGCCCTCCCTGTAGTTTTGTTGTAGTTTGAGTTTTTATATTCTTCATATTATTATATAAATGTTTCTTATTAAAAACCTCTGGTTCTTTGGAGCGACGCACAGAACGAAAGAACAGAGTCTCCTCCACTCCTCCACCTGTGTCTCTCTCTTCTCTCTTCATACCCCTCTCTCCTTTCTCTCTCTCTCCTCTCTCTCTTCTCTCTCTGTCTCTCTTCTTTTTTCTTCTCTCTATCTGTGTCTTTCTTCTCTTCTCTCTCTGTCTTCTCTTCTCTCTCTGTCTTCTCTTCTCTCTCTGTCTTCTCTTCTCTCTCTGTCTCTCTTCTCTCTCTGTCTCTCTTCTTTTTTCTTCTCTCTATCTGTGTCTTTCTTCTCTTTTCTCTCTGTCTTCTCTTCTCTCTCTGTCTTCTCTTCTCTCTCTCTGTCTTCTCTTCTCTCTCTGTCTCTCTTCTTTTTTCTTCTCTCTATCTGTGTCTTTCTTCTCTTCTCTCTCTGTCTTCTCTTCTCTCTCTGTCTCTCTTCTCTTTTCTTCTCTCTATCTGTGTCTTTCTTCTCTTCTCTCTCTGTCTTCTCTTCTCTCTCTGTCTTCTCTTCTCTCTCTGTCTCTCTTCTCTTTTCTTCTCTCTATCTGTGTCTTTCTTCTCTTCTCTCTGTCTTCTCTTTCTCTCTGTCTTTCTTCTCCTCTCTCTGTCTTTCTTCTCTCTCTCTGTCTTTCTTCTCTCTCTCTGTCTTTCTTCTCCTCTCTCTGTCTTTCTGTCTCTCTTCCCTTCTCTCTGTCTCTCTCTCTTTCTGTCTTTCTCCCTTCTCTTCATATTCCCTCTCTCCTCTGTCTCTCTACTTCCTCCTCTTCTATCTCTCTCTCTATCTCCTCTGCCCCTTCGCCCTTTTCTCCTCTTGTTTCATACGTCTCTCTCCAAACTCTCTCTCTCTCTCTCTCCTTTCTTCAGAGGACAGTGTATCTCTCTCTCTCTCTCCTTTCTTCAGAGGACAGTGTATTTCTCTCTCTCTCCTTTCTTCAGAGGACAGTGTATTTCTCTCTCTCTCCTTTCTTCAGAGGACAGTGTATTTCTCTCTCTCTCCTTTCTTCAGAGGACAGTGTATTTCTCTCTCTCTCCTTTCTTCAGAGGACAGTGTATTTCTCTCTCTCTCCTTTCTTCAGAGGACAGTGTATTTCTCTCTCTCTCTTTATTCTGTCGTTCACAGTATGAACAGAATAATCGGAGGAAACTCAAACTGAGGCTGAAACAGGAAATGAGAAACTGACTCAAGTGAATTTGTTTTGTTTTGACAAGAAATGAAAAATTAAAAAAAACAGGTCTAAACTAGGACTGAACCAGGACTGAACCAGGACTGAACCAGGTCTAAACCAGGACTAAACCAGGACTGAACCAGGACTGAACCAGGTCTAAACCAAGACTGAACCAGGACTGAACCAAGATTAACCAGGACTGAACCAGGACTGAACCAGGACTAAACCAGGACTAAACCAGGACTAAACCAGGACTGAACCAGGTCTAAACCAAGACTGAACCAGGACTGAACCAAGATTAACCAGGACTGAACCAGGACTGAACCAGGACTAAACCAGGACTAAACCAGGACTGAACCAGGACTAAACCAGGACTGAACCAGGTCTAAACCAGGACTGAACCAGGACTGAACCAGGACTGAACCAGGACTAAACCAGGACTAAACCAGGACTGAACCAGGACTAAACCAGGACTGAACCAGGATTAACCACGACTGAACCAGGACTAAACCAGGACTGAACCAGGACTAAACCAGGACTGAACCAGGACTGAACCAGGACTGAACCAGGACTGAATCAGGACTAAACCAGGACTAAAACAGGACTTAAACCAGGACTGAACCGGGACTGAACCAGGATTAACCAGGACTAAAAGTTGCATTGTGCAGCTTTAATTTCATTACTTAAACTCTTTTCTCGTCCTCTGTTTCCCTTCACCGTTAAACTCGTCTGAAACATAGTCCTGGTTTAGTCCTGGTCCAGTCTAGACTCAGGATTAGTCCTGGTTTAGTCCTGGTTTAGTCCTGGTCCAGTCTAGACTCAGGATTAGTCCTGGTTTAGTCCTGGTTTAGTCTTGGTTTACATGTGGTTTAGACCTGGATAATCTTACAGTGGACCTGCCTTTGCTCCTTTTATTTTTATTTAATTGTATTTATTTTAATCAATTGATATCATTTTATTCCACTTATATATTTTTATTTTATGCAGTTATATTTAATCATTTATTTGTATTTAATTATCCACAGCTGTCGTTAAGTTTAGTTTTTTTTTTATTATGTAAAAATACCGAATACTTTCTAATTTCCTAAATGGATTCTTTTGTCAGTGTTGTATCGTCGACATCAATTTAAAAACAAAATTATAATTTGTCACAACTTTACTACTTTTTTGACCAGAATAATTATATTTTGAAATGAAAATTCTCCAGAAATTTAGCAGCAAATGTTGTCAATACTGATTCTGATACCAAACTTTATTAGTATCGATACCTACAAAAAATGAGGATGTAGTTTCGATATTGGCTTCAGTATCGATTGGTGTCTGTTTTTCGATATTATTGAACATATCTTCAGGTCTGTGTCCCATTTGTTTTGTTTTTTTATTTCGGTTATGAACGAAAAACAATAAAATGGGAAAACAGTTTATTTCATTATTTTCTTTCAGTGTGAAACAAAAAAAACTGATTTCGACCTCTATTTCCAAGATTTAATTTAGTTTATTTCCGATAACACCAATCAAAAAACAGTCTCGGAGCCTATTTTAGTTTAGATATTTTATTTTATTTGAAGTTCTGCTGCTCGACTCACAGAACTTTAGTATCGCTGCTTTCTGTTCCTCGTCATGGAGTTCAACAATTACTTTCTTTTTATGTATTTTATTTTATTTATTTTTTATATGTTTTATTTATTTTTATTATTTATTTATTTTTATTTATTTCAATCATTTTATTTTTTATTTATTACAATTTTTATTATTATTTTTGTATGTTCATTTCAATTTTTAAAATTTTATTTATTTTTTTATTTTAGGACTGAACCAGGACTGAACCAGGACTGAACCAGGACTGAACCAGGACAAAACCAGGACTGAACCAGGACAGAACCAGGACTAAACTAGGACTGAACCAGGACTGAACCAGGACAGAACCAGGACTGAACCAGGACTATACCAGGACTGAACCAGGACTGAACCAGGACAGAACCAGGACTGAACCAGGACTATACCAGGACTGAACCAGGACTGAACCAGGACAGAACCAGGACAGAACCAGGACTAAACTAGGACTGAACCAGGACTGAACCAGGACTGAACCAGGACAGAACCAGGACTAAACTAGGACTGAACCAGGACTGAACCAGGACAGAACCAGGACTGAACCAGGACTATACCAGGACTGAACCAGGACTGAACCAGGACTGAACCAGGACAGAACCAGGACTGAACCAGGACTGAACCAGGACTATACCAGGACTATACCAGGACTAAACCAGGACAGAACCAGGACAGAACCAGGACAGAACCAGGACAGAACCAGGACAGAACCAGGACTATACCAGGACTATACCAGGACTAAACCAGGACTGAACCAGGACAGAACCAGGACTAAACCAGGACTAAACCAGGACAGAACCAGGACTGAACCAGGACTAAACCAGGACTGAACCAGGACTGAACCAGGACTGAACCAGGACAGAACCAGGACAGAACCAGGACTGAACCAGGACTGAACCAGGACTGAACCAGGACTATACCAGGACTAAACCAGGACAGAACCAGGACAGAACCAGGACAGAACCAGGACTGAACCAGGACTATACCAGGACTACACCAGGACTATACCAGGACTACACCAGGACTGAACCAGGACAGAACCAGGACAGAACCAGGACTATACCAGGACTATACCAGGACTGAACCAGGACAGAACCAGGACTGAACCAGGACTGAACCAGGACTGAACCAGGACTATACCAGGACTACACCAGGACTGAACCAGGACTAAACCAGGACTAAACCAGGACTGAACCAGGACTGAACCAGGACAGAACCAGGACTGAACCAGGACAGAACCAGGACTGAACCAGGACTATACCAGGACTAAACCAGGACAGAACCAGGACAGAACCAGGACAGAACCAGGACTGAACCAGGACTATACCAGGACTACACCAGGACTGAACCAGGACAGAACCAGGACAGAACCAGGACAGAACCAGGACTGAACCAGGACTATACCAGGACTATACCAGGACTGAACCAGGACAGAACCAGGACTGAACCAGGACTGAACCAGGACTGAACCAGGACTATACCAGGACTACACCAGGACTGAACCAGGACAGAACCAGGACAGAACCAGGACAGAACCAGGACTGAACCAGGACAGAACCAGGACTAAACCAGGACTGAACCAGGACTGAACCAGGACTAAACCAGGACTAAACCAGGACTAAACCAGGACTGAACCAGGACTGAACCAGGACAGAACCAGGACTAAACCAGGACTGAACCAGGACTATACCAGGACTAAACCAGGACTAAACCAGGACTAAACCAGGACTGAACCAGGAACTAAACCAGGACTGAACCAGGAACTAAACCAGGACTGAACCAGGAACTAAACCATGGCGTTCAACAATTTCTTTCTAAAATGCAAAAGTAAACGTAAAACTCTCTTCAATCAATCAAACTTTATCGAGCACTTTTCAGAATAAAAATGCAGCACAAACGCTCCCACATAAAACTAAACTGAACCGGTGAGTCGATCTTTAACATAACTTCTTTTTTACTTCTCTTAAACTCTGCATCCGGAGTCGGTCCTTTGCGTCTCAGGTTGTGTTTTTCGCAAAATACTCGAACTCATTCCTGAGAACCTCTTTATCCCATTTTGCTTCAGTTTGGCAGGAATTTCCGCCAACGCATCCAAAAACGTAAAAATACACGTCAGACAACATAGCAGCAGAACTTCCGGGGCAAAATAACCCATCCATCCATCCATCCATCCATCCATCTTCTCCCGCTTAATCCGGCTGGGTCGCGGGGGCAGCGTGCTGCCCAATACTCATAGCACCTGACCCCCCCTATGAAACCCTCTGCAGGTGGTGAGCCCACAGGAGGGTGGACAACATGGTCCTTGATGTTAGTTCATAGGGGTGCGGGCATGTTTTGGGTTGATGGGGGAAACCGGAGTACCCGGAGGAAACCCATCCAGACACGGGGAGGAACATGCAAACTCCACACAGAAAGGCCCGGGCGACCCGGGGATCGAACCCGCAACCTTCTTGCTGTGAGGCCTGAGTGTTGCCACTCAGCCACCGTGCCGCCGCAAAAATAACCCGAGAGAATAAAATATCTAAATTAAAACAGGCACCGAGACTGTTTTTTGATTGTTATTTGGAATAAACTTTAAATTAAACATTGGAAATAGAGGTTGAAATCTGTTTTTTGTTTGACACTAAAGCGGAATAATGAAATAACAAACTTTTTTTGCATTTTTTTTTTGCAAAGAACAGTCTCGGTGCCTATTTTAATTCTTCCATTTTATTCTCTCTGGTTTATATGAAGTTCTGCTGCTCAGTGCGTGTAATAAAAACACTTTTTATTCCAGTTCTGTGGAGTCGACTGAACAAAGGAGAGTTTATCGCTGCTTCGAGAATTCAACAGTTACGCCAAAGTAAACGCGACATGTTTGTCCCCAAAACCGCGACGATTTTCCAGGTAAGAATCCTTCAGGGGCGAATAAAGCAGAGAGAATAAAATATCAAAACTGAAACAGTTTGAACATTTGAAACTAAAACGGAAAAATGAAATGACAAACTGTTTTCGTCCTTAGTTGAAATCCAAAAGAACGAACGGTTACTTCGCCTGTTTTCTTTTAATAGCGAAACCGCCATTAGAAACCCTGTCTCCTGCCGCACTTTTTCTTGTATTTCCACATTTAAATAATTGATGGGGTTTGCCAGCAGGTGGCTATAAGATCCCCCCTCGAACCCGAAACCGAGTGGGCGGCGCTCGTCCACTAACCCGTGTCGCTCCGTGCATAACTCCGCTCCCCAATCTCCTCTATTGGCCCGAAATCGGAGCCCGCCGTAACCCTAAACCCGTCTCTTTCCCGCTGCCATTATCGCGCCACCCCTTGTCTGTTGCGCGATGACGAACGTTCGCGAGCAGACGCATTTCGCAGCCTCTCTCGGGCAGGAGTTTGCGGAAAACCGAGCGGAAAGACCGAGCAGCAGGTGCAACTACTGCGGAACGGTGGCGGGGACCAGGAACGCGTATCTGGGAGGGGAAACCGGGATAACGTACCAGTCGGAAAACCCTGACCTGAGCTTACGCGGGGCTAATTTGCACCCGGAGAGAGGATTACAGCTGGTGAGGAAGAACTCCGCGCCGGATTTAAGCAGTTTTTACATGAGGCAAATGGCCGGCGACAGGGGCATGAGCCAGGAGTACTACCCGGGGGAGGCGGCTCTGTCCGGGCACGGCGTAGGAGCAGAGGAGTATTACCGGGATAAACGACCTCCTCTTACCAGATCAGCGTCGTATTATGGCTTAAGAACTCCAGCTAATGCCTCTGCTAATGCCGCTGCTGCTACTACGTGGGATCAGGCCAATCGGCAGCAGGCCACACCTTCGCTGATGGGCTCCACGCCGACGCCAGCGCCCGTCCCGCCCCCGCCGCCTCCACCGCCTCCGCCGCCCCCACCGCCCCCGCCCTCCTCCGTCCTGGAGCTTAGCCGATTGTACAGGGAGAGTCTCTCGGGCGCTAAGATGTTACCAGACGCGCAGAGGCTGGCCGCGGCGTCACCGGGACTTTACTCCGTGCACTCCACCCTGCCCATCTACAGCGCCGACGTGAACCAGCAGGCTTACCAACCGGCCGCCGCCAACTGCACGGTGGATTTAGCTAATCAAATTATGGACGGCAGCATCGCGAGGCCCTACGGAGCCGCGGCGTCGCAGAGGTTGCCCTACGACCCCGGTTACGACCCGACTTCGGCGATCGTTGCTGCCACTGCGACCGGGTTAACCTCCGGCTTACCCGCGCACCACCCGAGCGCCGCCGACCCCAAGAAAATGGTGGACCCTTCGTTTTTGGCGTTTTTGCGTTCGGAAGGTTTAGCGGAGAGCACGATCACGCTCCTGCTGCAGCACGGCTTCGACTCGCCCGCCATGCTGGGGATGATGGAGGACCACGACATCCGGTCCGTCGCACCGAATCTGGCGCAGGCGAGGGTTTTGTCGAGGATCGTGTTGAACTGCAAAACGGGGGCGGTGTCCGGGATACGCGGCAGGTCGAACAGCTTCAGCCACGTGAACTACATGCAACCGCAGGGGCTGAGCATGGACCCGGGTTTGATGCAGCAGCAGCCGCCTCCGCCGCCGTCCGCCATCCAGGCCACCGTCTCCCCGCGGATGGGCGAGTTTTTGGGCAGAAGACCCAGCAGCGCCCCCTCGCAGCACCTCCTGGAAACGACCTACCACGGCGCGAGACCGTTGGCGACCGGCGCGTACCCGGTGAGCCCCGACTACAACCAGGCGAGGTCCTTTTCGATGTACAACGCGCACACGGGGCTCGCCATGTCCGCGCTGGGTCCACAGGCCCAGCAGGCGGCGCCCGTCACGCCCGGAGCCGCTCCCAAAACCTTCTCCGGGTCGTATTCGCCGATGGAGCTGATGAAAAGGCCGACGAACCTGCCCCCAGCGTCGCCGATTTTAGCCGGCAGCCCCATGCACAGCCCGCAGCTGCTCCGGAAAGGAATAAACCCGGTCCAGGACGGTTCGTTAGTCCCGGTGACGTCGGCGAACGTGCTACAAACTCAGAACCTGAACAATCCAAAGATGGTGGGCAGGAGAACCGGACCTCCCGTGATCGTGTCCACCATGACGACCACTCCAGACACAAGTAAGGCAGAGTGTGGAATCTTTACATTTGGAAAACCGGGAAAACTGTGGGCCAGAAAAATGCTTAAATAAAAATTGTTTATCCGTCGGGATGAGGGGTCCGTGTACTATTCGTTCTTTTGAAAAACAATAAAATGGGAAAACGGTTTGTTATTTAATTATTCCGTTTTAGTTTAGTTCTAGTTTTAATTTTGATATTTTATCCTCTCTGGTTTATTTGCCCCTGAAGTTCTGCTGTTAGAAGGATTTACCTGAAAAATCGTTGCAGTTTTGTGGACAAACATGTCGCGTTTACTTTGGCGTAATCGTTGAACTCTGCGGTGAGAAACGGGAAGCAGCGAAATAAACCAGAAAACCAAAAATTCAAATAAACAATAAAGAGAATCAAATCTAAATTAAAATAGGCACCAAAACTGCTTTTTGATTGGTGTTATTTGAAATAAACTTTAATTAAATCTTCGTAATAGAGGTCGAAATCAGTTTTATTGTTTGACACTAAAACGGAATAATGAAATAAACAGTTTTCCCATTTTATTGTAAGTTTTTCGTTCTTAATTGAAATTCAAAAGAACAAATGGTGCACGGACCGGAGGAACACGTCAAGAAAATGATCTTGTGATATTTTTTTCCAAGCGTTTTTCCTTTGGACTGGACAAAAAAGCGTGAACTGAAACGCAGAACTCGAATGGAAACAAAAATATGAAATCAAATAAATAAAAAATTGTGAGGCCAAAAGTGAAAACTTGAATCGTGAAATGTGCGGTAAATATAAGAAATTATGTTAAAATCTCATCTTGTCTATGTCCCTGTTTGTCTGTTTTGGTCATTTTCAGAATAGTAATGACAAAAAATCTGCTGATGATATAAACAGGACTAAACCAGACTAGACTAGGACTTATATTTACTATACGGAGCAAAGTTTTCGTCAGGAAAAGTTCTTAATATAAAATAATCTGTAGTTTATTTTTGTGGAGTCATTTTCGGGAAAATATATTATTGACAAAAATTCTAACCCAAGAACAAAACCAGGACTAAACTAGAATTAAACCACAATTAAAGTTCATATCATTGTATATAGACCCAGGTCTCAACCAGGACTAAACAAAGACCAAAAAAATAGGTCTGAACCAGGACTAATGCAGGACTAGGTGAGAACTAAACCAGGACTAAACCAGGTCAAAAGAAGTTTATTTGTTGTGGATCTTTTTCCCTTTAAACCTAGAAAAAACCCCCCCAGAAAATAAAATTCACACTCTTTTATACAAAACACACAGCAAACATGTAGAAACAACTTTTTGGACATAAAAAATACTTAATTTAGGGCCTTAGCTACAAAAGTGCAAAATATCAAGTCTGTAAGTAAATTAAAAATCTCCTTATTGCCCTAAAAACAAAAAAAAGTGCAATCGCTCCATCCTGAACCAGGACTAAGGCAGGACTAAACCAGTTCAAAAGAAGTTTATTTGTTGTGGATCTTTTTCCCTTTAAACCTAGACCAAAACCCCACACTGAATCAGGACTAAACCAGGTCTAAAACCAGGTCTAAAACCAGGTCTAAAACCAGGTCTAACTCAAATTCATCAAAGTTTATTACACCAATTAAAACATTTTTGCTCGTTCTTGCTCATTCAGAGATGTTCTCGTCGTCGTTTTGCTGATTTTAGGCGTTCCCCCTCCTCCGTTTCGCTTTTGTTTGAAAACGTCGCGTGAATCGTGAGTTTGACGTGAGCGTAAAGAGCTTCAGCTGCGATTATGCAACTGTTTACACTGAGCTGAGTTGAGTCATTGGAACGTTTGAACGGAGAAAATACGACACAAACCTCGAATGTTCTGGAAAAGCTTTTTTAAACTATATTTGACTTGAACGTACTTGTATTATTTGCTTATTTGCTCATTTTACACAGGGTTGAACTGTATTTTTGTGCTGTATTAAAGAATATTGTTGCCTGGGAAATGTTTAGAATTATTATTATTATTAAACGTCCAGATTTTTTCTATGTATTTGACCAAAATGTGCAGATATTTCATATTAGCAGCTCTCGAATCACAATAAGTCCACTGTGTGTGGCCTGCATCTGTTTATAAAGTGTTTTATTGTCCGATAATCAGGAAGTGCGTGTTGGCATACTAGTTGTTGTTCGCTTTACTGTCAGTGGAATAACTTTGGACCACTGCGAATCATTTAAAATGATCCAGTTCGTGGTTTTAAGACGGTAAAAATCAGATCCAGCGCCTTTTTAGTTTAGTTTGGGGCTCGTTAAAGGTGCACTACGTAACATTTTCTGCTTGTTTCCATGGAGATGTTATTGCTTTGGCTGCAATGTTTCACAGCGTGGCATTAAACAGATATAATATTATTATTTATGATCATTTCTGTTGCTTTTTTCCCATAATTATTGGATCTCCTGGTCCTCTGGTGCCTTCAGTGTTACTTTATCTCTGCCTCTGCTCATTGGCCCTTTCTCTAAATGCACCTGCCCTGTCTGCTGGCCGCACCTGTCACTTTCCTCGGACTCTCTCCGATCAGGATTAAGCCTGATCCAATTAAGCCTAATGAGCTCTGGCCCACAGTGTGAACCACAGGCTGTTTATAACACGGCACAGACCCCGGGCACAGGAAACGGTTTGGATTTATTTAAAAACAGTTCATAAAAACTCTGCCTGATTTTTACTCTTAAAAACACAAAAACAGAACGATTTCAACAGTTTGCAGTGGTCTAAAAATGTCAGAACGTCCTAATTATTCACATAAATGAAGTTTTCTGTCATTGTAACTGCAAATAGCATGCTAACATTGCACTTCCTGGTTCGCAGAGGATAAAAACGCTTTATTATTAGATGCGGACAGTGCACAGAGGACTTATTTTGACCCAAAGAGCTGTTTTTACGCTATATTTGCACACATTTTACTTAATTACATGAAAAAAATGGGTACAGTCCCCTGAACTATTTATTTCTAGAATCAGTTGATCCATTTATGACTTTATTTGGATCAGATTTTCAAGCTTTCAAACTCTTTTCTGGCTCGAGTTGGATGTTATTATGATTTTTACAGGGCTGTTACAGGGAGGGCATCTGGTGTAATTACCCACAGATGTTAGGTGTGACTGTTTGGGGTTTGTTGTGTATTAAAAGTGCAAAATCTATTCTTCCTGTGGTCCTGCGGAGTCGGCGAAATGGACAAAAATGAACTTCTCGATTTTATTTAAAATTCTCCTGAAATCTATAATCTCGAAGGAAATTTGTGTTTGTTGTTAAAGAGTAAATCGACTTTTAGGATGTGTCAAAACAAAAACACGTCTGAAGAGGTTTTAGAGTCATCCACACATCTCTGAGTCATCTAGAGATCTCTCCCAGACCCTGTTCAAACCCTCCTTACGGTTAGCTTTAACATTCTGTAAGGTTTTCCTGTTTTTAGTTATAGTTTTTCCTGTTTTTAGATTTTGTTTTTAGTTGTTTTTCCTGTTTTTAGATGTAGTTTTAGTTGTAATTGTTCCTATTTTTATTTGTGGTTTTTCCTGTTTTTATTTGTAGTTTTATTTCTATTTTTTCCTGTTTTTTGTAGTTTTCAGTTGTAGTTTTTACTGTTTTCAGTTGTTTTTAGTTGTAGTTTCTGTTTTTATTTGTATTTTTCCTGTTTTTATTTATAGTTTTTCCTATTTTAATTGTTTTTAGATGTAGTTTTTCCTGTTATTAGTTGTAGTTTTATTTGTTTTTTTTCTGTTTTAGTTTAGTTTAGTTTTCAGTTGTGTTTTAGTTATAGTTTTTCCTATTTTAGTTGTTTTTAGATGCAGTTATTTCTGTTTTTGTTGTTGTTTTTAGTTATAGTTTTTCCTGTTTTTAATAGTCACTTTTTCCTGTTTTTAAGTTATAGTTTTACTTGTTTTTAGATGTAGTTTTTTTCCGTTTCCAGTTGTTTTCAGTTGCAGTTTTACCTGTTTTAGTTGTAGTTTTTAATTGTAATTTATCCTGTTTTTAGTTGTAGTTTTTCCTGTTATTAGTTGTAGTTTTATTTGTTTTTTTCTGTTTTAGTTGTAGTTTTACCTGTTTTTATTTGTAGTTTTTCCTGTTTTTATTTGTAGTTTTATTAGGTTTTTTTTCTGTTTTTGTTGTAGTTTTCAGTTGTGTTTTAGTTATAGTTTTTCCTGTTTTAGTTGTTTTTAGATGTAGTTATTTCGGTTTTTGTTGTTGTTTTTAGTTATAGTTTTTCCTGTTTTTAATAGTCACTTTTTCCTGTTTTTAAGTTATAGTTTTTCCTGTTTTAGTTGTTTTTAGATGTAGGTTTTTCTGTTTCCAGTTGTTTTCAGTTGCAGTTTTACCTGTTTTAGTTGTGTTTTTAGTTGTAGTTTTTAATTGTAATTTATCCTGTTTTTAGTTGTAGTTTTTCCTGTTTTTAGTTGTAGTTTTACTTGTGTTTTTACTTGTATTTGTCCCTGTTTCAGTCCAAATGAATCCCTCGTCGTTAATCTTTGTGTTTCCTCCCGTTGTTGACGCGAGTCTCCGTGGCGACGCGTCTCATCACACATTTAGCGCTTTAGCGTCGGCCGTGCCGGTTCCTCTTTCGCCGGCTCGGCCTCTGCATTATTCATTCCCCCCTCACGCTCTAGTGCCACGAGTGTCTTGCCTCGGGACACAACAGCGGTTTCTGAGCCGCCGCCGAACTCCCCGGAACGAGACGAGCCAAAAGTGTCGCCAGAAAAACACCCGAGGAGCCGGAGACGATGGGTCAGGCCAAAGCGTAGTGCTGTTGTGTCATTAGGCAAGACACTTTGACTCTCTTCTCCTTCTGAAACGCTTTAAAACTCATTTATTTATGGGAATTGTGGCATAAATATGTGGGAAAAGAAATGACGTAAGAACTGCTGCGCATGAGATGTGTTCATTGTGATTTTCCTGATTTCCGATTGTTTTTATATTCGTGATTTCTGTTTTCATAAAAGGATAACGGACGTTCAGGGTTTCACATTTTAAACTCGTCCAGAAGAATCGGCAAAAACACTGAAAATGCAAGAATCACATTTCTGAACTTCTAAACTACAGGGTGAGGCGCTTTTTTGCAGAATAAGACCCCGCGGAGACACGGGAAGGGCATCTGACGCACGGGGGGAGGGCATCTGACACACACGGGGAGGGCATCTGACACACACGGGGAGGGCATCTGACGCACGGGGAGGGCATCTGACACACAGGGAGGGCATCTGACACACAGGGAGGGCATCTGACACACACGGGGAGGGCATCTGACACACGGGGAGGGCATCTGACACGCGGGGAGGGCATCTGACACACGGGGAGGGCATCTGACACACGGGGGGAGGGCATCTGACGCACCGGGAGGGCAACTGACGACGGGAGGGCATCTGACGACGGGGAGGGCATCTGACACAGGGAGGGCATCTGACACACGGGAGGGCATCTGACACACGGGAGGGCATCTGACACACACGGGGAGGGAATCTGACACACAGGGTGGGCATCTGACACACACAGGGAGGGCATCTGACACACTGGGAGGGCATCTGACGCACGGGGAGGGCATCTGACGACGGGAGGGCATCTGACACACGGGAGGGCATCTGACACACTGGGAGGGCATCTGACGACGGGAGGGCATCTGACGACGGGGTGGGCATATGACACACGGGAGGGCATCTGACACACACGGGGAGGGCATCTGACACACAGGGAGGGCATCTGACACACACAGGGAGGGCATCTGACACACTGGGAGGGCATCTGACGCACGGGGAGGGCATCTGACGCACGGGGAGGGCATCTGACACACGGGGAGGGCATCTGACACACTGGGAGGGCATCTGACGCACGGGGAGGGCATCTGACGCACGGGGAGGGCATCTGACACACGGGAGGGCATCTGACACACGGGGAGGGCATCTGGCGCACGGGGAGGGCATCTGACACACCGGAGGGCATCTGACGACGGGGAGGGCATCTGACGACGGGAGGGCATCTGACGCACGGGGAGGGCATCTGACACACGGGGAGGGCATCTGACGCACGGGGAGGGCATCTGACACACGGGGAGGGCATCTGACGCACGGGGAGGGCATCTGACACACTGGGAGGGCATCTGACACACGGGGAGGGCATCTGACGCACGGGGAGGGCATCTGACGCACGGGGAGGGCATCTGACGCACGGGGAGGGCATCTGTCGCACGGGGAGGGCATCTGACGCACGGGGAGGGCATCTGGCGCACGGGGAGGGCATCTGACGCACGGGGAGGGCATCTGACGCACGGGGAGGGCATCTGACGCACGGGGAGGGCATCTGATACACGGGGAGGGCATCTGACGCACGGGGAGGGCATCTGACACACACGGGGAGGGCATCTGACACACAGGGAGGGCATCTGACACACGGGGGGAGGGCATCTGACACACGGGGACATGTTTGTACAGATCTAAGCTGCAGTGTGAGACGCTTTTATGCAGATTTATTTGTTTGCGGAGAAAATTGCAGCTTTTGTGATTCATTTCATTCAAATTGCGATTTCAGTTTGATTTTGCTGAACCCTGCAGCCTTAATGTGACGTATGTGTGTGTGTGAGTGTGTGTGGTTATGTGTGTGTGCGTGTGTGTGTGTGTGTGTGTGTGTGTGGTTATGTGTGTGTGTGTGTGTGTGTGGTTGTGTGTGGTTATGTGTGTGTGTGTGTGTGTGAGTGTGTGTGTGTGTGTGAGTGTGTTGACGGTGGGAGGGGCCGATGGTGCCTGCGAATCAGGAAATAAATGCGGAAGTAAAAATCTTCTGGACCAGTACTAGCCCAGGACTAGACCAGACCAGGACTAGACCAGCACCAGAGCAGGACTAGACCAGGACTAGACCAGCACCAGAGCAGGACTAGACCAGGACTAGACCAGACCAGGACTAGACCAGCACCAGAGCAGGACTAGACCAGCACCAGAGCAGGACTAGACCAGGACTAGACCAGCACCAGAGCAGGACTAGACCAGGACTAGACCAGACCAGGACTAGACCAGCACCAGAGCAGGACTAGACCAGCACCAGAGCAGGACTAGACCAGGACTAGACCAGCACCAGAGCAGGACTAGACCAGGACCAGAGCAGGACCAGACCAGGACTAGACCAGGACTAGACCAGGACTAGACCAGGACTAGACCAGGACTAGAACTAGGACTAGAGGACAAGTTTAATCAGCAGAAATAAGATATTGATGGAGTTCAGGATCTGGATTGGTTTAGTTCAGTTTTATTTTGCCCCCTGCTCCTGTATTTGTGAAGATCTGAGTCTAAAATCTCATGAACACGTCTTTCTGACATTTCTTAAACTATTCCTGCCTCAGTTGTGCCTCAGTTGTGCCTCAGTCGTGCGTCTCGTGCGTCTCGGGGGAGGGCCCAGCGCGCCTCCGCAGGTGGTTGGCTGGGGCTGTAAGTCGAGTTAATAATGGCTTTGGTAAAGAGCTCCGGGGCTGGTCTGTCCCACACTGTCTCCTCTCCGACTCCTCCGGGCTCCGTCGCTCTCATGGAGCTGTCCGCGGCCTCCCAGGCGACGCCAGGTGAGTGGTCAGGTGACGCGGGGCGGGCGACGCGATTGGCCGGCGGGGGGGGAGGGCGTCGCAGTCAGACTTAAGGATTACGGGGCTTTTTATAGACGCAGGTTTAAGACGAGGAGGAGGAGGAGGAGGAGGTACTGTGGGTTTGGTCAGCGTCAGGACTTAGAGTTGTTCAGTTTGATGTTTGGATCTGAACCTGTTTCAGTTTCATCTTTTTTACAGGCTTCCGTCTGTGTCTTAAAAACTCTTAAATGCACTGAATTTATAAACTGTCCAAGCTCGTGTGGGTTTCTGCGTTCTGTTTATGAGCACCATTTTGAGCAACATGTAATATTTCAGTCTGAATTGTTAATTGTCATGGTAACAGTGTTTTTATTGTTTATTGTTTATTAGATTCCCATTAGCTTCAGCAGCGACTGCGTCAGCTCCTCTTCCTGGGGTCCATTTAAATTTACAGCATCACAATTCAAAAGCAAAACTTATACACATAAAACCATAATTTACAACATTTGTCATTAGCTACAGATTAACTGTAGCTAATGACAAATGCAGTCGCAAAAAAACACATAGTTGTGCGTCACTTTAACATATTAATCACAGATTTGAATTCATACAGTTCATACAGACTGTTTCACATCATTCATTTGTTTAAGATGGTGCATTTTAAGTTTCTTTTTGAAGCTAAAAGCAGTGGTTTGTTCTCGTTTCATCGCTCTCGTCCCAGTGGAGACGTAAATACACTGGTTTTTAGCCCTGGAACGTTTTTTGTGCGTTGTCCCTGTTGAACTAAGTTAAAATTCAAAAGTGTTTACCATAAAATACCAAATAAGAGCCGGGGCGTTTGTTATTCGAGACTGGCTGAGTGGCACTCACGCCTCACAGCAAGAAGGTTCCGGGTTCCGGATGTGTGGAGTTTGCATGTTCTCCCTGTGTCTGGATGGGTTTCCTCCAGGCTCCGGTTTCCCCCATAAACCCAGAACACGCTGTGGGTGTGAAAGTCGTGTGTGAGTGTTGGTGGTGGTCGGAGGGGCAGCCGTGATTCTGTCAGTTTGCCCCAGGGCAGCTGTGGCTACAACAGTAGTTTACACCACCGGGTCTGGAGTGAATGAACAATGTTAATAATGCTGTGTCTTTGGGGACTTGTCTGTGAAAAGCGCTATAGAAATCGTCACCTTACCTTGAGACCAGGCGATTCATTCCTTCCTCACAAAAATGATTCTGCCTCCAGTAGCATTTAGGAACTAACTCTACAGGTAGTGAACAGTTTCTCCAAGAAACACCCAGGAAGCCTCGTGCTGTTTTGGACATTTACTGAAGACTTGACTGTAAAACTGTATCATACAAAAAATAAATGCATATTATAATTATGTTTTCATGTTTAAATGAACAAAGAATAAGTAGAGCTACATAAAACGATGTGGAACAGCTTAATACAACTTAATATATGCATAACAATAATTTAAAATTGGCTAGACTTCATAAAAACGTCCATAAAACGAGCGATTAGCATCATGCTAACATAAATGGAAATTCCCATAAACATGCTAATGCTATTAGCGTCGTATATTTTAGCGGGAATTTCAAATGTAAATCAACTTAAAGTGCATCACAGAGTGAATTAACATTATTAAAAAATACAATAACAACACAATTCTTACATACAGATATTTTCATAGAGCCAAAAAACAGATTAGAGGAATTACACACTGGTAAGTAGCAGAACAGCTGAAAAGTCTAAAACAATATGGCGGCTAAGGTAGCTCAGAGTGGACAAAACAGATAAACTCAAACGGAAATATTCTTCTCCACTGGAGCAGAATAAAAATCTTGCTCAGCAATAATAATAATAATAATAATAATAATAATAATACGTTTTATTTATATTGCACTTTACATAAAATAATCTCAAAGTGCTACAGGTAAAAAGAGCAGTGAATAAAAGTGCATCAGCATAAAAGTTCATGAAACTAAAAGCTAAAACCATTTCAGCACACGACATAAAACCGATAAAAACAGTGATCAAAAAGCTTTGGTAAAAAGATCTGTTTTAAGATTCCGTTTAAAAGCAAAACTGGAAAAATATGCAACTCAAATTCTGTTAACCAGTCTGACTATAATTTACAGTTTTTACGGCACTGCTCGCTGCATCGCTGTTACTTTGCCTTTACCTTCTCAGTACGATTCCTGCCGCCTCGTCCCGGTCCTTTCCTCTTACGCCGCAGCAGCTACCGTCACATTGCTGCTTCCTCTGATTTGCCAAACGTCGCTGGAGAGAAATGATCCCAGATAAAGGTTTAATAATGTTCACTAATACTATAGGTGCCAATATCTGCCTGTCTCCATGGAGATATTACTGTTTTACCTTGATTGCTGCGCAGTATGGGCTTGGTAATCACGATGGAGACGGGTTAATGGTCAGATCTAGGGAGAGGCGAGCCCGCACATGGTAACGGTTCATGTTTTTTAAAGTATTTTTGAGCTGTGAAACCCTAATTACGTCGATAATGCTCTACTGTGGAAGGAGACGAGTAAGCAGAGGACAGTCCGTGGTTTTTTTTTAGTGAGGAAGTTGAGTTTTGCTTTCACAGTGATTCTATTTTAGAGGGAAAATCGCGAGTGTTTTTGAAAAGCGCAGATCCAGGAAACGGGCTCCGGTCCAAACGTCCCCTCAGCTGAAATCTCTGCGCACAAACATCACGGACCTGCAGCCTTCAGGACAAAAACCAGGGCCAGACGCTGCAGGTTAACACCATCCAAACAGAACTCGAGAACGCGGCACATTTCTCTGATCTGAACAAGATTTTACAACTTCTATCAGGTTCTTCCTCTTGTTTTCAGATTTATTATCGTCTTACTCATTGTATAGTCCCTAAAAACGGCCACATATGTTTCTTCCAGGACTCGGCTCGTCAGAAAATGGTAAATTTAAGCGATAAATGTTTAAAAGAAGAAGCTACAAGAATCCATTTACCACAGTTTTCCCTGCAGCACTTCACTTGTTTTTAGATTCAGTGACACAGACTCATTTCAAGTGTTTATATCTAGAATTTAGCATCTTTGGATTTATTATCAGGCCATTTATACTCATCATAAACCTGTTTTACGTCAGTTTATCTAGAATTTAGCAGAATTTAAAGCATTTTAGCCAGAATTTGGCATCGGAGAACTTATTATCGGGACATGAACGCTGATCCTAAACTGATTTTTAGTCTGTTTATCTCAAATTTAGCGTCTCTAAACTTATTTCCGGCCCCTGAACTCTCACAGAGACGCTTCATTCTGGTCTAGAGGTCGTTTATTTTAACAGAACTCGTCCAGTAAAGTGATCTTCCTGCATGGACAGAGAATTTCACTACTTTAATGTCATTTTCTGATCAATTTAAGTGTTTATGGGTCAATGACGTATAAGAATTTTCAACAGGCAAATTTTAAAATACAAAAAATATGAGTTTCTATTGAACTTTTTCAAATATTTCCAGTGTCAGGAGCATAAATCTGTGTTTAACATTTATATTAGTTTATATTTTAGTGTAAAATGTCGTGTGGTGCGACCGAGAATAACCTTAAAATAGTTTTATTTTCTAAAACATGGTTGTTATATTAATCTAAGTTGTGAGTCATATGAAGTGTATAGAAACAAACTGTTGCGTTTCTTTAGATTTTTAATGCATATTGATATTTTCTTTTGCTCCAATATGACAGTCGCCTGTTTGTGTTTAATGAACAAACTACTGCCCTGGAAAATGCAGCAAATGAAGAAAAACGCCTAAAGAACCGTTCACCCAAGTCGACTTTGTCTGTTATTAAACTCCAGCCATAGACTTACTGCTGTTATTAGTCGCACCACATGATGCACGGTCGCACCACATGACATTTTAAGGACAAAAAACATCCAGAATAACTCAGGATTTCTGAAAAAATGAGTTGGTTCCAGGAGGTCAGAGGTGCTACAGAAATGTGCTGAATTATTATGAAATCTGAACCTTTTAACTGAGGAAACTGCAACTGGACAGAAAATTTAGGCGTCATGACCCACGTACGGTTAAGATCGTCATCGCTTTGTCTAGACTGCCCGGCATTTCACTTCTTTATCTCCATGGCGACAAGTTACAGGTCAGATCTGTGGAGAGGTGCCCCACACTTACAATGAGAGTGCATGTTTTTTTGCAATTATGATGATTATTTTTGTTTATTTAAAGGTGCGTCAAAAGCTTTTCTTCGTGGAGATGTGTATTGCTTTGTCTGGAATGTTTCACAATACGACTTTAAACCTTTCTATCCCCATGGAGACCAAACTAGACCAAGTTACAGGTCAAATCTGTGGAGAGGTGCCCCCCATTTACAATAAGAATGCATGTTTTTTGTAATTATTATGATGATTATTTTGGTTTATTTAGTGGTGCATCACATCCGTCAAAAGCTTTCCTCCATGGAGATGTGTATTGCTTTGTCTGGAATGTTCCGCAGTACGGCTTTAAACCTTTCTATCTCCATAGAGACCAAAATCAAGCCAAGTTACAGGTCCGATCTGCGGAGAACGCCTGTTTTTCTGGGTGTTTTTGAGCTATAAAACCACCTGTGATTGAATAAACGTAAAGTAGAGGTGGTTAAAGTCGCACGGTGGGACATTCCAGGCAGAGCAGTGACGTATCCATGGAAACGAGCCCAAACCGTAAAGTTACGCGATGCAGCTTTAAGCCTATAAGTGTAAAAATGCACGATGGATGAAGTTAAATAAACATAATGTGGAACGTTTCAGGCAGAAAATAATAACGTTTCCGTGGAGATGAGCTGGTAGAAGTTACATGCTGCCAGAAAAGTTACATGTTGTGCTTTAAAAGGTCAGGCCCGGGCTCCAGGAAACGAACAGAAGTGGGCGTAAAGTCGGCGAGCGGCCTGCGAACGCTCGGTGTGTGTGTCCCTGTTAAAACGAGGCGCTTCCTGTGTCTGATGCATCTGCTCTATGTTTAAACCTGTCACCATCAAAGACACGAGGAGAGAAGGAGAGAGGAAAGGAGGAAAGGAGGGAGGAAAGAGAGAGGGATGGAGGGGGAGGAGGGGAACAGACTCAGCTAAACTTCAGGTCAAATTTAGGACTCTTTCTGTAGACAAGAGAACGGGATTTTCAACTTTAAACGGTAAAATGTTCTTTTCTGTTCCCATGTGTCCTTATGTCTAAACCAGGTCTAAACCAGGTCTAAACCAGGTCTAAACCAGGTCTAAACCAGGTCCAAACCAGGTCTAAACCAGGTCCAAACCAGGTCTAAACCAGGTCTAAACCAGGTCTAAACCAGGTCTAAACCAGGTCCAAACCAGGTCCAAACCAGGTCTAAACCAGGTCCAAACCAGGTCCAAACCAGGTCCAAACCAGGTCTAAACCAGGTCCATGATACTGGACTAAACCAGGACTTAAACTGGATTTAAACTGGACTTGACTAAACTAGGACTAAACCAGGACTTAAACTGGATTTAAACTGGACTTGACTAAACTAGGACTAAACCAGGACTTAAACTGGATTTAAACTGGACTTGATGAAACCAGGACTAAACCAGGACTTAAACTGGATTTAAACTGGACTTGACTAAACTAGGACTAAACCAGGAATTAAACTGGTCTAAAATCCAGGTCTAAACCAGGTCTTCAAACCAGGTCTAAACCAGGTCTAAACCAGGTCTAAACCAGGGCTTAAACTGGACTAAACCAGTACTAAACCAGTACTAAACCAGGACTTAAACTGGACTTGACTAAACCAATACTAAACCAGGACTTAATCTGGACTAAACAAGGACTAAACCAGGACTTAAACTGGACTAAACCAGGACTTAAACTAGACTAAACCGGGACTAAACCAAGAGTAAACCAAGACTAAACCAGGACTTAAACCAGGTCCAAACCAGGTCCAAACCAGGTCTAAACCAGGTCTAAACCAGGTCCAAACCAGGTCCAAACCAGGTCTAAACTAGGACTATCCCAGGTCTAAACCAGGTCCAAACCAGGTCTAAACTAGGACTATCCCAGGTCTAAACCAGGACTAAACCAGGTCCAGACCAGGTCCAGAGCCGTACACTAGTCTCTGGGCTCTTATACTTGTTCTGATGCAGCTCCAGGTCGTTCTAAAGTTTCATTTCTGTCCTGGGACTTTTTTTTAGGATCGATTAGTGTCTGATTACTGATACTGGACTAAACCAGTACTAAACCAGGACTTAATCTGGACTTGACTAAACTAGGACTAAACCAGGACTTAAACTGGTCTAAAATCCTCTAGTCTTCAAATGGGCCTCCAAACCTGCACCCGGACTGAACCAGGGCTTAAACTGGATTTAAACTGGACTAAATCAGGACTAAACCAGTACTAAACCAGGACTTAATCTGGACTAAACAAGGACTAAACCGGGACTTAAACTGGACTAAAGTAGGACTGATCCAGGACAAAACCAGGACTAAACCAAGAGCAAATCAAGACTAAACCAGGACTTAAACTGGACTAAACCAGGACTAGCCCTATAGTCAAGCATGAGCCACTAACCCAGAGGTTGCCGGTTCGATCCCTGCTCCCTGCGGCAGAGTGGTTAGCCCGGCCCCTCTCTCCGGAGGTCGTGGGTTGGATCCTGATCTCTGAGGAGCTTAAGTCCGAGTTTGGGACAGAAATAGTCGTTACTACGAGCGTCACGTGTCTTTAATCCCGTAAAGGTGAATGAGGAGACGCCACCACGGGGCCGTCTGATTGGCCGACGTCACGTGACATCACAGCTTTATGAAACGACCAAATATGGCGCTATTTTACCAGGACTAAACCAGGACTGAACCAGGACTGAACCAGGTCTAAACCAGGACTGAATCAGGACTAAACCAGGACTAAACCAGGATTGAACCAGGACTGAACCAGGACTGAACCAGAACTAAACCAGGACTGAACCAGAACTAAACCAGGACTGAACCAGGATTGAACCAGGACTAAATCAGGACTGAACCAGGACTAAACCAGGTCTAAACCAGGACTGAACCAGGATTGAACCAGGACTAAACCAGGACTAAACCAGGACTAAACCAGAACTAAACCAGGATTGAACCAGGATTGAACCAGGACTGAACCAGGACTAAACCAGGATTGAACCAGGACTAAACCAGGACTGAACCAGGACTAAACCAGGATTGAACCAGGACTGAACCAGGACTAAACCAGGACTGAACCAGGACTAAACCAGGTTTGAACCAGGACTAAACCAGGACTGAACCAGGACTAAACCAGGATTGAACCAGGACTGAACCAGGACTAAAACAGGACTGAACCAAGACTGAACCAGAACTAAACCAGGACTAACCAGGACTAAACCAGGACTGAACCAGGACTAAACCAGGATTGAACCAGGTCTAAACCAGGACTGAACCAGGACTAACCAGGACTGAACCAGGACTAAACCAAGACTGAACCAGGACTAAACCAGGATTGAACCAGGACTGAACCAGGACTAAACCAGGACTAACCAGGACTGAACCAGGACTAAACCAAGACTGAACCAGGACTGAACCAGGACTTGAACTGAACTAAACCAGGACCAAACCAAGAAAAACCTTAATGTGACAGGTTTGAGGAGCTGATCCTGAACAAATAACGGGGACGTTCATCATTTGTGGATCAGACGTTTGGAGATTTGTTCCAAAACCTCGACTCCTCCGCAGAGTTACACAGGCCGCTCCCTCCGTCTGAAACTGTGACACGGAGAAACTGCGGAAAGACGGAGTGAAGCTCGTTCCCCGGACGTGTGGGTCAAATGTTCATGTGCCGAAGTGGAGCAGTGATGTCACAAAGTGGGACAGGAGCGAGCGGCGTCGGGTGGAGCAGAGCGTTCGGTTTCAAAGTCAGGTTTCAGAAAAGGATGGAAATGGAGGTGAGGAGGAGAGGTGGGAGGAAAGAGTGAAGAGGAGGGAGAGGTGGGAGGAAAGAGTGAAGAGGAGGAGAGAGGTGGGAGGAAAGAGTGAAGGGAAGGAGAGAGGAGAGGTGGGAGGAAAGAGTGAAGAGGAGGAGAGGGGAGGAAAGAGTGAAGAGGAGGAGAGGGGAGGAGAGGTGGGAGGAAAGAGTGAAGAGGAGGACAGAGGAGGAGAGGAGAAGGAAAGAGTGAAGGGAAGGAGAGAGGAGGAGAGGTGGGAGGAAAGAGTGAAGAGGAGGAGAGAGGAGGGAAAGGAAAGGAGAGAGTTGGGAGTAAGAGGTGGAGAAAAGGAGAATTGGCTTCATCTAACTTCAGCTTTAATTCCACAGTCCAACAAATGACGTGAAAAACAAGAACATCTGTAGATGTTCTCAGGTCATATTCACAAACCTGCGAGAAGTCGCCTCATCAACTCAAACCTGCACGAAAACTGTCAATCGTTTGTGCTGCAAAAAGTTTTGTTTGTGCTTCTTTAGTTTTGGAGAAATTAACGATTCTTTTACAGGTCAAACTGGGATCAGACCCACAGGAAGAAGAAAAATGCTCGAAAACGCCCAAAATGGAGTCAGTCGTTTGTGCTGCAAAAAGTTTCGTTTGTGCGATTCTGATTCTTCAGATATTTGCAGTTTTATTTTCGGTCGATGACGTCGTCCAGAACCTCAGAATGTGAAACAGCCTCAAAACAGGAAGAAAATGATAGAAAACGTTTGTATTTTGTTTCTGCTGTTTTGTGCTGTGACAGTTTCATTTGTGTGAGTTTATTTCTAAAATTCTTCATTATTATTTCTGTGATAATTACAGGACGTCATTTCTGCTCAGCTGAAGCAGCGACTCTGAGGCTGTGGAAAAGTTTGTGTTATTCTATAAAATATGAATCAAAAGCAAATGACTAAAAACTGAAACAGACTTTTCCACAGCCTCAGATCGTTTCTCTTCACGAGTTTTGTGGAGTTTGTCTCCGTCAGCTGAGCGGAAATGACGTCCTGTAATTACCACAGAAATAATAATGAAGAATTTTAGAAATAAACTCACACAAATGAAACTGTCACAGCACAAAACAGCACAAACCAAATACAAACGTTTTCTTTAAACTTTTTGCAGCACAAACGATTGACTCAATTTTGGGCATTTCGAGCATTTTTCTTCTTCCTGTGGGACTGACCCCAGTTTGACCTGTAAAAGAATCATTAATTTCCCAAAACTAAAGAAGCACAAAGGAATCTTTTTGCAGCACAAACGATTGACGTAGTTTTTGTGCAGGTTTGAGTTTGATGAGGCGACTTCACGCAGGTTTTTACGGGACATTGTACGAAAAACAATAACACCTACAGATGTACCGTATTTTTCAGACTTACACTTTTTTTTATGGTTCAGGTGGTTCCTGCGACTTATACTCAGGTGCGACTTCTGTATAAAATATATAATGTCACATGTTTGGAATCTGCATTTTTAATGAATATATAAAAAAAGAAAGTAAAAAGAGAAGAAGAAGAAGAAGTGAAGGCCGTTCGTGATTAAACATGGAACTGGAGCAGAGGAGTTTTTATCAGACAGAAGGTGCAATTTCTGCAAGAGAGAAAGAGGAAGAAAGAAGAGAGAGGGATGGAGAAGGAGAAGAGACGGAAAGGAAATGACAGCAAGAGAGAGGGAGATGAGAAAGATGGGGAAAAGAGGAAAGAAAGAGAGCCAAAGAGAGAGGGAAAGGATAAATAGATAGAAAAGTGAATAAAGGAGAGAGAGAAGAGGTTTAAAGATGCAGGGAGGAGAGAGAAGAGGGAAAAGAAGGAGAGAAATACGATAGAAGAGAGGGTGGGAGGAGAGAAGGAGAAGAGAGAGAGAGAATAGGAAACGAGAGAGGTGGGGGAGGGAGGAGAGAGGAAGAGTGAGAGGGTGAGAGAAAAGGGAAGGGATTGAGAGAGAAGAGGAAGAAGACAGAAGGAGAGGAGAGAAGTATATGGGACAGAAAACGACAGAAGAGGGAGGGTGGGAGGAGAGAAAGAAGGGAAAGAGGGACTGAGAGGAGAGAGGGAAAGAGGAGGAGAGGTAAAGAATAGAGATATAGAAGAGAGGGAAGAGATCAATTAGAGATGCAGGAAAAAGGAGAGAGATGGAGAGAAGAGGAAAGGAGAGGGTGGGAAGAGGAGAGAAATATATGGGACAAAATATGATAGAAGAGAGGATGGGAGGAGAGAAAAAAGGGAAAGAGGGACGGAGGAGAGAAGAGAAAAGAGAAAGGGGTAGAGAGGGAAAGGATAGAGAGATGGGAGAGAGAGAAAGAGGGAAGAGATTGATTAGAGATGCAGGAAGGAGAGGGGGAAGAAAAATGGAGAGGGAGAGAAAGAGGGAGTGAGATAGGGCATAGGGAGGAGAGAAAAAAAGAGAAGAGAGAGGGGCAGAGAGGAAATGGATGGAGAGATAGAAGAGAGAGGGAAGAAAACGATAAGACATACAGGAAGGAGAGAGATGGAGAGAAGAGGGAGAGAGATAAGAGATGAAGGGAGGACAGAGTGAAGAAGAAAAAGACAAGGAGAGAGGAGAGAAACAAAGGGAGAAAGAGAAATATATGGGACAGAATACGAAAGAAGAAAGTGTGAGAGAGAAAAGAGGGAAAGGGAGAGAAGAGAGAAAGAGAGATAGAAGAGAGGGAGATGAAAGAGATCGATTAGAGATGCAAAGAGAAGAGAGACAAGAGATAAAAGGAGGAGAGAGAGAAGAGGAAAACGACAGAAGGAAAGAGGAGAATCGGTAGAGAATACGACAGAAGCGAGAGGGTGGGAGGAGAGAAAGAGAGAGCGAAAAGGAAGGAAGGAAAGAGGATGGGGGCGACTGGAGCAGTTTCTCATTTGCTCCTGAACAGACGAGAGGAAACGTCCTGCAGACTCGTTCACGTTTTTTTGGGACATTTTCGCTCAGACGAAATCTCTTAATCCTGTTGCGATCGTGTTTTTTTTTTTAAATCGAGCGTGGGCGAAGCGTAAGTAGACATGGAGGACAGAGAAGGAGGCATCGCTGAGGAGGTAGGAGACGAGGAGAGGGGACGAGGATGCGAGGAATAAGGACGCGACGCTCGGGCGGGTTTTAGGATCCGGACTCAGGACTGAAGAGAAGATGAAGAAGTTCTGACGATGTGGAGACCGAGTTTTACAGGCAAGAAAAGAAGGATTTAGGCTGAGGGCGAACGGGTCCTGGTTTAGTCCTGGTTTGGTCCTGGTTTAGTCCTGGTTTAGTTCTGGTTTGGTCCTGGTTTAGTCCTGGTTTGGTCCTGCGTTAGTCCTGGTTTAGTCCTGCATTAGTCCTGGTTTGGTCCTGGTTTAGTCCTGGTTTGGTCCTGGTTTGGTCCTGGTTTAGTCCTGGTTTGGTCCTGGTTCAGTCCTGGTTTGGTCCTGGTTTGGCCCTGGTTTGGTCCTTGTTTGGTCCTGGTTTGGTCCTGGTTTGATCCTGGTTTAGTCCTGGTTTGGTCCTTGTTTGGTCCTGATTTAGTCCTGGTTTGGTCCTGGTTCAGTCCTGGTTCGGTCCTGGTTTAGTTCTTATGTAGACTTAGATTGGTCCTGATTTAGTCCTGGTTTAATCTTGGTTTAATCCTTATTTGGCCCTGGTTTGATTTTAGTTTGATCCTGGTTTAGTCCTGATGTAGACTTGGATTGGTCCTGGTTTAGTCCTGGTTCAGTCCTGGTTCAGTCCTGGTTCGGTCCTGGTTTAGTCCTGGTTTGGTCCTGGTTTAGTCCTGGTTCAGTCCTGGTTCAGTCCTGGTTCGGTCCTGGTTCAGTCCTGGTTTAGTCCTAGTTCAGTAACTTTCTATACGATTTAATTTATTTCTTCCTTATTTCATTTTAACGCCGTCCTGCCAAACCTTCCACACAAACCAATAACATCTCCAGCAGAAAAGTTCCACAGTGCTGCTTTAAAGCCTCAGCCACAGCTCCGGGTCTAAACATTTTGGCCTTTGTACAGTTTAAATAAAAAGTGAAGCGCTCCAGACTCCGGTTTCCGCTCCGGACGCCAGATCATGGAGCGGGATCAGAGTTTTTGGGTCAGACTCCGGCTCCGAGTACAGTTTGCATGTTCTGCCTGTGTTGCTGTACTTTCTTCTTCTTCCCGTGCTCCTGTTTTTCCTGAAACTCTTTTGTCTCGACCCAGATTTGGTTTTGGAGCCGTTTTTAATTCTGGGAAACCTCATTTTTCTTATAGAGGCTTAAATTAGACTTCGTCACCATGGAAACAGTTAAACGCGTTAAAAACCGTAAACCGTTTTAGAAGAAGAAAATGAACCAAAGCACTGTGAGGACGTGATGATGAGTCCTGGTTTAGTCCTGGTGTAGACTTGGACTGGTCCTGGTTTAGTCCTGGTTTAGACTTGGACTGGTCCTGGTTTAGCCCGGGTTTAGTCCTGGTTCGGTCCTGGTTCAGTCCTGGTTTAGTCCTGGTTTAGTCCTGGTTCGGTCCTGGTTCAGTCCTGGTTTAGCCCGGGTTTAGTCCTGGTTCGGTCCTGGTTCAGTCCTGGTTTAGTCCTGGTTCGGTCCTGGTTCAGTCCTGGTTTAGCCCTGGTTTGGGTCTGGTTCAGTCCTGGTTTAGCCCTGGTTTGGGTCTGGTTCAGTCCTGGTTTGGTCCTGGTTCAGTCCTGGTTTAGCCCTGGTTTGGGTCTGGTTCAGTCCTGGTTTAGTCCTGGTTCGGTCCTGGTTTAGCCCTGGTTTAGTCCTGGTTCAGTCCTGGTTTAGTCCTGGTTCAGTCCTGGTTTAGTCCTGGTTTGGTCCTGGTTCAGTCCTGGTTTAGCCCTGGTTTGGGTCTGGTTCAGTCCTGGTTTAGTCCTGGTTTAGTCCTGGTTCAGTCCTGGTTCAGTCCTGGTTTAGTCCATTTTAGAAGAACATGCACTAAACTGTGAGGACGGCCAAGATATTTCTGTTGTACTTTGGTGTTTTGGTTCCAGACTTTTATCCAATCAGAGCGCAGAGTGAGCGTCACATGACTCTCATTTGGGTTCAAAGCTGAAATCCAGTTGACATAAACTGGTGATGTCAGAAATATCATCTTATTATCGAGTTAATGCAAAATGATTTTCACAGCGTTACATTTTTAGTGGGAGATTAACACTCTGTGAGTGAACGAGTTTTTTCATAAGCTGTAGAAAAAGTACAGGCTCCGGCTGTAAACAGGAAGCAAAACAATTTGTACAAAACTGAGAAGCCCTGTCAGGTGTGTTAATGTTCCTCCTACGAGGAAAACACGAACTAAAGCCGCTCCAAAGCAGTGAATCCACACTGACCTTCGATCAGAACTGTGGCAGAGACAGAGGCTCTTCAGGCTGTCCTCAAGCTCTGAGCTGTTTTTATCTCCAGAAACTCAGAGAGGAGCGAATCACAGCAGGACTCAGGTCTGTCTCACTATTTAATAGATATTTTTGCTGCTGGACTTATTTTCTCCCCTAAAGCGTCGCTGCTGCCACAGGGAAACAAACAGCCGTGTGACGATGTCCTCATTACTACAGCAGCGTTGGGACAAACACAAACACAGTTTGTCTCACTGGACGTTCCTCAGTCATGAAAACTCCTCAGGATTTTATTTCACCCACAGAACTTCACTCACACTGATGCATTTCATGAAAGTGGAACATTGAACACAAAGTTTTCTCACTGACATTTGTTCTGGTTTCCAATAAAAAAACATTTGCACAAAACCTCTTCACTTTCCTCTGTGGATGAGAGGATTAAAATTATGACTGAAGAGACAAAAATGTGACATTAATTTACAATTAAACGCGGGTTAACTATGATATTTAGTAGGTATTTAGGTATAGTTTAAACGTAAAATGTCTCTCTCTGATCTGAACGTCTCTCCCTAAACCCCGGCACCTTCACCTGTCCTGAGTCAGTGCTAGTGCAGCCTCTGCAGCTCAGGGAGGTTCTGAGCTTCACATGAGGCCAGGACAGAAACAGACTGAGACAAACGCAGGACGAGTCTCTGTCGCAGGAGAAAGACTCTGGAGACACAGCCTCAGTTCAGATTGTGGAACATTTGTAAACCAGAAGGGTTTACATGTCCAAACTGTGGCCCGGGGACCATAAACGGCCTGCAAAACAATTTTACTTGGTCCTCAGACGTCCAGATGAACTGGTCCTTATTACCTTAAATAGTACTTTTTACGACTATTACTACTACTATTCAATTCAATTCAATTCAATTCAATTTATTTTGTAGCGCCCAAAATCGCAACAACAGTAGCCTCTAAGGGCGTTCCAAGATATGGATGAGTAAAACATACACACAGACATATCAAAACAGGAATAAACAACATTCATGTAAAGCAGCAAATGAAACATGGTCCAGTCATCCCCTGTCCTTAGACCCTCCTTCTCAGCAAGGAAAAACTCCAAAAAACCCAGGGTCCTGGGAAAAAGAAGAAACCTCGGGGAGAACTACAGTGAAGGAGGGATCCACTCCCATGGACGGACAGGCTATAGATGTCCAGGCCCGTGGGCCAGTTCAGTATGACCACAGCTACCCAGGTGGGGAAGGAGCCGGGCAAGAGGAGGAGAAGCCGGGCGAGGAGGAAGGAGGAGGAGCCGGGCGAGGAGGAGGAGCCGGGCGAGGAGGAGGAGCCGGGCGAGGAGGAGGAGAGGGGTCCAGCTGCCATCAGGCGCCTGAAAGAGTTCCACCACAGGGGGAGGGACAGGGACAACATGTGAATAGGAATGAACAAACTACAGATGAGAACATAGTGAGTGATGCTGATGAGAAAATAGGAGGAAACAGAGGACAGTGCTCAGGCTGCCACACTTCCCCACCTTGTTATTTCTCCCCAGTGCAGCTTATCTTAGTGACATCAACTAAGTAACCTGGTCATAAGCTATTCGAAGAGGAAGGTTTTAAGCCTGGTCTTAAATAAAGAGACTGTGGGTGCTCTGTTTAACATCAACAGGGAGTTGATTCCATAACACAGGAGCTTGGTAACTGAAGGCCTCCCCCACTGTACTTTTTAGACACTCTAGGAACCACTAATAATCCTGCATTCTGAGAGCTAAGTGCTCTATTTGGCTGATAGGGGACAATGGCATCCTGAAGATATGATGGGGCCATATTGTTTAAGGCTTTGTATGTCAGGAGGAGAACTTTGAATTTAATTCTAAACTCGACAGGAAGCCAGTGAAGTGATTTTAACACAGGACTGATGTGATCACGCTCTTTAGTTCCTGTTAGGACTCTGGTCGCTGCATTTTGGACCAACTGGAAGCTTCTTAAAGTACCTTTTAGTGCAGACGGTGAGCAGAGAATTACAGTAATCTAGTCTGGATGTAACAAATGCATGGATAAGTTTTTCAGCATCATTTTTAGGCAAAATTTTTCTGATTTTAGTTATGTTTCGTAGGTGAAAATATGCAGTTTTACAAGCTTGGTTTATATGAGTTGTGAATGAGAGATTTTGGTCAAATACTACTCCAAGGTTTTTTACAGTAGAGCTAGAGGCTATACTCACATTGTCAAGTGAGATTATCTGGTCTGACAGAGAATCTCTGACCTTAGGACCGACAACAATGACCTCTGTTTTTTCAGGGTTTAAGAGGAGGTAATTCAGGGTCATCCAGGTTTTGATGTCCTTCACACAGGCACTGAGCTTATCGATTTGATCGGTCTGATTAGGTTTCATTGATAAGTACAGCTGGAGTGTCATCAGCATAGCAGTGAAATTAATGCCATGTTTTCTGGATAATGTTACCTAATGGCAACATATACAGAGTAAACAGGATTGGACCAAGCACAGATCCTTGTGGAACACCACAAGCTACTTTAGAGCAGGGAGAGGTGCACTGGTTTACACTAACAAACTGGTACCTGTCTGATAGATAGGATTTAAACCATTTGAGGGCGGTCCCTCTGACACCTATGTCACATTCTAACCTCTGCAGTAGAATGTTGTGATCAATGGTGTCAAACGCTGCACTGAGGTCCAGTAGGACCAGGACTGAAGCCAGCCCTGCTATCAGCAGCTAGTAGCAAATCATTTGTCACTTTAAGCAGAGCAGTTTCTGTGCTGTGGTGAGCTCTGAAACCAGACTGAAATTTTTCATATAAATTATTGCCCTGCAGATGGTGACAAAGCTGTTTCACCACAACTCGTTCCAGAATCTTTGAGAGAAATGGAAGATTCGAGATAGGTCTGTAGTTGGCTAGTTCATCAGGATTTACGCTAGGTTTTTTCAAAAGTGGTTTAATTACAGCATATTTAAAGGACTGAGGAACAAAGCCATTTTCTAATGACATATTTATTATGTTATGGATGGAACCTATTATTAAGTGGAGAGCTTCTTTGAGGAGTTTGACTGAATAGGTCGAGCAAACAAGTTGATGGTTTGGACGACATGATGACTGAGGTAATCTCCGCCTCATCGACAGGAGTAAATTTGTCTCAATTCTGTTAGAGGATTTATGTGGGATATTGGTGTTACAAACTGGATTTGCTGAATTTGCTCGGGCTGATTTTTGGAGTGGCTTGATCTTGTCTCTAATGGTTATAATTTTGTCATCGAAGAATTCAAGAAAGTCATCACAACTGAACTTTGAGGGGAGAAGAGACTCAGGGGAGTATGCGAGTTTGTCAGCCTGGCTACAGTGCTGAACAGAAATCAGGTGTTCCATTTGTATAATTCTAAAAGGTATGAATAGTATCTGGTAAGTGCTTTAGTAAGAGCGGCCATATAAGAGATCAGTCAGATCTTCAATTCCATCAGAGACTGCTCGAGCGAGCGGCGCCAGAGCTTCTCTGTGCCTTACGTGTTGTTTGAGTGATCGCACTGGAGTATACCAAGGAGCCGGAGGTCTTGGTTTAATGCTTTTCTGTTTTAGCGGAGCTGCAACATCGAGAGCAGATTTTAAGGTGAGCATTGTCCTATCCACAAACTGATCCATGATAATTGGATTAAAGTTGTTCTCATTGTCACATGGCATATCATTTAATACTGGCTCGATTATTTCTTTGAACTCGGCTACCGATTTTTCTGATATTGTTCTTTTCATTATAGTTTTCTCCTGCTGAGCTGGATAGTCTTTAGTACGAATTGAAAGGTTATTAAAAATGGTCAGAGAGTATCGGGTTGTGAGGAATTACAAGTAAATCACTAATCTCAATACCATAAGTTAGGACGAGATCGTAGAGTGTGATTGTGACAGTGAGTCGGGTTTGTTCACACTCTGGGTAAACCGATCCCATCCAGGAGAGCACCAAAAGCACTGCTGAGGCACTCACTGCTGTTATCAACATGAATGTTGAAATCTCCAACTATAACAATCCTTTCCCATTCCAAAACTAAACTTGAAATAAAGTCAGAAAACTCTGTCAGAAACTCGGCATAAGGACCAGGAGGTCGGTAGATTGTTATAAATATAACAGCTTTTTGGTTTTTCCAGTTGGTGCACGTAATCGATAGTGCGAGGCTTTCAAAGGAGCGGAATGTATACTACTGTTGTTGCTGCTACTACTAGTACTACTACTACTTTTTGAACATCTCCCTTGATGAAGTCAGTGTCACACGTTGTTTGTCGTGTTGAGGATGTGAGTTTCTCATTCTGACCAGTGATAAAAGCACATTTACATTATAAGTTCGGACGCTCCTGTTTTTACACTTCTGTCCTGTTGGGCGTCCAGTTCCTGGCACCAGTGTTACATCCTTACAGCGGTTTTGTCTTTGAGCAAGACACTTTCACTTTAAACCTCGTATGTGTCATTGTGATGAGTCTGTCCCAGGGCGGCTGTGGCTACACAAGTGTCTCTGTTCCTCTGGTTCGATGTGAAGTGCTTTTCCACAGATGCTTTAAAATGTTCCGCAGTGTCGCGTCCTCCCTCCTCCCTAAACCCTCCCCTCTGCTCCCTCAGGTATCCGTCCTCAGATCATGAACGGGCCTCTGCACCCTCGCCCGCTGGTGGCGCTGTTGGACGGCAGGGACTGCACCGTGGAGATGCCCATCCTCAAGGACCTGGCCACGGTGGCGTTCTGCGACGCTCAGTCCACGCAGGAGATCCACGAGAAGGTACCAGGTTCTGTTCCCCCGTGTACAGTCCACATCCACCGAGACACAGGCCGACGGTGCGATTCCAGCTCCCACAGACGAATACTGCTGTGTCCTTGGGCAAGACACTTAACCCCCCGTTACCCCTAGAGTCTGTGTGCACTGGTGTATGAACGTGTGACAGAAAACATTAAACTCATAGAGAAAAGACGCTCTGTGCCACATTTAGTGCTCGGGCAGGTACAAAATACATTCAGGAAACTATTTGCACAACAGTTCATCAGTAACAGTGTCTCCTTAAAATAACCACGATCCAATTCATCATTAAAACAATCTAAAAACATTCATTCTGATTTACATAAATGCAGGATTTCAAATTCATCATTAACTTCTATAAATGCCACTGTCATCAGTATCCTCTGAAATGTTGTTGATGTAATTATCCTCTACAATACACTTAATCAGCAACACGACTGTCAAGACTAATGTCATAAATCAAACACAAAACATTTACATCTCCACAATCGTCTGCGGCACAATCAGTCAGAATGTTTAAGCGTTTGAAGAAGCCAGCGAGGAAGAAGGAAAAAAACCTGACTGACGCTTCGTGTGCGACGCTGAGCCCAAAAGTTTGTGACGGAGACGTTTTATTGAAGCCGAGAGTCGAGAGGGGACGAGGCTGAAGAGGAGGAAGTTCCCCGAGTCATGAGGACTGTGATATGTAAAGAACGGCGGCGTCGGGTCAGGACAGCGGTGAGAAATGTTCAGGTGAGTTTGAAGAATGAGGGAGTCACGTCCAGGACACTGCAGAACGATTCTTTAATGTCTGAGGCTGTTTGTGTGCGTGGTTCTGTCTAAAGGACGCACACTATTATTTAGACGTTAAAAGTGTCCGAGAGCAAGTGCAGCCCTCTGGTGGTGCAGCAAGATATAACCAGGAACACAACTAAAACAATCATATGAACAGGACTAAATGGGCCCTCGGGGGACTCTTTTATACACCCCGCTTGAGGGCGAAGTCAGACTTTCACGGAGGAGACGGTAAAGCCCGATTTATGGTTCAGCGTCCGACCTGCACCTCCTAAACTTTCTAACGACGCCTCAAAACGCCGCAGACATAAGGGCTGTGATTGGTCCTCTGCACCGCTCGACATTTCCTCCTCATTCTAGACTTTGAGTAATAATGTGTTTAATGCAGCTTTGGCACATTTGTTTACGTTTTACACAAACCAAACTTCAAACCACATGGCTAATTTGCATACAGCGCATTTGCATACAGTATAAGCACTGATGAAAACGGCTCGTGCGCTGACGCTGATGCGATCGAACGCGCTGCAGTTTGGTTTGATCAGAACTTGTGCCTCATCTTCAAATATAAAGCTGCGACTCTGTTTCTGAATGTATGAAATAATTCTGAATTAGTCACAGTAAAACCGCAAACCCGGGAAAACCCTGAGAAGGTTTAACGGGATCAAAATGTGGATACTGCCCAATCCTAATGTATTGTATTGGTTGGAGAAACAGAAAGCATCAGGTAAAAAAAAAAAAAACATTTGTGGATTTTACTTCACTTTACGTCTCTGAAAACCACAATTTCACAGCTACAGACTAAATAAATCGCCTTTTATTTTTTAATCAGATGTTTTTATTACGCGCCGCAGAAACGAGACGACCTCCAGTCATGTTTCTGCAAATAATTCGATTGAAACCTCGCACAGATCGCTCCTCATATCTGCTCCGTTCTGAATTATCTTTATGCAAATCACTTCATATGAATGTGCGGCGCGGCGCGAGCCCGAGATAAGGACGCCGACAGATATTATTGTGTTTTTCTTTATTACAAAAGACAGGAGATGAAGAACGCTGCTCTAGATAAACACACGACGGTGCGTGTAATAAAGTCGTGTGTTTAAACGAGCCTTGTGTTTTCGGAGAAGAGGTTTTCGTATCAGATCAGCAGGACGAGGACAGAGATGCTAAAGTGTTTGTGGTGATGAGAGGAAATTAGCGGCGTAAAAAACAGCCTCACGGATACGGTTTACAAAATGGAAACATGTTTTTAAACACAGGGTGGCCCAAAAAATTTCACAGCGCAATAATTTTGGCAATTCTTAGTGAAATAACCTAAAATTTTCACAGAATGTTTCGACTCTTTTAGGGCGGAAGTGATAAAAAATAAGCTCTGCGATAGTGTTGGGCGGTATCCAAATTTTGATCCCGTTAAACCTTCTCAGAGTTTTCCCGGGTTTACGGTTTTACTGCGACTAATTAAGTATTATTTAGTAGCTGCACCTAAACCTTCAGAAACAGAGTCGCAGTTTTATATTTGAAGATGAGGCACAAGTTCTGATCAAACCAAACTTTGCGGCGCGTTCGATCGCATCAGCATCAAGCGCCCGAGCCGTTTTCATCAGTGCTTATACTGTATGCAAATGAGCTGTATGCAAATGAGCCATGTGGTTTGAAGTTTGGTTTGTGTAAAACGTAAACAAATGTGCCAAAGCTGCATTAAACACATTATTACTCAAAGTCTAGAATGAGCGGAGGAAATGTAGAGCGGTGGAGAGGACCAATCACAGCCCTTATGTCTGCGGCGTTTTGAGGCGTCGTTAGAAAGTTTAGGAGGTGCAGAAGCATAAATTTATGCTTCTGCACCTCCCAAACTTTTGGGCTTTACCGTCTCCTCCGTGAAAGTCTGACTTCGCCCTTGAGCGGGAACTTCCTCCTCTTCAGCGCCTCGTCCCCTCTCGACTCTCGGCTTCAATAAAACGTCTCCGTCACAAACTTTTGGGCTCAGCGTCGCACACGAAGCGTCAGTCGGGTTTTTTTCTTCTTCCTCGCTGTGTGTGGATGGAAATCTCCGAGCGGAACCACGTTTGAAGAGGAGAGAGAGCGGAGGGAGGAAGTCCTGGTGTGGGTTTAGCTCCTGATGCAGATTTTTTTAATGACGGTGATGAAACTGATGCCGCTGATACTTCTGATACCGCGGGACACTGTATTACCGCCCAAACCTACGATACAAACCTCGATACAGTCAGTGCGCTTTTGATTCAATATGATATATTTCAAATCGATTCAATACGGTTCAGTAAAAAGTGATGGCAAAATTATGGCTGTGATAGTTAAAGTCTTTGTTAAACCACTTCTTGTGCAAAGTTCATGTGAAACATAAACATTTTAAACCTCAAAACAATGAATATGTCAAATGTGTCACATAAAAGAGCTTCCTTCCTCTAAACAAACAACAAAACTGCAGCGCTGTAACTAAATAATCAAGTAAAATATCCCCAAAAAATACTCTTGGCGATATATCGAAACAGCAGCCCGATATATTGATATATTGATATTTTTGCACAGTCCTAACAGGGATACAGCAGGACGGGAGTAATGCCAGTGATTACTATTCTGGTTTATATATGTGTTTTTTTAGTAAGAATTTCTTTTCTTTGCGTAGGCATCATTGTAATAATTAAAGCCCCATTGTGTAACTTTTTTGCCAAAACGTTCTCTTAGCATAAAGTATATTTTTAGATGTTTTCGTTGCACTAAAAGCAGAAAAAACTTGTCTTTACTGTGTTCTTTTGGCTCTAATATTCCGCAGTACGGACTTAGACGCGTCTATTTCCAGGGAGAATGTTCCGAAGTACGGTTTTAACTTCCTGTTTCCATGGAGACGCGCGGAGAGAACCCCTCACGCTCTGGTGTCTCTGCAGGTCCTGAACGAGGCGGTGGGGGCCATGATGTACCACACCATCACCCTGACCCGCGAGGACCTGGAGAAGTTCAAGGCTCTGAGGATCATCATCCGGATCGGCAGCGGATACGACAACATCGACATCAAGGCGGCCGGAGAGCTCGGTGAGGGGGCGGGGCGTGGGGCGGGGTCTCGGGCAGGGTCTGGGGCGGGGCCTGGGGCAGGGGGCGAGGTCTGGGGTCAGGTTCTGGGGACAGGAGGCGGGGTCTGGGAGAAGGGGGCGGAGTCTGGGGGCAGGGGGTGTGGTCTGGGGGCAGGGGGCGGGGCTTTCTCTGTTACACCCGCCTCCACGGATGATTGACAGGAGTCCCGGTCCTCTGAACGCAGTCGCTTTAATGTTCTTTTTTTTTTTTTACACAAAATCACCACGTTTACATGTTTTTTAAGTCCAAATAGTTCTGAATTAAAATATTCTTTAGGGTGTATTCTTTTTCTCTTTTCTCTAGATTTGAGGAAAAAAACTATTGATTTGAAGTTTGCATAAAAAATTCAGCTAAATCAAACGGTATTTCGAGGTTGCACAAAGAGCAGTCAAAGATCACTCGTTCTGTCCTTTATTTATCCTGCAGCTGTGCACAAGTTTAATACAAAATTACAACAAATACTCACTAAATGTATTTAAATAAAAAAACTAAAGGCAGAGATTCAGTTTGTTTCTGTTCATTTTAAGGGTTCAAATCAGCGAAAAATAAACTTTTATTTTTTTGCGTGTTTTTTTGGACCACCTTAGTATTCTCCTTGGAGTTTACATGGAAATAATCGTTCTGAATTGTGGAAAACACGTAAATGGTCTTTATTTAATGGGGAAGGGGAGACCGGATTATCGCCCAACCCTAATTCACGTATAGTTGAGGACAGAGACGCAAAATAATACAAAAAAATAAACATTACTCAGGTAAACTTATGATTAACTCTAGCAGTGACTAATTGAAAGAAAAATTATCTAATTATTTTTAAGCAAATAATCACCAAATGCTCACGTTAACCAGAAAGAATTACCGCAATTACCAAAAATAATGTGTTTTAAGTACCGTCTTTTCCGGAGTATAAGTCGCATTAGCCAAAAAATGCACAATGAAGAAGAAAAAAAAAAAACATAAGTTGGACTGGACGATAAATCGCTTTTTCATTTTTTTTATTTTATGAAATCAGAGCCCAAGAACGTGTGGAAGTCTGCTACAGTTTTTGGGACGTCGTCGTCCGTGCTCTGATCGAGAGGCAGTTGCTTTGCATGAAGCAGTAACAGCTTTTTTTGGTTTCTTCAAAATAACGAACATGTGAAATGATTTATTTTAATATATAAGTTGCACCTGAGTATAAGTCGCAGGACCACCCAAACGATGGGAAAAAAAGTGCAACTTATAGTCTGAAAAATATGCTAAATATTAAAACAAACAAAATAGGAATAATTATCTGGGTTTAGGCTCCAACACCTGGTATTTTCAAATATTGATTAAACCCAAGATTCATGTCCAATGTTTTTGTAATTAAATAATAATCAGTCGAATCCGTGACTTGAATCTGCTGATTTCGTCATATTTACCTCGTCTCTGGGACAGAATTTGACCTCCCCGGGTCTGTCCCAGGTCCAGGGTCAATAGAATAATAAGATAATAATAATAATAATAACGTCATGATTCGATTAAAATATTTGGTAAAACAAAAGTTACAGAGAGTCACAAGGGACAAAAGGATCTCTCCGTTCTGTAATGACACCAGGTAAAATGAGCTCGTGTCTTTACGTAAACTCCCCTGAGCTCGTCTCCGCCTGAGAATAAGAAGAAGAATAAAAGCTGCAGGTTTGTTTTCAGTTCAAGTCGGAGCTCCGGCCTCAGGAGACGCTCGGACGGGTTTGGTTTAATGAACCGGACCAAAGCGAAGGGAAGAGTGTTGTGAAAAGTGACACTGGACTCACAGGGAGTGAGTCGCCTGCACTGGGACGAGTCCGAGCGTCAAACTGGAATCTGAGGATTAGAAACGGCCGAAGAAAAAATATAAATACAGGAAAAAAAATGAGGCTGTTTCCTGATCCATGTTCTAATGCAGTTTCCTCATCACAAACAGACCTGGAGTTTCATTCACACATGTTTAACACACAAACCTGCAGATTTAGGATGAGTTCTTCTCATCAGTTCCACCTTGTGATGTCATGTGGTAAATAATACAGGAAGTGCTCTGTTGTGTTTTTAGACTCCGTCACTACAGTCATTTGGATAATTTCAGTCCTGGTCTGGCCAGTCTCTACTGAACTAAAGGTAAAAGGAGCGGTTAACGTGAAAATGACCGTTTCATGACATCACGAGGTGGAACAGAGCGTTTTGAGCTTTGCAGATGTAGACAAACGAATAATAAAGAGTCACTCAAACATGTGAGAATGAAACAAAACACAAAACAGAACTCCAGGTGTGTTTTTGAGGAGGAAACACCATTAAAACATCAATTAAAGGTCTATTGTGTAACCTTTCTTCAAGATGATTTATTGCTTTGTCTGGTATGTTTCACATTACGGCATTAAACCTTCCTGTCTCCATGGAGACCAAACCAGACCAAGTCACAGATGGAGATCTGTGGAGAGGCGACTCCGCTCACAGTCAGAATATCTGTTTTTCAAGGTGTTTTTGAGCTCTAAAACCTTCTGTAATTGAATAAATGTAGAGTAGAGCTGTTTAATGTCACACTTACCTCTTTTCCACTGCAACGAACCAGGTGCTGGTTCGGTGCTGGTGCTTCCTGCTGATTATCTAAGAACCGGCTCGTTTATCCACCAGCTGAGAGCCGGAGAAGAGAGAGTCACTACGTCCCTGCACGAGCTGCTGTGTCCTGGAACCAACAGCTCTGATAATAACGACTCTGCAGGACGATCGCTGCAGATCGATTCTGCTGATGTTCATTTTACAAACGTTCTTGTCAATCCAAAGACAAAACATACAACTCTTCATCATTGCTATGGGCAAAGGATGTGTTCTCGAAGAAAAGGAATTGTTGCACCACAGGCCTGGAGCACAGCGGGTGTTTTACGTAATAAATCCACTAAAGTCTCTCGACCGGGAAAACACAGTGTCCAAGACGTGTGTCGGGGGCGTCTGAATTTCAACTCAAATACGTCACCGTTATGCACGACTTCTTATGGACGTGTGTCACTATAACCCCGCCCCCAGCACTATAACCCCGCCCCCAGCACTATAACCCCGCCCCCAGCACTATAACCCCGCCCCCAGCACTATAACCCCGCCCCCAACACTATAACCTCGCCCCTCGCACCTACGTCACCGGTTCTTGTTTCTGGCCCAGCCTTTAGTTGGTGCTGAGTTGATCCGGTTCTCCGGGGCCAGAGCCGGTTTATTTGTGTGGAAAAACAAAGAACTGGTTCAAGATTTGGCTTCAAACCAGCACCAGAACTGCCCTGGTGGAAAAGGGATAACAGTGGGACATTTGAGGCAGTACATTTCCATAGAAACAAGCAGGTGAAGGACCCCCAACCAGAAAACTTACATAGTGCAAAAGTTCACAAGGTTCAATAAAGGACCTTTAACCACTGAGTCAGACCTTTTACTTCATTATTCTACCTCCTCCTCCTCTTTCAGGCATCGCTGTGTGTAACATCCCGTCTGCGGCGGTGGAGGAAACGGCCGACTCCACCTTGTGTCACGTGTTGAACCTGTACAGGAGGAACACGTGGCTGTACCAGGCCCTGCGGGAGGGCACCCGGGTCCAGAGCGTGGAGCAGATCCGGGAGGTGGCATCAGGAGCCGCCCGCATCCGAGGAGAGACGCTCGGACTCATCGGCTTTGGTCAGTATCATCACTTTGCCATGACATTTTTATAGGGAGTGACTAAATGAACAGAGTTTATGTTTTCCTATGATTTTTTTTCCAGTACAGGGTGAGGTTGGGGTTAGGATTAAGGTTAGGGTTAGGATTAGGGTTATAGATTAGGGGTTAAGCTCAGGTGGGGGGTCACTGTCAGGTTAGGTTTAGGCAGAGCCTGTGGATGTGGATTCATATTTGTCTGTTCCACCATGAATGCATCTAATTTCACATGTCATTCCCGCGCGGAAAACGTGAAGTAGCAGCAGCAGCAGCAGCAGCAGCAGTAGTAGTAGCTGTTTAGCAGTAGTTGCTGCTGCTGCCGCCTGCTAGTAGTGCTAGTAGCTGTTGCTGCTGTAGTAAGCATAGTAGTGCTAGCAGTTGCCGCTTGCTGCCGCTGCTGATGGTAGCTGCGCTAGTAGTGCCAGTGCTGTAGCCGCTGTTGATGGTGCTGATGATGGCTAAGCGTTGTTGCCGCTAGTGGTGCAGTGGTAGCTGTGGCGCCGCTGGTGGTAGCGGTGGCCAGTGGTAGCGGTGCCGCTGATGCTGCGTTAGTTGGTAGCTGCCGCTAAGCGTTGCTGTTGCCGCCGCTGGTGGCTGGTGGTAAGTAGTAGTGCTGGTTAGCTAGTGCTGCTGGTAGTGCCAGCTAGTAGTAATGCGGTTTGTAGTAGTAGTATTGCTGCCGCGTTGATAGTGATATAGTGGTAGTGGTAGTAGTGGCAGTAGTAGTAGTAGCTAGTAGTAGTAGTGGTAGTATGGTGGTAGCCGCCGTAGTGATGGCTGCTGGTGGTGGTAGCTATTGACTGGTTATAGCGGTAAGCGCATGGTGGTAACGGTTGGATGGTAGTTGTAGTGCTGTGCCGCTGCTGATGAGTGGTTGGTAGCTGCTGCTGCTGCCGCTGCTGTAGCTGGTGGTAGCGTTGGTAGTTAGTGGTGGTAGCGGTGGTGCCGTGGTGGTGGTGATGGTGGCGGTGGTAGCTGGTGGTAGTAGCAGTGGTGGTAGCAGCTGCTGGTTAAGGCGGTGGTAGTAGCGGTGCTGCAGTATGGTGCCAGTGGTTGGTAGTGGCGGTAGTAGCGGTGGTATTAGTGGTAGCTAGGCTGGGTAGTTGCATTGGTAGTGCCAGCTGGCTGATGATGCTGGTGGTGCCGCTAGTGGTAGCTAGTGGTGGTAGTGGTGCCGCTAGTATGATAGCTGGCTGGTGGTAAGGTTGGCGGTAAGCCGCTAGTAGGTAGTATTATGGTAGTGGTAGCTAGCTGCTAGCGATGGTAGTGGCAGCTGGGCTGTAGCCGCCGTAGTGGTAGCGGTATTGCTGATGGTTGCAGTGCCGCGCTGGTGGCAGTGCCGTTGATGCAGTGATGGTGGCTGCTGGTGGTAGCGCTGATGCTAAGTGCTGCTGTTGCTGCTGCGCTGCTGATGGTGCCGCTGTTGCTGTGCTGCTATGATGGTGGCAATGGCAGTGGCCGCTGGTGGTGGTGGTAGTGGTGGTAGTTGGCAGCTGGTAGCGTAGTGGTGGTGGTAGCTAGCGGTGGTGGCTGGTGGTAGCTAATAGTGGCGCTAGCTAAGGTAGCTAGCGCCATGTGATGATGATGATGGTGGTGGCTGATGGTAAGCTAGCTAGCTAGCTTGGCATCGGTAGCAGTGGTAGTGGCTGGTAGCTGCCATTAATATGGTAGTAATAGTTAGTGGCTGGTGTGGTGGCTGCAGTGGTAGTGGTGGCTGGTAGCTGCCGGGTAGCGGTGCTGCTGGTAGCTGGTGGTGGTGGCGGTAGTGGTAGCTGCGGTGGTGGTGCTAAGTGGTGGTAAGCAAGGTGGTGGTGCTGGCAGTGGTAGTGGCTGCCAAGGCGTTAGTGGTAGCGGTGGTGATGGCGGTGCCGCTTGGTAGTGGCGGTTGCTAGTTGGCTTGATGGCTGGTGGTGGTGGTGGTAGTGTGGTGGCTAGTATGGTAGCGGTGATTTATGGTGGTATGGTAGTAAGGCGCCAGTGATGATATTGATTATATGGTGGTAGTGGTAGAGGCTAGTGGTGATGGTAGTAGCAGTGGTGGTAGTTAGTATGCAGTGATGATGATGATGGTGTAGCAGTGATGATGATGGTGGTGGTAGTGGCATGTTGCTGATGATGGTGGCAGCAGTAGTAGTGGTAGCATGGTAGCAGTGTGAGTAGCAGTAGTAGCAGTAGTAGCAGTAGTAGTAGTAGTAGTAGCAGTAGTAGTAGTAGCAGTAGCAGTAGTAGTAGTAGCAGTAGTAGTAGCAGTAGTAGTAGTAGTAGTAGTAGTAGTAGCAGTAGCAGTAGTAGTAGTAGTAGTAGCAGTAGCAGTAGCAGTAGCAGTAGCAGTAGTAGTAATAATTCCTCAGTTACCTTCTGCATTCAGAACATCCTGTTTATTCACCATGATGAGTTTATAAGAGCTTTCCACAACTTTCAGACTCCAAAGGGTCACGGTAATGTTAACAACATCTAGCATGCCAACAGCACACTTCCTGATTCACGACCAATCGACCAATACAACTGTTTATACTGAGATACAGACAGCGCACAGCAAACTCCTGAACCTCATCACCCGCTGCTGTAAAAAATCAGACCTGTTTTACGTTTTGGGAATCTCCTCTTTTCCTGTCAGCCTCCTGCACCTGCACATCTTTAACTGTCTGTGGATTTGCCCCACATTAAACAGCCCCTGGTCTTCATCAGTGTGTCCACAGCCCTGCTCCTCCTCCTCCTCTGCTCCTCCTCCTCTGCTCCTCCTCCTCCTCCTCCTCCTCCTCCTCCTCCTCCTCCTCCTCTGCTCCTCCTCCTCCTCCTCCTCTGCTCCTCCTCCTCTGCTCCTCCTCCTCCTCTGCTCCTCCTCCTCTGCTCCTCCTCCTCTGCTCCTCCTCCTCTGCTCCTCCTCCTCCTCTGCTCCTCCTCTGCTCCTCCTCCTCCTCCTCTGCTCCTCAGGTCCTTTTGTTCACTCTCAGAACGAGTCTGTTTGACCTGAGACTCCAAAACAACAGGATCATTTCTGATGGGTAAAACAGCCAGGAAACAAGAGGCAAGAGGAGGAACAAAGAGGAGGAGGTCAGAGGAGCAGAGGAGGTGTCAGAGGAGCAGAGGAGGTGTCGGAGGAGCAGAGGAGGTGCCGGAGGAGCAGAGGAGGTGTCAGAGGAGCAGAGGAGGTGTCGGAGGAGCAGAGGAGGTGTCAGAGGAGCAGAGGAGGTGTCAGAGGAGCAGAGGAGGTGTCAGAGGAGCAGAGGAGGTGCCGGAGGAGCAGAGGAGGTGTCGGAGGAGCAGAGGAGGTGTCAGAGGAGCAGAGGAGGTGTCAGAGGAGCAGAGGAGGTGCTGGAGGAGCAGAGGAGGTGCTGGAGGAGCAGAGGAGGTGTCAGAGGAGCAGAGGAGGTGTCAGAGGAGGTGTCAGAGGTGTTAGAGGACTAGAGGAGGTGTTGGAGGAGCAGAGGAGGTGCCGGAGGAGCAGAGGAGGTGCCGGAGGAGCAGAGGAGATGTCAGAGGAGCAGAGGAGGTGTCAGAGGAGCAGAGGAGGCGTCAGAGGAGCAGAGGAGGTGCCGGAGGAGCAGAGGAGGTGTCAGAGGAGCAGAGGAGGTGCTGGAGGAGCAGAGGAGGTGCTGGAGGAGCAGAGGAGGTGTCAGAGGAGCAGAGGAGGTGTCAGAGGAGCAGAGGAGGTGCCGGAGGAGCAGAGGAGGTGCCAGAGGAGCAGAGGAGGTGTCAGAGGAGCAGAGGAGGTGCTGGAGGAGCAGTTTTCTCTCTGAATCCTCCTCCTGGTCTGTGATGTTGAGCAGGTTTGGAGCAGGAGCCAAACTAAATGAATCGTTGGTTTGGAGCAGTTTTATTTTTACACTTCGGGGAAAAGAACAAACGTCCCAGTGTTTAAACAGAGCTGAGATCACACTGCTGCTGCTGCTGGGAAACGCTCTGCTCTGTAAAGCTGCACTACGGAACTTTTCCAGTGAGGCCTGTCACCGCTAAACCTGGAATGTTTCACTGTACGACAATAAAAAAATTTTTTTCAGTTACAGGTGGTTTTATAGCTCAAAAATACAGAGAAAAGCAGGCGTTCTTACTGGGATTTGTCTCGCCTCTCCACAGACCTGACCTGTTTGATACGTTTAATGTCGCACTGTGGAACATTACAGGCAAATACGATAACATCTCCATGGAAACAAGTTCGACTGTGGACCTCAAAAACGTGAAAAACAGTTCACTTAAAACAGTTCGCAGTGGTCCAAAGTTACAACAACTTTCATGCTAACACACACTTCCTGATTATCGGACAATGAAACTCACCTGTTTGTTTCTATGGAGACGTCTTTGCTCTGTCTGGAATGTTCCACAGTGTGACATTAAACAGCTCTACTTTACGTTTATTCAATTACAGGTGGTTTTATAGCTCCAAAATACCTAGAAAAACAGGTATTCTGAGTGGGAGTGGGCTCGCCTCTCCACAGATCTGACCCGTAACTTGGCTTTTTGCGGTCTCCATGTCGATGGAAAAGTTTAATGTCGCACTGTGGAACATTCCAGGCAAAGTGATAACATCTCCATGGAGAAAAGTTCGATTGTGGACCTGATCTTTACTGTTTTAAAATCATGAAAAACAGAACTAGCTCACTAACGCGCACTTCCTGATTCTTCCTGATTATCGCACAATGAAACTCACCTGTTTGTTTCTATGGAGACGTCATTGCTCTGCCTGGAATGTTCCACAGTGTGACATTAAACAGCTCTACCTTACATTTATTCAATTACAGATAGTTTTATAGCTCAAAAATACCTCGAAAAACAGACATTCTGACTGTGAGCGGGGTCACCTCTCCACAGATCCGACCTGTGACTTGGCCCGGTTTGGTCTCCATGAAAACAGGAAGGTTTAATGTCGTACTGTGGAACATTTCAGACAAAGCAATAACATCTCCATGTAGAAAAGTTTGATTGTGGATTTTAAAAACGTGAAAAACAGAAAGAGTTCACTTTAAACAGTTTGTTTGGTCTAAAGTTACAGCAGCTAGCATGCTAACATGCACTTCCTGATTCTTCCTGACTATGGGACAATGAAACTCTTTATAATTCGATGCAAACAGAACTACGGAAGCCCTGATCGCCAAGCAAAAAAAAAAACAAACACATCCTTTGGGCTCGATTTTCTAAGATTTTTCAAATTTTTCACCACTCAAGGGTTCCATAGATCTGACCTGTAACTTGGTGTGTTTTGGTCTCCATGACGATCGAAAGGTTTAATACAATAATGAGGAAAGCATTTGACGAACCCTCGACCAGAAAAGTTACACAACAGGACTTTAAACACAGTCTGATATTGTCTCTGTGGGCACAAACACATGATTAAAACAGTTGTCTCCTCTCTGTCTCCCCCTGCAGGCCGCTCGGGGCAGCGGTGTCTCTGTGGGCACAAACACATGATTAAAACAGCTCTTGTTTCCTCTCTGTCTCCCCCTGCAGGCCGCTCGGGGCAGGCGGTGTCTCTGTGGGCACAAACACATGATTAAAACAGTTGTTTCCTCTCTGTCTCCCCCTGCAGGCCGCTCGGGGCAGCGGCGTCTCTGTGGGCACAAACACATGATTAAAACAGTTGTCTCCTCTCTGTCTCCCCCTGCAGGCCGCTCGGGGCAGCGGCGTCTCTGTGGGCACAAACACATGATTAAAACAGTTGTTTCCTCTCTGTCTCCCCCTGCAGGCCGCTCGGGGCAGGCGGTGTCTCTGTGGGCACAAACACATGATTAAAACAGTTGTTTCCTCTCTGTCTCCCCCTGCAGGCCGCTCGGGGCAGGCGGTGGCCGTGCGGGCGAAGGTCTTCGGGTTTAACGTGCTCTTCTATGACCCGTACCTCCAGGACGGGCTGGAGCGCTCGCTCGGCGTCCAGAGGGTTTATACTCTACAGGACCTGCTGTACCAGAGCGACTGTGTTTCCCTCCACTGCAACCTGAACGAGCACAACCACCACCTGATCAACGACTTCACCATCAAACAGGTCAGACCCTACACCACCTACAGCAACACCACACCACCTACACCTCCTCTACACCACCAACACCTCCTCTACACCACCTACACCTCCTCTACACCACCTACACCTCCTCTACACCACCTACACCAACACCACACCACCTACACCTCCTCTACACCACCTACACCTCCTCTACACCACCAACACCTCCTCTACACCTCCTCTACACCACCTACACCTCCTCTACACCACCTACACCAACACCACACCACCTACACCTCCTCTACACCACCTACACCTCCTCTACACCACCTACACCTCCTCTATACCACCTACACCAACACCACACCACCTACACCAACACCACATCATCTACACCTCCTCTCCACCACCTACACCTCCTCTCCACCAGGGGTCACTAACTGGACCGGGGTCCGAGTCCGGATACAAACACCATCTCATACGGACCCGTGTTGATACGTCTGTGTTGTCATTTATTTTGGTCTGAAAGAAACAGTTTTCGGTGCGTTTTCCTCAGACGCAGAAAACAGCTCCACAGAGATTCACAGCTGAAATATTCTAACAGAAGAGGGTTTGAACTTTCACTCACTCTTTATTCTACGTTGATAGACCCAGAAATGACAAAGTTGTTAAATTTTAAATACTCTAGAATCACTTTTGGCTTCACATCGGCTTTAATCGCATGCGCTCAGTGTGATGGTCCGTTGAGGCATTTCTATGTGATATAATATAGTTTTAGTGTCCAGAAGGAGGGTGGAGGAGCTCAGACAGCAGCAGGGCAGGAGCTCCATACTGCCCCTGCTGGAGGAGGCAGAGCAGTGCAGACACAGGCCTGAGGTGTGTGGACAGACTGGATAAATGATCAAATACGAGAGCTGTGAGTTACTGAACCAAATGAACTGAACCACTTCACATATGAACTCCAGCTGTGCAGTAGTTGTGCTGTAATGTGTGGAACGCTTCAGAAATACTATTGTTATTACATTAGGCATAGTTTTTTTGTGTGTGTCTTAAAACGTATCAAAATCGGATCAGTATTGTGTCCCGTGTATTGAGATACATCTGGAATCGTGGGGAAACTGCATCGTCGCGTCTCTAACGACGTCCCGGACCTCTGCTTCAGGAGATTTCCTCTAACTGGAGCTTCTCACATTTTGCACCACCACATCCTCTACACCACAGCTCATCTGCACCCGCGTGAAGTCGCCCCCATCAAACTAAAACCTGCACAAAAACTGTCAGTCGTTTGTGCTGCAAAAAGTTTCGTTTGTGTGATTCTGGTTCTTCAGATATTCGCAGTTTTATTTTGGGCCGATGACGTCGTCCAGAACCTCAGAATGTGAAACAGCCTCAAAACAGGAAGAAAATGATAGAAAACGTTTGTATTTGGTTTGTGCTGTGACAATTTTCATTTGTGTGAGTTTATTTTTCTAAAATTATTCATTATTATTTCTGTGGTAATTATAGGACGTCATTTCTGCTCAGCTGACGGAGACAAACTCCACAAAACTAGTGAAGAGAAACGACCTGAGGCTGTGGAAAAGTCTGTTTCAGTCTTTAGTCATTTGCTTTTGATTCATATTTTATATAATACAGACTTTTCCACAGCCTCAGATCGTTTATCGCCACTAGTTTTGCGCCCCCTGGTGGACGTCTCATGTATAGTTTCCATTGTATTTCCGCAGATGCGTCAGGGGGCGTTCCTTCTGCGCTCTGCCCCCTGGTGGTCGTCTCATGCGTAGTTTCCTTTATATTTCCTCAGATGCGTCAGGGGGCGTTCCTTCTGCGCTCTGCCCCCTGGTGGACGTCTCATGTATAGTTTCCGCTGTATTTCCTCAGATGCATCAGGGGGCGTTCCTTCTGCGCTCTGCCCCCTGGTGGTCGTCTCATGTATAGTTTCCGCTGTATTTCCTTAGATGCGTCAGGGGGCGTTCCTTCTGCGCTCTGCCCCCTGGTGGACGTCTCATGTATAGTTTCCGTTGGATTTGCAGATGCGTCAGGGGGCGTTCCTTCTGCGCTCTGCCCCCTGGTGGTCGTCTCATGTATAGTTTCCGTTGGATTTGCAGATGCGTCAGGGGGCGTTCCTTCTGCGCTCTGCCCCCTGGTGGTCGTCTCATGTATAGTTTCTGTTGTATTTTCAGATGCGTCAGGGGGCGTTCCTTCTGCGCTCTGCCCCCTGGTGGACGTCTCATGTATAGTTTCCGCTGTATTTCCTCAGATGCATCAGGGGGCATTCCTTCTGCGCTCTGCCCCCTGGTGGTCGTCTCATGTATAGTTTCCGTTGTATTTGCAGATGCGTCAGGGGGCGTTCCTTCTGCGCTCTGCCCCCTGGTGGACGTCTCATGTATAGTTTCTGCTGTATTTCCTCAGATGCGTCAGGGGGCGTTCCTTCTGCGCTCTGCCCCCTGGTGGACGTCTCATGTATAGTTTCTGCTGTATTTCCTCAGATGCGTCAGGGGGCGTTCCTTCTGCGCTCTGCCCCCTGGTGGACGTCTCATGTATAGTTTCCGCTGTATTTCCTCAGATGCATCAGGGGGCGTTCCTTCTGCGCTCTGCCCCCTGGTGGTCGTCTCATGTATAGTTTCTGCTGTATTTCCTTAGATGCATCAGGGGGCGTTCCTTCTGCGCTCTGCCCCCTGGTGGACGTCTCATGTATAGTTTCCGCTGTATTTCCTCAGATGCGTCAGGGGGCGTTCCTTCTGCGCTCTGCCCCCTGGTGGTCGTCTCATGTATAGTTTCCGTTGGATTTGCAGATGCGTCAGGGGGCGTTCCTTCTGCGCTCTGCCCCCTGGTGGACGTCTCATGTATAGTTTCTGCTGTATTTCCTCAGATGCGTCAGGGGCTGCCTTCTGGCGCTCTGCCCCCTGGTGGACGTCTCATGTATAGTTTCCGCTGTATTTCCTCAGATGCATCAGGGGGCGTTCCTTCTGCGCTCTGCCCCCTGGTGGACGTCTCATGTATAGTTTCCGTTGTATTTCCTCAGATGCGTCAGGGGGCGTTCCTTCTGCGCTCTGCCCCCTGGTGGACGTCTCATGTATAGTTTCCGCTGTATTTCCTCAGATGCGTCAGGGGGCGTTCCTTCTGCGCTCTGCCCCCTGGTGGACGTCTCATGTATAGTTTCCGCTGTATTTCCTCAGATGCGTCAGGGGGCGTTCCTTCTGCGCTCTGCCCCCTGGTGGTCGTCTCATGTATAGTTTCTGTTGTATTTCCTCAGATGCGTCAGGGGGCGTTCCTTCTGCGCTCTGCCCCCTGGTGGACGTCTCATGTATAGTTTCTGTTGTATTTCCTCAGATGCGTCAGGGGGCGTTCCTTCTGGCGCCTGCCCCTGGTGGACGCCTCATGTATAGTTTCCGTTGTATTTCCTCAGATGCGTCAGGGGGCGTTCCTTCTGCGCTCTGCCCCCTGGTGGACGTCTCATGTATAGTTTCCGTTGTATTTCCTCAGATGCGTCAGGGGGCGTTCCTTCTGCGCTCTGCCCCCTGGTGGACGTCTCATGTATAGTTTCCGTTGTATTTCCTCAGATGCGTCAGGGGGCGTTCCTTCTGCGCTCTGCCCCCTGGTGGACGTCTCATGTATAGTTTCCTTTATATTTCCTCAGATGCGTCAGGGGGCGTTCCTTCTGCGCTCTGCCCCCTGGTGGACGTCTCATGTATAGTTTCCGCTGTATTTCCTCAGATGCGTCAGGGGGCGTTCCTTCTGCGCTCTGCCCCCTGGTGGACGTCTCATGTATAGTTTCCTTTATATTTCCTCAGATGCGTCAGGGGGCGTTCCTTCTGCGCGCTGCCCCCTGGTGGACGTCTCATGTATAGTTTCCGCTGTATTTCCTCAGATGCGTCAGGGGGCGTTCCTTCTGCGCTCTGCCCCCTGGTGGACGTCTCATGTATAGTTTCCGTTGTATTTCCTCAGATGCGTCAGGGGGCGTTCCTTCTGCGCTCTGCCCCCTGGTGGACGTCTCATGTATAGTTTCCGTTGTATTTCCTCAGATGCGTCAGGGGGCGTTCCTTCTGCGCTCTGCCCCCTGGTGGACGTCTCATGTATAGTTTCCGTTGTATTTCCTCAGATGCGTCAGGGGGCGTTCCTTCTGCGCTCTGCCCCCTGGTGGACGTCTCATGTGTAGTCTCCGCTGTATTTCCTCAGATGCGTCAGGGGGCGTTCCTTCTGCGCTCTGCCCCCTGGTGGACGTCTCATGTGTAGTTTCCTTTATATTTCCTCAGATGCGTCAGGGGGCGTTCCTTCTGCGCTCTGCCCCCTGGTGGTCGTCTCATGTATAGTTTCCTTTATATTTCCTCAGATGCGTCAGGGGGCGTTCCTTCTGCGCTCTGCCCCCTGGTGGTCGTCTCATGTATAGTTTCCTTTATATTTCCTCAGATGCGTCAGGGGGCGTTCCTTCTGCGCTCTGCCCCCTGGTGGTCGTCTCATGTATAGTTTCTGTTGTATTTCCTCAGATGCGTCAGGGGGCGTTCCTTCTGCGCTCTGCCCCCTGGTGGTCGTCTCATGTATAGTTTCTGTTGTATTTTCAGATGCGTCAGGGGGCGTTCCTTCTGCGCTCTGCCCCCTGGTGGTCGTCTCATGTATAGTTTCCTTTATATTTCCTCAGATGCATCAGGGGGCGTTCCTTCTGCGCTCTGCCCCCTGGTGGTCGTCTCATGTATAGTTTCTGTTGTATTTTCAGATGCGTCAGGGGGCGTTCCTTCTGTGCTCTGCCCCCTGGTGGTCGTCTCATGTATAGTTTCTGTTGTATTTCCTCAGATGCGTCAGGGGGCGTTCCTTCTGTGCTCTGCCCCCTGGTGGACGTCTCATGTATAGTCTCCGCTGTATTTCCTCAGATGCGTCAGGGGGCGTTCCTTCTGCGCTCTGCCCCCTGGTGGTCGTCTCATGTATAGTTTCCGCTGTATTTCCTCAGATGCGTCAGGGGGCGTTCCTGGTGAACACGGCCCGGGGGGGTCTGGTGGATGAAAAGGCTCTGGCTCAGGCGCTGAAGGAGGGCAGGATACGAGGGGCAGCGCTGGACGTGCACGAGACCGAACCTTTCACGTGAGTTTAAAGCCAGATGCCCTCCCCTCCCGTCCTCCCTGTGTGTGTCGGATCTCTGTGTGTTTTTTAAATCTGAAAATGAGACAGAATTCTCTCTTTTAAAAAAAAATTAATTTAGTGTGAAAATGTGTCCAGTTTTGCGCAGGGGCCCCTGAAGGACGCGCCGAACCTGATCTGCACCCCCCACACGGCCTGGTACAGCGAACAGGCCTCACTGGAGATGAGGGAGGCGGCCGCCACGGAGATCAGGAGAGCCATCACAGGTATGACCTCCTCTGACCTCCTCTGACCTCCTCTGACCTCTTCTGACCTCCTCTGTCCTCCTCTGACCTCCTCTGACCTCTTCTGACCTCCTCTGTCCTCCTCTGACCTCCTCTGACCTCCTCTGTCCTCCTCTGTCCTCCTCTGATCTCCTCTGAACTCCTCTGACCTCGTCTGACCTCCTCTGTCCTCCTCTGACCTGCTCTGTCCTCCTCTGTCCTCCTCTGATCTCCTCTGAACTCCTCTGACCTCGTCTGACCTCCTCTGTCCTCCTCTGACCTGCTCTGTCCTCCTCTGACCTCCTCTGACCTCCTCTGACCTCCTCTGACCTCCTCTGACCTGCTCTGTCCTCCTCTGACCTCCTCTGTCCTCCTCTGTCCTCCTCTGATCTCCTCTGACCTCGTCTGTCCTCCTCTGACCTCCTCTGACCTCCTCTGACCTCCTCTGACCTGCTCTGACCTCCTCTGACCTCCTCTGTCCTGCTCTGACCTCCTCTGACCTCCTCTGACCAGCTCTGATCTCCTCTGACCTCCTCTGATCTCCTCTGACCTCCTCTGTCCTCCTCTGACCTGCTCTGACCTCCTCTGACCTCCTCTGTCCTGCTCTGACCTCCTCTGACCTCCTCTGACCTCCTCTGCCCTCCTCTGACCTCCTCTGACCTCCTCTGTCCTGCTCTGACCTGCTCTGACCTCCTCTGACCTCCTCTGACCTCCTCTGACTTCCTCTGTCCTCCTCTGACCAGCTCTGACCTCCTTTGACCTCGTCTGACTTCCTCTGACCTCCTCTGTCCTCCTCTGACACCTCCTCTGACCTGCTCTGACCTCCTCTGACACCTCCTCTGACCTGCTCTGAGCTCCTCTGACCTGCTCTGACCTCCTCTGAGCTCCTCTGACCTGCTCTAACCTCCTCTGTCCTCCTCTGACACCTCCTCTGACCTGCTCTGACCTCCTCTGACACCTCCTCTGACCTCCTCTGACCTGCTCTGACCTCTTCTGACCTGCTCTGACCTCTTCTTACCTCCTCTGACCTCCTCTGACCTCCTCAGACCTCCTCTGCTCCTTCTGACCTCCTTTGACCTGCTCTGAGCTCCTCTGACCTCCTCTGCTTCTTCTGACCTCCTCTGACTCCTCCTCTGCTCTTCTGACCTCCTCTGACCTCCTCTGCTCCTCTGACCTCCTCTGACTCCTCCTCTGACTCCTCCTCTGACCTCCTCTGACCTCCTCAGACCTCCTCTGCTCCTTCTGACCTCCTTTGACCTGCTCTGAGCTCCTCTGACCTCCTCTGCTTCTTCTGACCTCCTCTGACTCCTCCTCTGCTCTTCTGACCTCCTCTGACCTTCTCTGCTCCTCTGACCTCCTCTGACTCCTCCTCTGACTCCTCCTCTGACCTCCTCTGACTCCTCCTCTGACCTCCTCTGACCTCCTCTGACCTCCTCTGCTCCTTCTCAGTCGATCAGACTTTATTTGTACAGCACTTTTCACACATGGGAAATGAAAAGTGTTTCTCCTGCAGCAGGAAAATGCCACAGCCCCAGTGTTTCTGCCACGTTTACAACAGTTTAGACAAACTGTGAGAAGTCGCCTCATCGAACAACCTGTAATTACCACAGAAATAATAATGAATTATTTTAGAAATAAACTCACACAAATGAAACTGTCACAGCACAAAACAGCACAAATCAAATACAAACGATTTCTATCATTTTCTTCCTGTTTTGAGGCTGTTTCACATTCTGAGGTTCTGGACGACGTCATCGACCGAAAATAAAACTGCAAATATCTGAAGAACCAGAATCACACAAACGAAACTTTTTGCAGCACAAACGACTGACAGTTTTTGTGCAGGTTCGACTTCTCGCAGGTGTTTAAACAGAAACATAAGACATGAAGCTCCTACAGGTCAGAGTAAAAACAAAACGGATGAAGAGCTAAAATTAGATGGAGCCTAAATAAAGAAGAATTTAATTTATAAAACAAGTAAAAGTTTCAGTTAAAAGCGAAATTAAAAAGCTGCGTTGTGAGTTTTAGTTTGGACTCTTGGGACGGTTTAAAGAGCCGAGGACCTGAGAGTCCGAGAGGCTCGTGTGATAAAAGCAGATCAGAGAAATAAACAGGGCTGAGAAACCAAGAAAAGAACCGTCCTGCAGAGTTTTGGAGCTGCAGTTTTCTGAGGAACAACCAGAAAGGAAAACGTTAGAATCATCAGCACAGTCTGTGATAAAAGCCTGAACAGTGTTAAAGTCTCTGCACCGGTTTGAGACTCTGGCGATATTTTTTAGATGATAAAAAACAGATTTAGTGCTGATTTGGGGCTCAAATCAGGATCAAGAATTACTCCTTCTGACCACCTGCATTTTCTGACCCTCTAAACTTCTCCTCTGACCTCTTCTTCTTCTTCTTTTTCTTCTTCTTCTTCTTCTTCTTCTTCTTCTTCTTCTTCTTCTTCTTCTTTTTCTTCTTCTTCTTCTTCTTCTTCTTCTTCGTCTTCTTCTTCTGGTCCAGGTCGGATCCCGGACAGTTTGAGGAACTGTGTAAATAAAGAGTTCTTCATCACTTCTGGACCGTGGGCCATAATCGACCAGACAGGAGTTCACCCGGAGCTCAACGGCGCCGCCTACAGGTGAGGACGGGACACTGCGACAGCCCCTCACCTCCACACTGCGAAAATATTCAGAACGGACGCACAGTGTTCAGCTCATTACAGAAATACGAGATGAAAACACAGAATAGTAACAGTAGTAGTTGAGGACAGGGATTTCAAATGCAGTAATAGTTGTAGTAGTCGTCATATTTGCACAGTAGTGATAGTGATAGTTACCAAAGTAGTGTTGTAGTAGTTGTACTTATAGATAAAAAATGGCAGTACAAATCAGCAGTAGTAGTTACTCTTATGTCATATATATATACAGTAGTAGTGGTATTTGAGATAGCAGTAGAAGCAGCAGTAATGGATGTCAAAATAGTATTTGAAGTAGTATTTGAAGTAGTAGTAGTACTTTATATCACACAGTAGGAGAAATTGCATATAAAATTGTATTGTTTTAGTAGCAGTAGTAGTAGTAATAGTAGTCGTAGTAATAGTAGTAATAGTAGTAGTAGTATTTGCAGTAGTACTAGTAGTAGTAATAGTTGTAGTAGTAAATCTAACCCTGTGCTCGTCCTCAGTCAGGTGAACCAGGGTCTGAGCGCTGTGACCTCAGGTTTTCCCCACGACAGAATAAATGCATAAAGTGTTGAGCAGGTACAGTAAATATGAGAGTGACGAGTGACGAGTGACGAGTGACGAGTGACGAGTGACGAGTGACGAGTGATGTTCCCTCTTAATACAGAGACAATAGAGAATAAATCATAGATAATAGTTCATAGATAATAGTTCATGAATAATAGTGAATAGATAATAGTTCATAGATAATAGTTCATAAATAATAGTTCATGAATAATAGTTAATAGATAATAGTTCATAAATAATAGTTCATGAATAATAGTTAATAGATAATAGTTCATAAATAATAGTTCATGAATAATAGTTAATAGATAATAGTTCATAAATAATAGTTCATGAATAATAGTTAATAGATAATAGTTCATAAATAATAGTTCATGAATAATAGTTAATAGATAATAGTTCATAAATAATAGTTCATGAATAATAGTTAATAGATAATAGTTCATAAATAATAGTTCATGAATAATAGTTAATAGATAATAGTTCATCAATAATAGTTCATGAATAATAGTTCATAGATAATAGTTCATAAATAATAGTTCATGAATAATAGTTAATAGATAATAGTTCATAAATAATAGTTCATGAATAATAGTTAATAGATAATAGTTCATCAATAATAGTTCATGAATAATAGTTAATAGATAATAGTTCATAAATAATAGTTCATGAATAATAGTTAATAGATAATAGTTCATAAATAATAGTTCATGAATAATAGTTAATAGATAATAGTTCATCAATAATAGTTCATGAATAATAGTTCATAGATAATAGTTCATAAATAATAGTTCATGAATAATAGTTAATAGATAATAGTTCATAAATAATAGTTCATGAATAATAGTTAATAGATAATAGTTCATAAATAATAGTTCATGAATAATAGTTAATAGATAATAGTTCATAAATAAAAGTTCATGAATAATAGTTAATAGATAATAGTTCATAAATAATAGTTCATGAATAATAGTTAATAGATAATAGTTCATAAATAATAGTTCATGAATAATAGTTAATAGATAATAGTTCATAAATAATAGTTCATGAATAATAGTTAATAGATAATAGTTCATCAATAATAGTTCATGAATAATAGTGAATAGATAATAGTTCATAAATAATAGTTCATGAATAATAGTTAATAGATAATAGTTAATAGATAATAGATAATAGTTCATGAATAATAGTTCATAAATAATAGTTCATGAATAATAGTTAATAGATAATAGTTCATAGATAATAGTTCATGAATAATAGTGAATAGATAATAGTTCATAGATAATAGTTCATAAATAATAGTTCATGAATAATAGTTAATAGATAATAGTTCATAAATAATAGTTCATGAATAATAGTTAATAGATAATAGTTCATAAATAATAGTTCATGAATAATAGTTAATAGATAATAGTTCATAAATAATAGTTCATGAATAATAGTTAATAGATAATAGTTCATAAATAATAGTTCATGAATAATAGTTAATAGATAATAGTTCATAAATAATAGTTCATGAATAATAGTTAATAGATAATAGTTCATAAATAATAGTTCATGAATAATAGTTAATAGATAATAGTTCATCAATAATAGTTCATGAATAATAGTTCATAGATAATAGTTCATAAATAATAGTTCATGAATAATAGTTAATAGATAATAGTTCATAAATAATAGTTCATGAATAATAGTTAATAGATAATAGTTCATAAATAATAGTTCATGAATAATAGTTAATAGATAATAGTTCATCAATAATAGTTCATGAATAATAGTTCATAGATAATAGTTCATAAATAATAGTTCATGAATAATAGTTCATAGATAATAGTTCATAAATAATAGTTCATGAATAATAGTTAATAGATAATAGTTCATAAATAATAGTTCATGAATAATAGTTAATAGATAATAGTTCATAAATAAAAGTTCATGAATAATAGTTAATAGATAATAGTTCATAAATAATAGTTCATGAATAATAGTTAATAGATAATAGTTCATAAATAATAGTTCATGAATAATAGTTAATAGATAATAGTTCATAAATAATAGTTCATGAATAATAGTTAATAGATAATAGTTCATCAATAATAGTTCATGAATAATAGTTCATAAATAATAGTTCATGAATAATAGTTAATAGATAATAGTTAATAGATAATAGATAATAGTTCATGAATAATAGTTCATAAATAATAGTTCATGAATAATAGTTAATAGATAATAGTTCATAGATAATAGTTCATGAATAATAGTGAATAGATAATAGTTCATAGATAATAGTTCATAAATAGTTCATGAATAATAGTTAATAGATAATAGTTCATAAATAATAGTTCATGAATAATAGTTAATAGATAATAGTTCATAAATAATAGTTCATGAATAATAGTTAATAGATAATAGTTCATAAATAATAGTTCATGAATAATAGTGAATAGATAATAGTTCATAAATAATAGTTCATGAATAATAGTTAATAGATAATAGTTCATAAATAATAGTTCATGAATAATAGTTAATAGATAATAGTTCATAAATAATAGTTCATGAATAATAGTTAATAGATAATAGTTCATAAATAATAGTTCATGAATAATAGTTAATAGATAATAGTTCATAAATAATAGTTCATGAATAATAGTTAATAGATAATAGTTCATAAATAATAGTTCATGAATAATAGTTAATAGATAATAGTTCATAAATAATAGTTCATGAATAATAGTTAATAGATAATAGTTCATAAATAATAGTTCATGAATAATAGTTCATAGATAATAGTTCATAAATAATAGTTCATGAATAATAGTTAATAGATAATAGTTCATAAATAATAGTTCATGAATAATAGTTAATAGATAATAGTTCATAAATAATAGTTCATGAATAATAGTTCATAGATAATAGTTCATAAATAATAGTTCATGAATAATAGTTAATAGATAATAGTTCATAAATAATAGTTCATGAATAATAGTTAATAGATAATAGTTCATAAATAATAGTTCATGAATAATAGTTAATAGATAATAGTTCATCAATAATAGTTCATAAATAATAGTTAATAGATAATAGTTCATCAATAATAGTTCATGAATAATAGTGAATAGATAATAGTTCATAAATAATAGTTCATGAATAATAGTTCATAGATAATAGTTCATAAATAATAGTTCATGAATAATAGTTAATAGATAATAGTTAATAGATAATAGATAATAGTTCATGAATAATAGTTCATAAATAATAGTTCATGAATAATAGTTAATAGATAATAGTTAATAGATAATAGTTCATGAATAATAGTGAATAGATAATAGTTCATAGATAATAGTTCATAAATAATAGTTCATGAATAATAGTTAATAGATAATAGTTCATAAATAATAGTTCATGAATAATAGTTAATAGATAATAGTTCATAAATAATAGTTCATGAATAATAGTTAATAGATAATAGTTCATAAATAATAGTTCATGAATAATAGTTAATAGATAATAGTTCATAAATAATAGTTCATGAATAATAGTTAATAGATAATAGTTCATAAATAATAGTTCATGAATAATAGTTAATAGATAATAGTTCATAAATAATAGTTCATGAATAATAGTTAATAGATAATAGTTCATCAATAATAGTTCATGAATAATAGTTAATAGATAATAGTTCATCAATAATAGTTCATGAATAATAGTGAATAGATAATAGTTCATAAATAATAGTTCATGAATAATAGTTCATAGATAATAGTTCATAAATAATAGTTCATGAATAATAGTTAATAGATAATAGTTAATAGATAATAGATAATAGTTCATGAATAATAGTTCATAAATAATAGTTCATGAATAATAGTTAATAGATAATAGTTCATAGATAATAGTTCATGAATAATAGTGAATAGATAATAGTTCATAGATAATAGTTCATAAATAATAGTTCATGAATAATAGTTAATAGATAATAGTTCATAAATAATAGTTCATGAATAATAGTTAATAGATAATAGTTCATAGATAATAGTTCATGAATAATAGTGAATAGATAATAGTTCATAGATAATAGTTCATAAATAATAGTTCATGAATAATAGTTAATAGATAATAGTTCATAAATAATAGTTCATGAATAATAGTTAATAGATAATAGTTCATAAATAATAGTTCATGAATAATAGTTAATAGATAATAGTTCATAAATAATAGTTCATGAATAATAGTTAATAGATAATAGTTCATGAATAATAGTTCATGAATAATAGTTCATGAATAATAGTTAATAGATAATAGTTCATGAATAATAGTTCATAAATAATAGTTAATAGATAATAGTTCATGAATAATAGTTAATAGATAATAGTTCATAAATAATAGTTCATAGTTAATCCAGTGTGCCGTGTCCTTCTCCTGAGGCGCCTGTAGGGGGCAGTGCACAGGCTCTGCTCCTTCTTCTTCCTCTGATTATTCTGAGGATCCTCTTTACTGTTTTGTTTATTATGATATTCTGATTTTCTCTTTTTTTCCATCACAAAAGGAACACGTCTTTATATTTGGGAATTCTGTATTTTTTTATCTTTGGAGAGAAAAGTGTCTGAAGTTTGGTGTTTTGTGTTTGTTTTGTTTGTTCCTTTATTTAAACTTTGTTTAAATCTTTGCTGTGATTCTCTGAGCTGAAAAGTGTTTATGAAACTGTTAATAATTTTAACTCTCTCCCTCCCACCTCTCTTCTCTCTTCCTCCCTCTCCCCTTCTTCCTGCTTTCGTCTCCCTCCTTCTCTCTCTTTCGCCCCTTCTTCCATCTCTCCTTTCTTTTCCTCTCTTTCTTTCCCTCTCCTCTCCTCCTCTCTCTCCTTTCTTTGTCTTTCTCTCTCCCCTCCTTCTCTTTCTCCCTCTCCCCTTCTTCCTGCTCTCTGTCTCCCCTCATTCTCTCTCTCCTTTCTTTCTCCCTCTCTCCTCCTTCTCTCTCTCCCTCTCCCCCTCTCTTTTCCCTTTGCTTCTTTCTCCCCCTCTCTCCTCCCTCTGTCTCCCTCTCTCTTCCCGCCCTCCTCCTCTCCTCCGTCAGATTCCCTCCCGGAGCGCTGGGCTTGTCTCCGGCGTCGGCCTCGGCTCTGGAGGGGGGGCTGGTGCCGTCAGGAGCAGCCCTGCCGTCCCAGACGCCGTCCCCCAACCAGCCGTGCCCCAAACCCGGCCCCGAGCAATAACCCGCAATAACCCGCGCACTCCCGTCACCGCGGCAACCGCCCGGAAACACCGCACGAACCTGCCGGACGATTCCGGGACATTCCGACTTCAGCCACGGAAACTCCACAAGGACAAAAGACATTTATTTATTTATTTGGTTCGTCTTTCTGAGAAATACTGAATTAAAGCTGCGTTGTGTAACTTTCTGGTTAGGGGTCCATCAAATTCTTACATTGTCTGGAATGTTCCGCAGTGTGGCATTAAACCTTTCTATCTCCACGGAAACCAGACCAGATCAGATCTGTGGAGAGTCAGAACGCCTGTTTTTCTAGGTATTTCTGAGCTCTAAAACCACCTGAATAAAGTGAATAAATGTAAAGTCGAGCTGTTTAAAGTCACACTGCGGAACATTCCAGGCAGAGCGTAGAAGCGTATCCATGGAAACAAGAAGGTGAAGAAGGAGTTTAATCAAAAAGCTACACAGCGCAGCTTTTAAAGACGCCAATCGACGCCACGGCTCGAAAAAACACCAACTTCATCCACGGAAGTTACATTTTTAAAGGTTTATTACGTAACTTTTCCGGTGGAGCTTCAGCCGAGCGCTCGTTACCATGGAGACGATTCAATATAACTTTATTATTCCTCAATTTGTCGATTTAAGCGCAATGAAAATACAGAAATAATAGTTAATAATACAGAAATAATTATAGAAACAACTCAAACGTCGCCTCAGAGCTTTGGTTTAAAATGTTCCACAGTCTGGCATTAAACTCTGTCGCCGCGGAGACGCACAGGCGAAGTTTACGGTCAGATCCGCGGAGAGGCGAGCCCAGTCCCGGCAAGAACGTGAGGTTTTCCGAGGCGATGAAAACGTCTGCAAACCTACGATTCGAACTTTTGAGAACGAAAAGCCAAAACTGTGGAACATTCCAGGCGGTACTGACGTCTCCATGGTGACGAGTAGACACCGAAAAAGTTACGTAATGCAGCTTTAACCATAAAAAAACAGGCAAAGGCAAAGTATATGTCATTTTGCTCTGAATAGATGATACTTTTTTCAAATTTTACTGTTTTAAATTTGTGAAAACTACAAATTTCAGAGTTCAGAAAGAAAGAATTTTAGTTTTGTAGAAAAATGACAAATTGGAGGAATAAAGAAAGCGTTTACCCCTTAACGAGAAGGTTCCTGGTTTGATCGAAAGACCCCAGAAGAGCAATAAAACATTTCCACGACTTTCAACTTTATTTAAAACTACAAATTCCACAATAAAAAAAAACTACAAAACCCGGGGTCACGGACGGCAAACGACGAGCTCCAAACCGATCGCGCTTCTTCCCTTTGATAACACCACGTTTTTGGATTTTCCACCACTTTTTTCAGCACCACGGACAGTTTTTTTTTAGAGACGTAAAGACTCTACCGCCGCTGGGAGCCGTAGTCCGGACGAAGACGCTGCCCCAGACGCTCATGGGAAATGTAGTCCGGTGAAAACGACGACGAACGCTCCCGGAAGTTTCCAAACGTTTCAACGAATTTACTCGAATTTTGGAAAGAATTGTAATTTTCGGGGACGGTTTGACGACAGCACGAACGCGGCGTTTTTCAAATCGACTTTTTCCATATGTTATTTTAATTCTTACGTAACAGAATTGTGTGTTTAACGACGTCTTTGTCTGTGTGAATGGATCCTTTTATTTATCGCTGTCATTTTTAGTGATTACAGAGTGAGTTTTAACCCTTTCCTGTCTCTCGAAATCGGCATTTTTCACGTTTTAAACACGAAAATAACGTAAATCTAAATTCTAAATAGTTGACGGTTACCAGCAGGGGGCGCAAGGACTCCAACTACTGTGACGTCAAGAGAAAAGCAGCTCAAATTAGACTAAAACGGCTGTGGCAAAGGCAGTTTTTAATGATCAGAATGAGTTTTATGAGCATTAATGGACTTTCTGGACCACCACCTGATGACATCACAAGGTGGAACGGCGCGTTTTGACTTCTGTAAATCAGGACGGCTTAAATAAATGATGTAAAATGACCGGAAAACGTTTAAATGAAACAAAACGGCTCCAGGTTTGTTTGTTTTTAATGAGATTTAATGTATTAGAAACGGTTGGATTAAAGCTGCACTCTGTAACCTTTCTGTTGGAGGGTCCGCTACCCGCTTGTCTCCATGCAGATGTTATTGCTTTACCAGAAATATTCCGCAGTGTGGCTTTAAACCCATTTCCCGAGCATGTATTTAATCGCAGCTGTTTTTAGTGCTCAAAAACTTCACTTTTCCACGGATCCGACCTGTAACTGGGGCCTGGTATCCGCGGCGATCAGAGCGATGAAAGTCGGCGACCGTTACCATGGAGACGAGCGATTTAAAAACTTCATATTACGTCTTTTTGAACGGGAAAAAAAACTCCTCAAAAACGTAGAATCGTCTCCGTTGAAATACATGCGATTAAAGCCATATTACGGGACATTTCAGGCAAAGCGGACGACGTACCCGCCTCCAGAAATGTTACTCAGTGCAGCTTTAATACAGGCTCTTTGAATTCGGTGTAAATTTTTATCATTTTCCCTCTTTTTTTGTCCAAGGAAAGGGTTAAATCGAACTTCTCTCGACTCAGGAATTTTTGGAAAAACTGTTCTAATCCCTCAGTTTTGTCTGTAAGGAATTTGCAATCTCCAAATTTAACCTTTTCCCATTTTACTGTGGTATTTTTATAAGGATATTTTGGTGTTGGGATTTTAGATTTGTAGTTTAACGTCCCGACAGAAGCTCCCGTAGTTTCTCTCCTGTTCCGGGCGATTTTTGGGGCGAAATCCTTCAGTTGTTTTCGTGTGAGTAAAATCTGTATCGTTTTGTTCGTGTAAACGGTGGAATTTAGCGTCAGTGCAGTTTGAATAAAATAAAATGGTTCTGACAAACGTCTTTATGCGTGTTTTTACTTTTATTTAAATCCGCGCTGGGCGACTAAACGGGAGCAACGCAGAAAATGGCTGAAAACTGATGAAATATGTAAAAGAAAAAAACTAAAATGTTCACAATTTTGCTGCAGTTTTGAGTAAATTTTGATTTTATTTCTTTTTCATTTGGTCCTGATTTAGTCCTGGTTTAGACCTGGTTTAGACCTGGTTTAGACTTGGTTTAGATCTGGTTTAGACTTGGTTTAGACCTGATTTAGATCTGGTTTAGACCTGGTTTAGACCTGGTTTAGACCTGGTTTAGACCTGGTTTAGACCTGGTTTAGACCTGGTTTAGACTTGGTTTAGATCTGGTTTAGACTTGGTTTAGATCTGGTTTAGACTTGGTTTAGACCTGATTTAGTCCTGGTTTAGACCTGGTTTAGATCTGGTTTAGACCTGGTTTAGACTTGGTTTAGACTTGGTTTAGACCTGGTTTAGACTTGGTTTAGATCTGGTTTAGACTTGGTTTAGACCTGGTTTAGACCTGGTTTAGACTTGGTTTAGATCTGGTTTAGACCTGGTTTAGACCTGGTTTAGACTTGGTTTAGACTTGGTTTAGATCTGGTTTAGACTTGGTTTAGATCTGGTTTAGACTTGGTTTAGACCTGGTTTAGACCTGGTTTAGACTTGGTTTAGATCTGGTTTAGACCTGGTTTAGACCTGGTTTAGACCTGGTTTAGACTTGGTTTAGACTTGGTTTAGACCTGGTTTAGACTTGGTTTAGATCTGGTTTAGACCTGGTTTAGACTTGGTTTAGATCTGGTTTAGACTTGGTTTAGACCTGGTTTAGACCTGGTTTAGACTTGGTTTAGACCTGGTTTAGACCTGGTTTAGACTTGGTTTAGATCTGGTTTAGACTTGGTTTAGACCTGGTTTAGACCTGGTTTAGACTTGGTTTAGATCTGGTTTAGACTTGGTTTAGATCTGGTTTAGACTTGGTTTAGACCTGGTTTAGACTTGGTTTAGATCTGGTTTAGACCTGGTTTAGACCTGGTTTAGACTTGGTTTAGATCTGGTTTAGACCTGGTTTAGACCTGGTTTAGACCTGGTTTAGACTTGGTTTAGATCTGGTTTAGACTTGGTTTAGACTTGGTTTAGACCTGGTTTAGACCTGGTTTAGACCTGGTTTAGACTTGGTTTAGATCTGGTTTAGACCTGGTTTAGACTTGGTTTAGATCTGGTTTAGACTTGGTTTAGACTTGGTTTAGACCTGGTTTAGACCTGGTTTAGACCTGGTTTAGACCTGGTTTAGACTTGGTTTAGATCTGGTTTAGACCTGGTTTAGACCTGGTTTAGACTTGGTTTAGATCTGGTTTAGACTTGGTTTAGACCTGGTTTAGACTTGGTTTAGACCTGGTTTAGACCTGGTTTAGACTTGGTTTAGACCTGGTTTAGACCTGGTTTAGACTTGGTTTAGATCTGGTTTAGACCTGGTTTAGACCTGGTTTAGACCTGGTTTAGACTTGGTTTAGACTTGGTTTAGACCTGGTTTAGACTTGGTTTAGATCTGGTTTAGACCTGGTTTAGACTTGGTTTAGATCTGGTTTAGACTTGGTTTAGACCTGGTTTAGACCTGGTTTAGACTTGGTTTAGACCTGGTTTAGACCTGGTTTAGACTTGGTTTAGATCTGGTTTAGACTTGGTTTAGACCTGGTTTAGACCTGGTTTAGACCTGGTTTAGACTTGGTTTAGACCTGGTTTAGACCTGGTTTAGACTTGGTTTAGACCTGGTTTAGACCTGGTTTAGACCTGGTTTAGACTTGGTTTAGACCTGGTTTAGACCTGGTTTAGACCTGGTTTAGACCTGGTTTAGACTTGGTTTAGATCTGGTTTAGACCTGGTTTAGACCTGGTTTAGACTTGGTTTAGATCTGGTTTAGACCTGGTTTAGACCTGGTTTAGACTTGGTTTAGATCTGGTTTAGACCTGGTTTAGACCTGGTTTAGACCTGGTTTAGACTTGGTTTAGATCTGGTTTAGACTTGGTTTAGACTTGGTTTAGACCTGGTTTAGACCTGGTTTAGACCTGGTTTAGACTTGGTTTAGATCTGGTTTAGACCTGGTTTAGACCTGGTTTAGACTTGGTTTAGATCTGGTTTAGACTTGGTTTAGACTTGGTTTAGACCTGGTTTAGACCTGGTTTAGACCTGGTTTAGACTTGGTTTAGATCTGGTTTAGACCTGGTTTAGACCTGGTTTAGACTTGGTTTAGATCTGGTTTAGACTTGGTTTAGACCTGGTTTAGACCTGGTTTAGACCTGGTTTAGACCTGGTTTAGACTTGGTTTAGACCTGGTTTAGACTTGGTTTAGATCTGGTTTAGACTTGGTTTAGACTTGGTTTAGACCTGGTTTAGATCTGGTTTAGACTTGGTTTAGATCTGGTTTAGACTTGGTTTAGACCTGGTTTAGACCTGGTTTAGACCTGGTTTAGACTTGGTTTAGACCTGGTTTAGACCTGGTTTAGACTTGGTTTAGACCTGGTTTAGACTTGGTTTAGATCTGGTTTAGACTTGGTTTAGACTTGGTTTAGACCTGGTTTAGACCTGGTTTAGACTTGGTTTAGATCTGGTTTAGACTTGGTTTAGACTTGGTTTAGACCTGGTTTAGACCTGGTTTAGACCTGGTTTAGACTTGGTTTAGACCTGGTTTAGACCTGGTTTAGTCCTGGTTTAGACCTGGTTTAGACCTGGTTTTAGACCTGGTTTAGACCTGGTTTAGTCCTGGTTTAGACCTGGTTTAGACCTGGTTTAGACCTGGTTTAGACCTGGTTTAGATCTGGTTTAGACTTGGTTTAGACTTGGTTTAGACCTGGTTTAGACTTGGTTTAGACCTGGTTTAGACTTGGTTTAGACCTGGTTTAGACCTGGTTTAGACCTGGTTTAGACCTGGTTCAGAGTGGGTTTAGATCTGGTTTTAGACTTGGTTTAGACCTGGTTTAGACTTGGTTTTAGACAAAAAAAAAAAAAAAATCTAATTAAATACATAAAATTAAAATACAAAATAAAATACTGAGAAAAAAATAAAAATACAAAAGAAAACAAAAAATTAATAAAATAAAATAAAACAAAAAATATATCTATATATAAAATTAAAAAATCGAATAAAATAAAAATTTAAATAAAATGATAAATTAAAATAAATAAAACAATACAAAATAAAATGATGAATCTATATAAAAATTAAAATAAAATACAAAATTAAAATTATACTAATAAAAAAAATAAAAAAACAAACTAAACAAAACTTAAATTAAAATTAAATGTAAAAATAAAACTCCAGACTGCAGAGTTTGAGGTGAGTCAAATTTAATCCACCCTCGATACAAAGGTTTGACAGTTTGGTTTCTCTCCCTCCGTCCCATAATAATGATAATAATAATAATAATAATTCTACATCTGCATCCGAAACACTTCAAAACGTCAGTAAACTCACTTTTCAAACGTCGTGCAAAATGAAATCCTCCAAACACGATTGAGCGGGTCAGAAAAACCGAAACCTAAAACTCTTCTAAACAAATAAATAAGGAAAAGTAAAACAGGTGCTTGAAATTTCACACAAAAATCTGTTCCATTATATTATAGTGCAGCTTATGAGTTTATGTAGTTTTATTATTGCAAGAGTTCGGTGAAGACGCGGCTGTTTTCAGGACGAAAAACTGGAAAAAACTTAAATATTTGGTCAATTTGAAGAGATTTTAGACTTTTTGAGGTGAATTTTCAACGGAATTATTATAATTTTCAGATAATTTATGGAAGTAAACAGGAAAAATACACAAAATAGAAGCTAAATACTGAAACGCGCCATTGGAAATTAAACATATTAGTAAAAAAAACAAAAAATTCCACAATTTTTAGTAAATTTTGTGTATTTTTCTTACATTGAATATTCAAGATGGATTTAAGAGGACGTAAACATTCTACCATCTACCAAATTAAAGCTGCACCGTGTAACTTTTCTGGCAGAAGCGTCCGCATTCGGCTTGTTTATCTCCATGGAAACGAACACGTGACAGCACCAGACAAAGTTACAGGTCAGATCTGTGGAGAGGCGAGGCGGCTCACGGTGACGCCGCCTGTTTTTCCGACGTGTTTTTGAGCGTTAAAAACACCTGGAATTGAAAAAACGCAGGTCACCACAGGTTTAATGCCATATTGTGGAATATTCTAGGCAAAGCAAACACATCTCCATGGTAACAAGCAGCTGGACGGACCCTCAACCAGAAAGTTACACGATGCAGCTTTAAAAATCTATTGAGTATATCGAGTATTGTAAGTAAAAGTTTTGGTGTTTTGTTCTTTTTAAATGAATAATCGTCACGGAAACAGCCACCGTAAAGCTTCACATGTGCTTTTTTTCTGTTTTAAACGTGTATTTTCTGCTGGTCAGGTTCACACGCGCATGCATCGTCACACGTTAAAGGTTTTGTTCCAGTTTGTGGTCATAAAGTTCGTTCACTCGTCGTCGTCGTCGAAGCCGCAGTCCCTCATGTGCCGGTAACGCTCCAGCCACCTGTCAGTCATCTGAGCGACCAATGGGTGGCTCCGGCGGCTCTTCTGCACCGCGGCCAAAGTCCCGCCCTCCGTCACACAACAGTCCAGCCAGGAGCGCAGGAGGCGCTGCTGCTGCTCCTCGGGGCCCATCTGAGACAAGGACACGAGGGGAAAGTGACTTCAACGGGCACAAGGAAAAGGAAAACATGTTTCTATATATTTCCTCAGGTGCAACTTATATATGAAATATGTGAGTCACTTCTAAAGGTAAATGGAAACATGGGCGAGCTTCAAACCCGAGGCACCGACTGAACTCTAAATCTAAACTAAAACTCCTTTATTCCATCGAAGGACTCCGTGTTTGACCAGAGATCATTTCACACGTTATTTTCACCCTGAGGCCAGCAGGGGGCGCTCTAGGCTTGAACAGTATCTGCTGTGCCTCAGGCTCTTCCTCCTGCTCCACGGTCACTCCTCCACCTGCACCTCAGACCTGTTTGCTCAGGGAAATCCACTTCTGTCCACTGACTCTGGTCCTTTAGTTTAGTTTAAGTTTGGTTTGTGTAAAACGTAAACAAATGTGCCGAAGCTGCATTAACACTTTATTCCTCAGGGTAAATATCGAGCGGAGAACAGGAAACGTCTGCAGAGGAGGAAGAGAGGAGCAATCGAGCAGCAGAAAGTTTGGAGTGAGAGAAACTTGTGTTTGATGGAGAAAAGTGGAGGAAACTCGAACTGAAGTGAAGAAAACACAGGATTTATCTGGAGCTGCTCAGAAATGACACTGAGGATGAAGAATTCAGTGGATTTAGTGATTTGCAGCGAGACGGAGAGTTCGGTTAAACTTATTCTGTTGTTTCTGCTCCAGTTTTGTGAAGAACTGTTCATATGTGACGTGAACAAACCCGACACACGTTCAGCCTGTTCTGTTCTGTTCTGTTACTGTAACTTTTGCCTTTCAACATGAAACGTCTGTTCCTCGTGTCTGATTTTATCAAATAAATTTCCCAAAAAACGTATAGTCCGAAAAATATGTTCGTTTTAAGAATTCCGAACAAAACAAAACTACAGAAAAACGCAGCTCGTTTCACTCATTTCTTCGTACAAACTCTCAGGGCGACACGCGTTGTTTTAGTCCCAGAATGCACCACACAGCACACTCCTGTTCCCACCTCCTGTTCCCATCTCGAGTTTCATAGCAACGCTGTCAATCAAACCTGTTGCTAAGGGGAGGGGCCTCAGGGGAGGAAGCGTCTGATCATTTACGGACGAAACAGTGAAATAAAAACACCAGGATCACGAAGAGTTTAAGTTCAGTACAGAATAAACTGGAGCCAGAGTCCACAGAGCAGGAAGTGCGTCCGCGCTCACTTCCTGTGGGGAACGATGGGTGAGACCAGTGTTTCTCAAACTGTGGTCCGCGAGCTCCTTCAGACTTAAAGCTCGTCACTTTGTGGCTTTGCCTCAGTTCATTTGACCCACTTTTTGTCTCTTTTGGATCATTTCTTTTTTTTTTTCATTTAGAACTTAAATAAAATTAGAACTAAAGTAAATGATTTAGTCCACTTTTAGACCTGGTTTAGTTCCAGATTAGACCTGGTTCAGACCTGGTTCAGACCTGGTTCAGACCTGGTTTAGACCTGGTTCAGACCTGGTTCAGACCTGGTTCAGACCTGGTTCAGACCTGGTTCAGACCTGGTTCAGACCTGGTTTAGACCTGGTTCAAACCTGGTTCAGACCTGGTTCAGACCTGGTTCAGACCTGGTTTAGACCTGGTTCAGACCTGGTTCAGACCTGGTTCAGACCTGGTTTAGACCTGGTTCAGACCTGGTTCAGACCTGGTTTAGACCTGGTTTAGACCTGGTTCAGACCTGGTTCAGACCTGGTTCAGACCTGGTTCAGACCTGGTTCAGACCTGGTTTAGACCTGGTTTAGACCTGGTTTAGACCTGGTTCAGACCTGGTTCAGACCTGGTTTAGACCTGGTTCAGACCTGGTTTAGACCTGGTTCAGACCTGGTTCAGACCTGGTTCAGACCTGGTTCAGACCTGGTTCAGACCTGGTTTAGACCTGGTTCAGACCTGGTTTAGACCTGGTTCAGACCAGGTTTGAGGGCCGTACCTCTTGGGCGGACAGGAAGTGCACGGGCAGCAGTTTCCTGTCGCTGTCGACCAGCGGCAGCAGGGTGACGGTGATGTCCTCAGAGTTGGGGTTGGCGCCGGCGCCGCGATTATCGAACCCGTCCGTCTCCATGGAAACCAGCGCCGAGAAATGCCCGCGGGTGTAACCCAGAGCGAGGGGGGTTTTCCAACAGAAACTCTGCTCCCACAGCAACGGCAGGTACACACCTGTCAAGAGAGTAAAACACACACATGAGACACAACGGCAGGTACACACCTGCCAAGAGAGTAAAACACACACGAGACACAACGGCAGGTACACACCTGCCAAGAGAGTAAAACACACACACATGAGACACAACAGCAGGTACACACCTGCCAAGAGAGTAAAACACACACATGAGACACAACGGCAGGTACACACCTGCCAAGAGAGTAAAACACACACACATGAGACACAACAGCAGGTACACACCTGCCAAGAGAGTAAAACACACACATGAGACACAACAGCAGGTACACACCTGCCAAGAGAGTAAAACACACACACATGAGACACAACGGCAGGTACACACCTGCCAAGAGAGTAAAACACACACATGAGACACAACGGCAGGTACACACCTGTCAAGAGAGTAAAACACACACATGAGACACAACAGCAGGTACACACCTGTCAAGAGAGTAAAACACACACATGAGACACAACAGCAGGTACACACCTGTCAAGAGAGTAAAACACACACATGAGACACAACAGCAGGTACACACCTGTCAAGAGAGTAAAACACACACACATGAGACACAACAGCAGGTACACACCTGTCAAGAGAGTAAAACACACACATGAGACACAACAGCAGGTACACACCTGTCAAGAGAGTAAAACACACACATGAGACACAACGGCAGGTACACACCTGTCAAGAGAGTAAAACACACACATGAGACACAACAGCAGGTACACACCTGCCAAGAGAGTAAAACACACACACATGAGACACAACAGCAGGTACACACCTGTCAAGAGAGTAAAACACACACATGAGACACAACAGCAGGTACACACCTGCCAAGAGAGTAAAACACACACATGAGACACAACGGCAGGTACACACCTGCCAAGAGAGTAAAACACACACACATGAGACACAACAGCAGGTACACACCTGCCAAGAGAGTAAAACACACACATGAGACACAACAGCAGGTACACACCTGCCAAGAGAGTAAAACACACACATGAGACACAACAGCAGGTACACACCTGTCAAGAGAGTAAAACACACACATGAGACACAACAGCAGGTACACACCTGCCAAGAGAGTAAAACACACACATGAGACACAACAGCAGGTACACACCTGTCAAGAGAGTAAAACACACACATGAGACACAACAGCAGGTACACACCTGTCAAGAGAGTAAAACACACATGAGACACAACAGCAGGTACACACCTGCCAAGAGAGTAAAACACACACATGAGAGACACAACGGCAGGTACACACCTGCCAAGAGAGTAAAACACACACATGAGACACAACGGCAGGTACACACCTGCCAAGAGAGTAAAACACACACACATGAGACAACAGCAGGTACACACCTGTCAAGAGAGTAAAACACACACATGAGACACAACAGCAGGTACACACCTGCCAAGAGAGTAAAACACACACATGAGACACAACGGCAGGTACACACCTGCCAAGAGAGTAAAACACACACACATGAGACACAACAGCAGGTACACACCTGCCAAGAGAGTAAAACACACACACATGAGACACAACAGCAGGTACACACCTGCCAAGAGAGTAAAACACACACATGAGACACAACAGCAGGTACACACCTGCCAAGAGAGTAAAACACACACATGAGACACAACAGCAGGTACACACCTGCCAAGAGAGTAAAACACACACACGAGACACAACGGCAGGTACACACCTGTCAAGAGAGTAAAACACACACATGAGACACAACGGCAGGTACACACCTGCCAAGAGAGTAAAACACACACATGAGAGACACAACAGCAGGTACACACCTGCCAAGAGAGTAAAACACACACACATGAGACACAACGGCAGGTACACACCTGCCAAGAGAGTAAAACACACACATGAGACACAACAGCAGGTACACACCTGCCAAGAGAGTAAAACACACACATGAGACACAACAGCAGGTACACACCTGCCAAGAGAGTAAAACACACACACATGCGACACAACGGCAGGTACACACCTGCCAAGAGAGTAAAACACACACATGAGACACAACAGCAGGTACACACCTGCCAAGAGAGTAAAACACACACACATGAGACACAACAGCAGGTACACACCTGCCAAGAGAGTAAAACACACACACATGAGACACAACAGCAGGTACACACCTGCCAAGAGAGTAAAACACACATGAGACACAACAGCAGGTACACACCTGCCAAGAGAGTAAAACACACACATGAGACACAACGGCAGGTACACACCTGCCAAGAGAGTAAAACACACACATGAGACACAACAGCAGGTACACACCTGTCAAGAGAGTAAAACACACACACATGAGACACAACAGCAGGTACACACCTGCCAAGAGAGTAAAACACACACACATGAGACACAACGGCAGGTACACACCTGCCAAGAGAGTAAAACACACATGAGACACAACAGCAGGTACACACCTGCCAAGAGAGTAAAACACACACACATGAGACACAACGGCAGGTACACACCTGCCAAGAGAGTAAAACACACATGAGACACAACAGCAGGTACACACCTGCCAAGAGAGTAAAACACACACATGAGAGACAACGGCAGGTACACACCTGCCAAGAGAGTAAAACACACACACATGAGACACAACAGCGGGTGCACACCTGACGCACAAGAACACACAACTGAGACTCAAACTGGAACAGGAAGTATGTGACCAGACCAGATCCTGGACTAGACTCTAGACCAGAGTCCAGAGTCGAGCGGTGGAGCCTCGGGCAGTGACAGGTTTGTGTTTGTCGGGTTCATGCTCCTGCTGTCGGCTCAGACTCAGTGTGTCCAGAACACACCCCCTGTACTACGGAGTACCCCAACTGAAGTACTTGTAGTATTTGTAGTATTTGTAGTATTAGTACCTTGAAAGCGGGTGTAGCCCAGCGTCTCTCCTCTGAAGCTCTTGTAGTACTTCACTCCGTACACAATGATCGGGCGGCGCAGGATGTGACACAGGACGAAGATGTGAGTTTGCTCCAGAGACGCTCCGCCCTGAAACAGAGACTCATGAGTGTGGGTCTGAGGGGGACCAGAGGGGGCGCTCTAACAGAAACACATACTGTATATAAACTCATGAGTGTGGAGGACCAGAGGGGGCGCTCTAACAGAAACACATACTGTATATAAACTCATGAGTGTGGGTCTGAGGGGGACCAGAGGGGGCGCTCTAACAGAAACACATACTGTATATAAACTCATGAGTGTGGGGGACCAGAGGGGGCGCTCTAACAGAAACACATACTGTATATAAACTCATGAGTGTGGAGGACCAGAGGGGGCGCTCTAACAGAAACACATACTGTATATAAACTCATGAGTGTGGAGGACCAGAGGGGGCGCTCTAACTCTAACTCTAACTCTAACAGAAAGAGTCACAACGATACAAGCCACAGAAGTACTAGAAGTAATGGTTGTAGTACTTGTAGTAGTCGTAGTACTCATCGTAGTACTTGTAGTACTCGTAGTACTCCTAGTACTCGTAGTACTCGTACCTGACTGGCCAGGCTCAGGATAAAGGCCCAGTCTTTCCTCCACTGTTCTTCTCGGAGGGAAAAGTGAAGTCCGCAGCTCTGAGCGTAAAACGACTCCCACTCCTTCCACCGGGAATAGAACCTGCAACACAACACAACACACACTCAACACACTGTAACACAACACAACACACACTCAACACACTGTAACACAACACACACTCAACACACTGTAACACAACACACACTCAACACACTGTAACACAACACACACTCAACACACTGTAACACAACACAACACACACTCAACACACTGTAACACAACACAACACACACTCAACACACTGTAACACAACACACACTCAACACACTGTAACACAACACACACTCAACACACTGTAACACAACACACACTCAACACACTAACACAACACACACTCAACACACTGTAACACAACACACACTCAACACACTGTAACACAACACACACTCAACACACTGTAACACAACACACACTCAACACACTGTAACACAACACACCCTCAACACACTGTAACACAACACACACTCAACACACTGTAACACAACACACACTCAACACACTGTAACACAACACAACACACACTCAACACACTAACACAACACACACTCAACACACTGTAACACAACACACACTCAACACACTGTAACACAACACAACACACACTCAACACACTGTAACACAACACACACTCAACACACTGTAACACAACACACACTCAACACACTGTAACACAACACAACACACACTCTACACACTGTAACACAACACACACTCAACACACTGTAACACAACACACACTCAACACACTGTAACACAACACAACACACACTCAACACACTGTAACACAACACACACTCAACACACTGTAACACAACACACACTCAACACACTGTAACACAACACACACTCAACACACTGTAACACAACACAACACACACTCAACACACTGTAACACAACACAACACACACTCAACACACTGTAACACAACACACACTCAACACACTGTAACACAACACACACTCAACACACTGTAACACAACACACACTCAACACACTAACACAACACACACTCAACACACTGTAACACAACACACACTCAACACACTGTAACACAACACACACTCAACACATTGTAACACAACACACACTCAACACACTGTAACACAACACAACACACACTCAACACACTAACACAACACACACTCAACACACTGTAACACAACACACACTCAACACACTGTAACACAACACAACACACACTCAACACACTGTAACACAACACACACTCAACACACTGTAACACAACACACACTCAACACACTGTAACACAACACAACACACACTCTACACACTGTAACACAACACACACTCTACACACTGTAACACAACACACACTCAACACACTGTAACACAACACACACTCAACACACTGTAACACAACACAACACACACTCAACACACTAACACAACACACACACTAGAACCAACAGCTCTGATAATAACGACTCTGCAGGACGATCGCTGCAGATCGATTCTGCTGATGTTCATTTTACAAACGTTCTTGTCAATCCAAAGACGAAACATACAACTCTTCATCATTGCTATGGGCAAAGGATGTGTTCCCGAAGAAAAGGAATTGTTGCTCCACAGGCCTGGAGCACGTGGGCCGCTGCTCCACTGATGTGTTTTATGTAATAAATCCACTAAAGTCTCTCGACCGGGAAAACACGGCGTCCAAGACGTGTGTCGTGCGTCTGAATTCAAAGGCTTCACCATGAGCACGACTCTTATGGACGTGCGTCACTATAACCTGCCTGGAGACGGGCATTCGATTACATTTTCTTAATCGATTGTCGGGAAAATTAACGATTGATTTTCAATTAATCATTAACATTTTATGTTAAAATGATCATTATTATTATTCCTGTTCCTAATCTGCATAAATAAACTCAACTTTACAGCATCTAAACCTCCTGACTCCAGAGCCTCATCAGTGTGAGATCAGAATGTGTTTAATGCAGATTTAAACATTTATGTTTTACACAAACTAAACTTAAAACCACATGACTCATTTGCATAAACTGTAAGAGCTGAAAAAAAAGAAAGAAAAAGAAACTCAAAAACCCGATCATACCCGGGACACTGATGTGCAGGGAAACACACTCTGAGGAATATAGTGATCTCCAAGGAGCCGAGACGTGGGACTGTGAGGCTCCAGAGTTTGTGCTCAGACCTCGACTCCTCAGGCTACGTTACACAGACACCGACATTCAGTTTGTCCATTAAAATGAACGAGATCAACGAAATTCTTAATGATCAATTATCGATTAATCGACTAATCCTGCCCGTCCCTAACTCCGCCCCCGGCACTATAACCCCGCCCCCGGCACTATAACCCCGCCCCCGGCACTATAACCCCGCCCCTCACCCTACGGCACCAGTTCTTGTTTCTGGAGGCTTTAGTTCAGTGGTGCCCAAACGTTTTTCATCTAGGGCCACATATTAAAACACAGACCAGCGTGAGGCCGATCGGGGGTCACAGACTGATGATCAAAACAGTGAGTAATTCAAATCTGTGCGTTTCTAACAGGTTTAAATGACCCTCCAGACCTTTGTTCAGGCTCAGACCCTCAGAAGGACACACTACATTTGCTTGATCAGGGTAGATTTCAAAAACATGCAATAAAAAGTACTACTTGTGGTAATATGGGCCAATTCACCTGGAAGCCTGAGGGCCAAAAACAATTGGTCTTAGGGCCACGTTTGGCCCCCGGGCCATAGTTTGGACATGCCTGCTTTAGTTGGTTCTGAGTTGAGCCGGAGCTGGTTTATTTGTGTGGAAAAACAAAGAACTGGTTCAAGATTTGACTCCAAACCAGCACCAGAACTGTCCTGGTGGAAAAGAGGTCAGAGCGACAAACCCAAAACCCGTCTGTATTGATACTTTGCAGTGGCGTCGCTCTGGGGGGCTCTGCGTGTGTTTCTAGGGCAGAATGTTCGTGTGATGTGTGATGTCGGACACACTCCCTCTCCCCTCTTGTCTAACCCGCGCTCGTGTGCGGCGTTTGCGTCTCACCAGTGCGAGCAGTGGTTGAGGCTCTGGTGCAGCGCCCTCCTCAGGACAGAGTCGGTGTCGCACACGCCCCACGAGGCCTGAAGCACCGAGTCCAGCAGACAGTCTCCCGCCGAGCCGTTCCACAGGGCGTAGAGACGAGAGTCCAGAGCGGAAACCAGCTCCAGAGACCAGTTTATCACCAGGGACTCCTCCAGCTCTGAGCGCGCAAACACAAACGCACAAAAGCAACGTCAGTAACAAATAAGAACGCAACAATAACAGAAATATACTGATGATGTCGTCAAAAGTCTCTCAGTAACATCGTGGACCATCACAATAAATCGAATTACACATTTCTTTGCTCTTTAATTGTTTTTGTGCAGAAACAGCTAAAAGAAACAGAGGGAACTACATAGACCATGATCCTTTGCTGCTTTGCTCTGTTTCGGTCAAATTTACACAATAAAATAACGTAGCAAGAGCTTTTAAATCTTAACTCTTTGGGTTATGATAAACTTAAAACCTCGTCAAGACATTTAAAAAATAAAAAAAATCATAAAAATAATAAATAATACTAAATAATAATAATAAAAAAGTTATGTTTCCACGTCACAAACAGACCTGGAGTTGTGTTTTATTTCATTCACATGTTTAACGCACAAACCTGCACATTTACTTCTACAGTTCTTCTCTCAAACTGAAAACACTCTGCTCCACCTTGTGATGTCATCATGTGGCAACACAGGAAGGAATCAATAAATCTACATTTTTAGCTCTTAATTAGTCGATAAATCTACATTTTTAACTTATTTATTGGCGGCAAGAAGGTTGCGGGTTCGATCCCCAGGTCGCCTGGGCCTTTCTGTGTGGAGTTTGCATGTTCTCCCCGTGTCTGGATGGGTTTCCTCCGGGCACTCCGGTTTCCCCCATCAACCCAAAACATGCAGTGTAGGTGTAAAAGTTGTGTGAGTGAGTGATGGTGGTGGTCGGAGGGACCGTTGGAGCCGCTTGGCTTGGCAGCCGCGCCTCCGTCAGTCTGCCCCAGGGCAACTGTGGCTATAACAGTAGCTTACCACCACCGGGTATGGAGTGAATGGAGCTCTGTAAAATGCTGTGTAAAGCACTTTGGGGACATGTGTCTGTGTAAAGCGCTATATAAATAAACCTTACCTTACCTTACCTTATTTAGTTGATAAATCTAAATTTTTTTCTCTTATTTAGTCGATAAATCTACATTTTTAGCTCTTAATTAGTCGATAAATCTACATTTTTAGCTCTTATTTGGTTGATAAATCTATATTTTTAGCTCTTAAGTCTATAAACTTACATTTTTAGCTCTTATTTATTCGATAAATCTACATTTTTAGCTCTTATTTGGTTGATAAATCTACATTTTTAGCTCTTATTTGGTTGATAAATCTACATTTTTAGCTCTTAAGTCTATAAACTTACATTTTCAGCTCTTATTTAGTCGATAAATCTACATTTTCAGCTCTTATTTAGTCGATAAATCTACATTTTCAGCTCTTATTTAGTCGATAAATCTACATTTTTAGCTCTTAAGTCTATAAACTTACATTTTTAGCTCTTATTTAGTCGATAAATCTACATTTTCAGCTCTTTTAGTCGATACATCTACATTTTTAGCTCTTAGTCGATAAATCTACATTTTTAACTTATTTAGTCAATAAATCTTCATTTTTAGCTCTTACTTGGTTGATAAATCTACATTTTTAGCTCTTAGTTGATAAATCTACATTTTTAAGTTATTTAGTCAATAAATCTACATTTTTAACTTATTTAGTCAATAAATCTACATTTTCAGCTCTTATTTAGTTGATAAATCTACATTTTTAGCTCTTAAGTCGATAAACTTACATTTTTAGCTCTTATTTAGTCGCTAAACAACCGAAAACACTCTGCTCCACCTTGTGATGTCATCATGTGGTGACACAGGAATGAAGAGCTCCACTGTGTTTTTAAACTCCACACAGCTTCACCAGAATCACTTGGATCAGTTCAGCCTCTGGAGTCGCCGATCTCGACTGAACTAAAGGTAAAAGGAGCTGTTCACTTGAAAACTACCACTTCATGACATCACCAGGTGGTTTTTTTTGAGCATTCTGAGCTTTGGAGGTGCAGACAGACGAATAATTAAGTGCTACTCAAACGTGCGTGGATGAAAAACAACTCCAGGTCTGTTTTTGAGGAGGAAACAGCGTTAAAACGTGGATTAAAACTCACAAGAATCCATTTTGTGTAACAGAGGAGCTTTAAAATAAACAAATTAAACTTCTTGCACTTTTATGACCTCGTTCTGTTCTAATATTAAAGCAGGTTTAGAATTATGCTGTGGCGCGGCTCGAAGGGCCCATCCCACACCAACTATTTCATTACAAAGCATTTTACGATTCTCCTGACAAAAGCACAAACTGAGCCAAACCTCTGCACCTGCTACGGCGTCTGTGCAGGGACAAACCGCAGGGACAAACCGCAGGGACAAACCGCCGGCCACACCCGCGCTCACCGAGTACCAGCTCATTTTAGCACCGACAGAATCACATGTATGTCTACGGACCAATGTGCAGCGGTTACCATGGAGACGCGACGCACACATTCGCAAACACGGACGAAAGAGTGTTAAGATGGTCTGAAAACGCAACAAAAAAGACTTAAAGAGCACGTTTTGATTCAGTTAGAATAACGTCAAACTTCAGACAGAGCAGTGCCTCCAGTTAGCTTCACACGCCCCTAAATCTACATTTTTAACTCTTATTTAGTTGATAAATCTACATTTTTAGCTTATTTAGTTGATAAATCTACATTTTTAGCTTATTTAGTTGATACATCTACATTTTAGCTCTTACTTAGTCGATAAACCTGCATTTTTAACTCTTTAGTCAACAAACCGACATTTTTAGCTCTTACTTAGTCAACAAACCGACATTTTTAGCTCTTACTTAGTCAACAAACCGTCATTTTTAGCTCTTACTTAGTCAACAAACCGACATTTTTAGCTCTTACTTAGTCAACAAACCGACATTTTTAGCTCTTACTTAGTCAACAAACCGACATTTTTAGCTCTTACTTAGTCAACAAACCGACATTTTTAGCTCTTACTTAGTCAACAAACCGACATTTTTAGCTCTTACTTAGTCAACAAACCGACATTTTTAGCTCTTACTTAGTCAACAAACCGACATTTTTAACTCTTACTTAGTCAACAAACCGACATTTTTAACTCTTATTTAGTCAACAAACCGACATTTTTAACTCTTACTTAGTCAACAAACCGACATTTTTAACTCTTATTTAGTCAACAAACCGACATTTTTAGCTCTTACTTAGTCAACAAACCGACATTTTTAGCTCTTACTTAGTCAACAAACCGACATTTTTAACTCTTATTTAGTCAACAAACCGACATTTTTAGCTCTTACTTAGTCAACAAACCGACATTTTTAGCTCTTACTTAGTCAACAAACCGACATTTTTAACTCTTATTTAGTCAACAAACCGTCATTTTTAGCTCTTACTTAGTCGATAAACCCACATTTTTAACTCTTATTTAGTTGACAAACAGTGCGTTACCTTTCTGCACGTCTCGATCCAAAACTTCATCGAAAAGTCTTTCCTGAACGGCAGGCGGCAGGTCCTCGATTTCTGAGGGGGAAATGAAAATCATTTCAAAAGAACTTCCAACAACAAACTGCGACAAGTTTATATTTTAATCCTTTAAGATTTAAGAAAAATGGTCAAATTTCTCCCTCTTTTGTCTGCTTCAAACCACAGACGACAGGCTTTAGACCTCTGCATGAAAAACCTGAACATTGACCATTAGAAACAACATTTTTATTGCTACTTATTTAGAAGTTTATTACCATTTTTATATCTATTTTTTTACTCTTTGTTATTATATTGTGATTTTTGAGCGATTGTGTCCAAATCATTTCCCTTTTGGATCAATAAAGTGTCTAAGTCCAAGTCTAATAATAATAATAGTAGACTGGATTTATAAAGCGCCTTCAAGACGCCCAAAGCTCTTCACACCCTGATTCATTCACTCCACACACTGTGGTGGTAAAACACTGCTGCCCTGGGACAGACTGAGGGAACTGAGGCTGCAAATCTGCTCCATCTGCAGCTCCGAAAACCAACACTCGTCCTCCACAGTCACCCACATCACAAAGGACACAGCGACAGTCTTTGGCCGCATCCACACTCCTGCGTATTCAAGTTGTTTTCGTTGCAGATGCAGAGTTCGTCCACACTGATCTGATGGAAAACGGCTCTAGAGACGGAACGATCTGGAGAACGATCAGATCCTGAGGACGGATCTGATCCGGCGCCGTGTGGTCGCGCGAAAACGCTGATACGCCGACGTTACCGGACCGCGTCACTGTGACCTGCGCCTTCCTGATTCGCAGGTTCGCGGCATCAGGCGAGTGACGCTATTGCGCAAAGTTTAAACAAACCCGAGACAAACGGGAAACGGCGTCGGTCCGTGAAAAGACGGTTTTCTCACTGCCGTCTTCCTCGGCTCGAAATCTGCTGCTGCAACTTCCAGCACAGTCAGTACAGGAAAAGTACCGTCATAATTCTTTAGTTTGTCCTTTAGTTAAGTGCAGGTGGTGAAGTTCTGCGCTGTAAAAAACGCTCAAAGAGAAAAAACCTTTTCCTGTGATCCTAAAATCTTTAATATAGGTTCATGTGTGTTCATCAAAAAAAAGTTAGCACAGAGCCCTCTTCCTCCTCCTCCTCTTCCTCCTCCTCCCTCTCCTCTTCCTCCCTCTCCTCCCTCCTCCTCCTCTTCCTCCTCCTCCTCCTCTTCCTCCCTCTCCTCCTCCTCTTCCTCCTCCTCTTCCTCCTCCTCCCTCCTCCTCCCTACTCCCCCCTCCTACTCCTCCTCCTCCCTCCTCCTCCTCCCTCCTCTTCCTCCTCCTCTTCCTCCCTCTCCTCCTCCCTCTCCTCCTCCTCCTCCCTCTCCTCCTCCTCCTCCCTCTCCTCCCTCTCCTCCCTCCTCTTCCTCCTCCTCTTCCTCCTCCCTCCTCCTCCCTCCTCCTCCCTCCTCCTCCCCTCCTCCCCCCTCCTCCCCCCTCCTCCCTCTCCTCCTCCCTCTCCTCCTCCTCCTCCTCCTCACCTGCAGGCAGGGTGAAGCTGTGCAGTTCGGACAGACAGGAACAGGCCGGGTCCTTCCTCTGGTACAAAGACGAGGAGATCTCCCTGCGGATCTGATCCGTGAGCTCCGGACACACTAAAGACGGGATGAACTTCGCCCTCTGCTGGCTCACCTGCCACACGGGAACAAAAACACTTCAAACATCTGATGAAGCGCTTTAATAAAAGGCGCTGCGCCTGATTTTTACCGTCTGAAAACATGAAAACCAAAACCAGTTCATTAAAAGTTCTTCCTCGTTTACCTTCTGCGTTCAGAGCGTCCTCATTATTCACCACGAGTTTATCAGAGCTTTTCACGACTTTCGGACACCAGAGTGATGTTTTTTTTGCTGTCAAGGTCACAACTAACATTTTAAAGCACAACAGTTTTACTTCCTGGTTCGCAGACAATAAAAATATTATATACTGTAATTATATACCGTAATTTCCGGACTATTGAGAGCACCTGAAAACAAACCGCATCTACTAAATACAAAAAATAATAAATAAATATGTACATATAAAGGCCGCACCTGCCTATAAGCCTCAGGTGTCCACGTTGTAACTTGAGACACTTAGACAGAAAGATTTTTTTTACATTCTTAATTAAATACCGGTACGTGCTTTTTACGAACGGCGCCTGTAACAGTAGTAGCACAAAAAGATTAGGTGTCACTCTATGTGTCGCTCTATTTCGCATACATGAGAGAGTCGCTGTCCTGTCTGGCATCATGTCTCCTGCAGAAAAAAGATTATTTTTTATTATGATTATTAAGATTATTTTTTGTCCTGTCTGGCATCATGTCTCCTCGAGAAAAAAAAGAGCCGCTCTCCTGTCTGGCATCATGTCTCCTGCAGAAAAAAAGAGCCGCTGTCCTGTCTGGCATCATGTCTCCTCGAGAAAAAAAGAGCCGCTCTCCTGTCTGGCATCATGTCTCCTCGAGAAAAAAAGAGCCGCTCTCCTGTCTGGCATCATGTCTCCTGCAGAAAAAAAGAGCCGCTGTCCTGTCTGGCATCATGTCTCCTAGAGAAAAAAAGAGCCGCTGTCCTGTCTGGCATCATGTCTCCTAGAGAAAAAAAGAGCCGCTGTCCTGTCTGGCATCATGTCTCCTCGAGAAAAAAAGAGCCGCTCTCCTGTCTGGCATCATGTCTCCTGCAGAAAAAAAGAGCCGCTCTCCTGTCTGGTTTTGTGTCAGTTTCTCGTAGGATTTCAGCAGATTTCAGGCTCTTTTGGGGGCGGGGATAGGTGTAAGGATCGGGTTCGATGAGTGGACATGCGGCTTCTGAAGTTTAAGACGTTTATTCTCATCATTTACGCAACTTCCGTCCGGAAATTCTCCGCATCGTTGTTTAAGCCGCAGAGTTCAAAGTGTGAGAAAAAAAAGTAGCGTCTTACAGTCCGGAAATTACGGTAATTACTCCCCATGAGTTTATAAGAGTTTTTCATAACTTTCAGAGACCAGAGTGATGTTTTTTTTTTGCTGTCATGGCAACAACTAGCATTCTAAAGCACACCGGTCTTACTTCCTGGTTCTCGGACAATAAAAATATTACATAATTAGATGCACATAGAATAAAATAGACTTAGTTCAAGAGACTCAAGAGCTGCTTTTACATTATATCTGTACTGTACCCAGCCTGTTTCAAAATAATTATTTCATCGTGAGAGTTCGCCACTTGCTCGTCGTCATGGAGATGATGTTACGCAGTACGGCATTAAGCTTATCCATCTGTATTCATTCAATTCCAGATGTTTTTACTGCTACAAAATGCAGAACACTGAAACACAGGCATTCTAGGGTCGCCTCTTGACAGATCTGAACAGTCACCATGGATATATACAAGTTTAATGCCGTACGGTGGAACATTTCTGCATAAAGAGCTCCCGTTTTAACACTCTGGAAGCGCGTTCAGGCGGCTCTTGTTCATGGCGCGCGTCGTTTTTATCCCTTTACGTCATCTCCGTGTTGTAAACTGTGTTCACCCTTTTGCCGTATTTTAAATCCCGAATGCTTTATACATTTATTACGTTTATTTTTATTTCAGTGGGTTTTACGGGACCTGTTCTGCGTTAAAGTGACGAGAGTTTAATCCTCCGGGCGTCGCGCGCAGCTCCGAGTCCATTTGAATAATCTGCTCTGATCCTCTGCTCCCGGACGCACACAGAACACACACTCAGGGCTGTGCGATACCAAATACAGCTGCTTTTCTTAGTTAAACGTGTGTGAATGAAACAAAACACAACTCCAGGTCTGTTTGTCGGTTTGTAACGAGGAAATATTAGAACGTAGATCAGAAAACAGCGCAACATTGACCTTTACCTGATGTAACATTATGATAAAAACCCAGAAATGGATTAAAACCTGTAATAAATGCACTACTGTGGTCCTTATCCAATGGAAAAAAACAAGTTAAACATTTCTCTCTCTGACCCCCTAAGATCAGGCATGTCCAAACTGTGGCCTTCAGACCAGTTGTTTTGGCCCTCAGGCTTCCAGGTGAATTGGCCGATAGTACTGCAGTCGTACTTTTTACTGCATGTTTTTGAAATCGACCTTGATCAAGCAGATTTCGTGTTTCCTTTTGAGGGTCTGAGCCTGAACAAAGGTCATTTAAGCCTGTTATAAACGCACAGATTTGAATTACTCACTGTTTTGACCCTCAGTCTATGACCCTCGATCGGCCTCACGCTGCTCTGTGTTTTAATATGTGGCCCTAGATGAAAAGAGTATGGACGCCCCTGCTCTGGATATTTAGCATTTAATAAAAAAGGGGGTCTGCAAAGTGTCACAAAAATCCATGCATATTTAAAGTTAGCTCAAAGACCTTGAAGTATTTGTCATATATGTCATGTATTCTTGCCCTGTTCCAGAACTCTTCAACTTTCAGTCAGAGTCGGCTCTTTTCTTACAGACTCCTTAGGTTCCAGGCGGTGATGGAGAAAACTTGCCGTTTAGAAGGCAATTTAGCACCGCAAATCAGGTTTGGCGGTATTGAAATGTTGGTCCCGTTAAACCGTCTCAGCGTTTTCCCGGGTTTACGGTTTTACTGTGACTAATTAAGTATTATTTAGTAGCTGCACCTAAACCCTTCAGAAACAGAGTCGCAGCTTTAGATTTGAAGATGAGGCACAAGTTCTGATCAAACCAAACTTTGCAGCACATTCGATCGCATCAGCATCAGCGCACGAGCTGTTTTTATCAGCACTTATACTGTATGCAAATGAGCTGTATGCAAATGAGCCATGTGGTTTGAAGTTTGGTTTGTGTAAAACGTAAACAAATGTGCCAAAGCTGCATTAAACACATTATTACTCAAAGTCTAGAATGAGCGGAGGAAATGTAGAGCGGTGGAGAGGACCAATCACAGCCCTTATGTCTGCGGCGTTTTGAGGCGTCGTTAGAAAGTTTAGGAGGTGCAGGTCGACGCAGATCCATAAATTGTTCTTTACCGTCTCCTCCGTGAAAGTCTGACTTCGCCCTTGAGCGGGAACTTTCTCCTCTTCAGCCTCGTCCCCTCTCGACTCTCGGCTTCAATAAAACGTCTCCGTCACAAACTTTTGGGCTCAGCGTCGCACACGAAGCGTCAGTCGGGTTTTTTTCTTCTTCCTCGCTGCGTGTGGATGGAAATCTCCGAGCGGAACCACGTTTGAAGAGGAGAGAGAGCGGAGGGAGAAAGTCCTGCTGTGGTTTTAGCTCCTGATGCAGATTTTTTTTAATGACGGTGATGAAACTGATACCGATGCTACTTTTTGATACCGCGGGAAACCGGATTATCGTATTGCCGCCCAAACCTACTCTAGAGAACACTGAACCTTTAGACCTGTGAATGTGAAAAGCCTGTTCTGTCTGTAAACGTCTAAAATCTCAGTTATTTTGGTGCTTTAAATGATGCTGGTCATTACTAGGGCCCGACCGATATATTGTCGGCCAATATTGGCTCTTGGAAACATATCGGCCAAAATCTTGCCGATATTAGACGTGGATGTTTTACCTTGTTATAAAGCTCAGACTCTCTATATTCTGCCAATTTAATCCAATTTACAGGCAGATAAATGTCCTGATCTGTGGCGCTGCATCAGGATTTGTCTGAGGAGTAATTTGTCTGTGACGTCGTCCCGCCCCTGAACGCATCACCATGTGCATTTGTTTACACTCGCATCGTAGGTCCATGTGCACATATACGTCTATGTGTGCGCAACACAGAGTCTGGATTAAAGGACAGTTCTTAGTGCTGACTTGTGATCTGAGAGGAGCCTGTGTGAGGCTGAGTGGTGAAATGTGTGGGTTTTGAAGCTCGTTTTGGTTCTTTCTCATTGGTTAGCGATTAGCTGCTGTAGCTCGCACACATAAACAGGCTGTTTTCTCTTCTGTTAGCGACTGTAAAGTGACTATAGTGGCCGTATATATGTTACTGGACACGCACGGATATGGAAATGAGCTGTGAATAGAGGTGTGAATTATCGGCATTTAGCAGATCATTAATTACTGCGGTGCACACGCATTTGCCGCTAAAGGCTAATAGCGGTAGTTTACTTACAGCACTTTCTTTACTGGTTAGAATATCGTACAAAAACACCATTAGGCCGAACGACCTTCTTTAAATATGACGTAAAGAGGCAGAAGAACAAGAAATGTCGCCTAAATAAACCCGACTGAAAATCCAATAGAGCCAAACCGAAGTTTTATAAACAACTGAAGATTTACAGTGAATTTTTACGTCATAAATATATCGGCAGCTCCGACTCCCATTGTGTCGGTATCAAACCGGCCGCAACATAATCCACATCGGGCCCTCGTCACTACGTTCTGTCTGCAGCTCGTTCCTCACCTCGGAGAGCAGCAGGGAGAGCATGTCCTGCCTCTGGAAGCGAATGGCCAAATGCACCAGAGTGAAGCCCACGTCGAACGCCGAGGACCGACTCAGCAGCTGCACCTCGTCCGCGCTCAGCTGACGAGAAATGTCCCCCCCCGAAGCTTTAAACGCCTCCACGGCCGCCAGGTCCCCGTCCACCACACCTGAGAGGGGAAACCGAGAAGAAACGGGCGTGAGCAACGTCTGAAAACCGAGACGGACCGAGAAATGCGAAGCTTTAAGGGCCGCTGCACCTATAGAGACGATACAGAGAGATTTACACATGAGCATCTGAACACTGAGGCCAAATACGAGTCAGGTTTGTGGAGGCGGACACACGTTTGATCTAAATAAACATTATCCAAGCCCAAAACACGTCACATTTACCACATTTGGAGCTCTAATAATCATAATAAGAAGAAAATAGATCAGAGTTTCTCTAATAAATGACAATAATATTTGTATTTTGCGCATATTCAGGGTGTTTCTATATGTACAAAAACGGCACCTCTCACGTTGTGGTTTATTTTGTACGATCATAAACGATAAACTCCTGTGCCTTCGTGAACATTATTATTAAGTTTGTATGAACATAAACGAAAAAGAAAAAAGTAAAATAAAATAAAATAATTTTAAAACAGTAAAATAAAACAAAGTAAAATAAAAAGTAAAAATAAAGTAAATTAAAATAAAATGTAAAATAAATATAAAAATTAAATTAAGTAAAATAAAAATTAAAAATAATACAAATAAAGTAAAATAAAATAAACAAAAAAGAAATAAAATTGCACATTCTTCATTCTCATTTTGCTTTTTTTGATCATAAACGATAAATGTCTCCTTTATCATTATTATTAGTTTGTTTTTGTTTTTATTTCGACCGTAATACAGCACAATACAAACAAAAGAGAGAGAGAAACTGGGTTAAAATTATATTTAGTTTGCATAGTAAGTATCAACGCGCAGCAACCACATCATTTTTTTAATTAAGGGGGTGAATTAATGCGCTTTTCTTCTTTTTCCAGCTCCTTTTTGAGAACTACGCTTTTCTGTTGTTTACAATGTGTGTGTAGTTTATGATTATTGTTTCTCTCTCAAAAAAACAAAACAACAAAAACATTTCAGGCAGAGCTTTTCGTGCTTGTGTCCACAGACGTGTTATTACTTCACCTGGACTGTTCCGTTTTACGTCACACGTTGGATTTATTCATTTCCACGTGTTTTGTTTCTCACTTTGCTCTGTCCGGCTCCACAGTCTGTGATCCCTCTCTTCTCTTCTCGTCTCTCTCCTCTTCCTTCACTCTCTCTCTCTCCAGACTCTTGAGTGGCTCTTTTATCCTCCGAGAGCTCCACAGCCGCTGCACCGTCAGACCCACTCCTCTCCATCCCTCCTTCTCTCTCCTCTCCCTCTCCTCCTTCTCTCCTCTCTCCCTTTTTCTCATCTCTCCTTTTCTGTCCTCTCTCTCCTCTCCTCACCTCTCCTCTCTCCTTTCCCTCTCTCCTTTTCTCTCCTCTCTTCTCTCCCACTCTCCTTTTCTCTCCTATTTTTCTCTCCTCTCCTCTACTCTCCCCTTTCCTCTCCTCTCTCCTTTTCTCTCCTCTCCTCTCTTGCTCTCTCTTTCTCCTCCTCCTTTATTCTCTCCTCTCTCCCTCCCCCCCACACTCCTCTCTCCTGTTCTTCTATTTCGTTTCCCGCTCTCCCACTTTCTCTCTCTCTCCTTTCCTTCTCTACCCTTCCTCTCTCCTTTTCTCTCGCTCCTTTTTTCTCCTCTCCTCTCCTCTCTCCTTTTCTCTCCTCCCTCTCCTCCCCCTCTCTCTTCTCTCTCTTTTCTTCTGTCTCTGGCTCAGTCGTCAGAGTCTCTGGACGTTAAGTTAAGACCAAAATATCCAAACCACGAACTCGAGTCACAAAAACAGAAACACGTGACCTTTGACCTTTGACCTTTGACCCCGTTTCACCCTGAACGTTTCCTGGGGTCACGGCCGCGGCGTCTGTCACCTTTGGTCCAGATCGTTTGTCACTTCGCAGTAAAACAACTTACACAACTTACGAGGGGGAAATAAATATTATCTGACGTTATTTAAATAAAATTAAATAAAATTAAAAAATCAAGTAAAGTTACATAAAGTAAAATTAAAATAAAATTAAACTAGTATAACGTAAAGTAAAATACAGAAAATAAAATAAAGCAAAATAAAATAATAAAATAAAAATAAAGTTCACAGCGAGAATACACAAGATTTAAAGGTGTATTTGTAGTTACAAAAACATGTAAAATATTTGTAAAATGCAAATGTTTAAAACCATTTATAAGAGAAACACTGGCCTATTTTTTTCCGATATTATTTTTTTTATTATATATAGATATATATATAATTATTTGACACACGCACACACGTTAATGCTGTTGTTATTCTTATTATAGCACCAAATGTGGAAAGTCAAATAAAATAATCTTCTGGGTCTAAAAACGTTGACATAAATTAAAGATGCCCCAAGTAACTTTTCTGGTGCAGCGTCTGCCTCTTGCCCGTCTCCATGGAGATATAACTGCTTAGCCTGGAATGTTCCGCAGTAATGGCCTTAAACTTAAACGTGTTTTTGTAGTTATAGAAACACACTGAATACGTGCAAAATGCAAATATTTAATGCCATTTATTAGAGAAATAATGGCCTTTTTTTTATATATATATATAATTTTTATTATTTTATATCTTTTTTAATATATTATTTTATTTTTTAATATATATTTTTTTCATTTTTATTATTTTTTTGTGCTATTGTTATTATTGTTGTTGTTATTATTCTTATCATAGCACCAAATGTGGAAATCTTTCTGTGTTCTGGTCTCGATAACGTTTATTTCGATCAAAATTCTTCTTCGTTTTAGTTTCGTTCTGATCTGACCTCAAACCTCTGTCTTCCTCCTGATCGGCGTCACTCACCGGCGCAGGCGTTCAGGAACAGCCAGTCCCTCTTCTTCATTGTGTTTCGGATTTGTTTGAGTTTCTTCTGGTCCACTTCCTGCTCCTCGTTGGCGCCCGTGGCTCCGGCCGGCGGCTCGATCCTCCCGTCGGTCCGTCCCAGCGGCGGCGACCTCCTGGGGGCCACGCCGCTCCCGCCGCCTCCTCTCCTCCTCCGCTGGCTCCTCTCCTCCTCGTTTATGATCTGGTCGTCGATGCTCGCTCTTTCTATCGTCGCTTCCTGCTGCTTGGGGCCGTCGCAGACCACGCACTTCGCCGATTTCGCCCAGTTCTGGTACATACACGCCGCACATGTCCACTGCGTGTTTAACCTGTTTCTGTCGTTATATTCCTCGATCGGCGAGTGCGACCCGGAGCGGAAACTCGTAGAAATCGCCGTGAGTTCCGTGGGGCTGGTGGATTTGGGGAACTGACACAAACACTGCGTACACCGGATCGCTCGGGGCCAGTTCAAGAACGTACACATCTGGCACGACCACTTCCCGGCGTTTTCGTTGGCGCCGCTCGCAGGAACTCTGGGCCGGGCGCTGGAGTCGGGGCAGATGAGGAGGCCGCCGGTGCCAGTGGTCTCGGTCCGGGGCAGGTCCGACTCGGTCGTAAAGGCGTCCTCCTGGATGATGGGCGTCGGCCGCGGCGCCCGGCACATGGTGCATTTGATGGCGGACGGCCAGTTTTCGTACGTGCAGTATTCGCACGACCACTTCAGCCTCTGCTCGGACATCACGGGCGAAGACTTCGGTTCAGACTGGAAAAGAGAACGGAAAAAACGATTATTATAGAGATACTTCGCGGGGACGGAGTGTTTCAGGTTTTCTATGTGTATTTATCTGTTTTCTATTTATTATTTTTATTCACGTGTAAACAGACACAGACGCGTCATTCAGACGACACATGTACACAAACTTTTTACACTTTTATGCAGAGAAAACAACTTACAAAACTAACAAAAACAAATCACTGAAACCTTGGGGAAAAATTAAGAAATACAAGTAGCATCACACAATATAATAATAATAATAATAATAATAATAATAATAATAATAATAATAATAATAATAATAAATACCTAAATAAATAAATAACAAAAAAGACGGGGTTGGGTTGACTTAAACTTTCAAAAAACTCAATGGTTGCCACTTTCTAAAAAAATGTTTTATTCTACCGTTCTTGGAGATTCTACGTGTATTTCTATGGCTGAATGTTCCGCAGTTGCCACGGTGACGCAATGCAAACATCAGCAAACACTGTCAAAAAGGTTTTAAGATCGAAAATGGATTTAAACAGCACATTTTCAGGAGTCTGTGATCAGTGCGAGTGTTCACAGTCCTGTTTGTTTAGGAGTTCGATTTTCAACGGGAAAAAACCCAAAAAAAGTAACTCACCGAAAAACTATTGTCTAATGCTAATGCTAATGCTAATGCTAATGCTAATGGAACTTGTTTAAGAGCACAGATCAGTTCTCCTGTTGTGGCTTAAACTAAGTCTGGTCTTTATTGTCAGATTGTGTAAAAATAAAAGCTCAGATTGGCTTTGTTACTCAGGTTTGACTTAAAGACAGAGCGGTGCCTACAGTTAGCGTCGGAGATTTCTAAGAGGGCTGTAAACATGTACCGGGACACTTCATCCAGAACAATCCTCCGATTCGAGTAGAAACAGACACAGGAACGTATTTTTGGAGCTTCTAATGTCCCGTCTTCAATCTGTTGTCCGTGTTTATCCTTTCGTCTGGTTCTATCTATAATCACATTTGAATCATTCACCAGCTGAAACCGACACACACATAATCAGTCTGCGAAGAACTGTTTAACTTTACGTCAACAATCGCGTAAACTAATAAAGTTAATGCGGTGAATTAGCATCAGAACATTGCAACAAGTAAAGAAACAATTAGATAAGTGTTTATAAATCCTCCTCTGTCACAGACGCAGACACACAGAGGCTAAAGGTCACGATCTGAAGCTGCAGCGGCCATACCAGAAGCGGCGCGCGTTACCACGGCAACAGCAGCAGCGTTGCCACGGCGCTCCCCAAGGACCCCTGGGGCTGCCCACGAATGCCTGAGCAAAAAACAGTCACTGAACGAATAGTTTTACTCGGGGGGGGAAATTATCAGCGGCTCTTTTGGCGTTGTCACAAAACATTTCAAACCCACGAGCGCCGTCACCGTTATCTGTGCAATAACCTGCTCCACAGCCCACGTGCAATACCGTTACGTGCAATATGGAACTCTACGTACACCTTATTGAATCCTACCTGCACCTTTGTACGTTATATTTTATTCCATTTTTATTACATCTGCATTTCATTATATTTTTGACTATATTGTTTACTATTTCCCTTGTACCTGCGAACACTTTTTTAACAGTGCTATTTATTGCAGCTATTAGTACTTCTTGAAGATTAGCGAGTCAAACGGTTCTTCTCATCCCGAGCGTTTCATTGCACTGTTGACCTCGCGTTGAACCTGCACATGACAAATAAACGATGTTGAAATCTTGAAATCTGATTTAGGAATAAACTAAAACCGTTCCTGATACCAGGATAATAAAAAATAAAAAAAACACACAGAAAGAATGTGATTTTCTAAACTAGTTTCGACCAGTATGATTTTTGATACTTCTGACACCCCGACTATATTGTATTTCACCATTTTAAAAAGGCGTAACGAGCCCTGACGCCTATTTTCACTCCACGGAGACTTCAGCGTGTTCCACATTACGGCATTGAACAGATCCATGTTGCATTTATCTCATTTACAGTTTCTTATTGCTCAAAAACAGCTCCGCAAACGTGTCCTGAAGTGTCCCCGTGTGTCAGATGTCCTCAGTATGTGGGACTGTTGTTGTATTAGTTTAGCTGTTCAGATTTCAGACCCGTTTTTGTGCATCGTAAACGCTTTTAGATTAGAAATAAAACAAAAAACTCTTCTTGATTCAGCTCCAGTCGACATGTTGACGTCACTGCTGACTAAGTTTTACTGCATTCTAAAAGCGACTCTGGCATTTTCCTAAGTCAACAGCAGCTCTGCAGAAGTGAACCGTTGTACCAAGAGGACAGACTTTACTCTGAATTACACAAAACTAAAGATACAGAGTGTTTAGAGCTCTCAAAAATCTAAAAAAAAAAACAAGAATGAACCGATACTGAAACTTGTTTTGAAACTAGATCCTCATTTTTCACAGGCCACGAAACTAAAAGTCCCACTCGCAGGAAACAAATTAAATTTAGAACGATTTGGAGCTGTATAAGAGCACATAGATGAGTACATGCCCATGGACCTGGTTTAGACCTGGTTTAGACCTGGTTTAGACCTGGTTTAGACCTGGTTTAGACCTGGTTTAGACCTGGTTTAGACCTGGTTTAGACCTGGTTTAGACCTGGAGTACTGAGGGTTTAAACCGGGACTACATTTCAGACAGTTTTATCAGTGCAGGGCAACAGAGAATGTTTAAGTATTGAAATTAAAACTATGCACCTTTCAGAACTGGTTTAGTCCTGGTTCAGTCCTGGTTCAGTCCTGGTTCAGTCCTGGTTCAGTCTTGGTTCAGTCTTGGTTCAGTCCTGGTTCAGTCCTGGTTCAGTCCTGGTTCAGACCTACTTTAGTTGTGGTTTAGTCTTATTTTAGTCCTGGTTTAGTACCAGTTTAGGCCTAGTTTAGACCTGGTTCAGGCCTAGGTTAGTCCTGGTTCAGTAATGGTTTAGTCCTAGTTTTGTCTTGGTTCAGTCCTAGTTTAGTCCTGGTTCAGTCCTGGTTTAGTCCTGGTTCAGACCTGGTTTAGTCCTTGTTTAGTCCTGGTTCAGTCCTGGTTTAGTTGTGGTTTAGTCCTGGTTAGGTACTAGTTTAGTCCTGGTTCAGTCCTGGTTCAAACCTGGTTCAGTCCTGGTTAGGTAGTTTAGTCCTGATTCAGACCTGGTTCAGTCCTGGTTCAGTCCTGGTTCAGACCTGGTTCAGTCCTGGTTCAGTCCTGGTTTAGTCCTTGTTCAGTGCTGATTCAGACCTGGTTCAGACCTGGTTCAGACATGGTTTAGTCCTGGTTCAGTCCTGGTTGAGTGGCGGTTTAGTCCTGGTTCAGTCCTGGTTGAGTGGCGGTTTAGTCCTGGTTTAGTCCTGGTTCAGACCTGGCTCAGACCTGGTTCAGTTCCGGTTTAGTATCATATTCATTAGTAATATTCGTTGAAATTAAGTTATGTGTCAGTTTGGTTTACACTTTGCAGTTTCCTCGTTGGTTTTTTTAGTTTAATCGTTCGTTTATTTTGGCTCGGCCCGTGTTTTATTTACACGTCACCGTGGTTACATCACGCAATTAAGATAAACACGACCACATGGACGACGGTCGCTTCATTTATCTGCTCAATAATTGGACTGCGACGTCTTGTATTGTTCTTAAAATAGCTACCAACACAGACAAGTTTAGACCTGGTTCAGTCCTGATTAAATCCTAGTTTAGTCCTGGTTTAGTCTTATTTTAGTCCAGGTTCAGAAGTAGTTTAGTGCCCTTTTAGTCCTGGTTTAGTCTAGGTTCAGTACTAGTTTAGTCAGGGTTCAGTCTTATTTTAGTCCTGGTTAAGTACCAATTTAGTCCTGGTTCAGTCTTATTTTAGTCCTAGTTCAATACTAGTTTAGTCCTGGTTTAGTCCTAGTTCAGTCCTGGTTTAGTCTTATTTTAGTCCAGGTTCAGTAGTAGTTTAGTGCTCTTTTAGTCCTGGTTTAGTCCAGGTTCAGTACTGGTTTAATCATGGTTTAGTCTTATTTTAGTCCTCGTTTAGTCCTGGTTCAGTCCTGGTTTAGTCATGGTTTAGTCTTACCTTAGTCCTGGTTCAGTACTAGTTTAGTGTTCTTTTAGTCCTGGTTTAGTCCCGGTTCAGTCCTATTTAGTCCTAGTTTAGTCCTGGTTCATTCCTAATTTAGTTCTAGTTAAGTCCTGGTTCAGTCTTAATTTAGTCCTAGTTTAGTCCTGGTTCAGTATTGAGTTTTCGAGTTGTGTTTTGTTTCATTCGCATGTTTTACACAAGCCCTGCACATTTTCTAAAACACCTTGTGACGTCACGGGGTAATACAGGAAGTGCTCCACTGTGTTTTTAAACTCCACACACCTTCACTAGAATCATTCGGATCATTTAAACCTGTTTTTGAGGAGGAAACGGCATTATAACACGAGTTAAAGCTCAAAAAGAGTCCATTTTGTGTCGTATAAGACCTTAAAATGATAATTCTATGTGATATTTGTCACTATTTTAACGTTCACTGTTCATGTAAAATTGTCGACAGCACAAAGTTACCCATAAAGCAATTTGAAACACAATATTTCATTTCTAAGGTAAAACTTCATGCTAGGCTCATTTGCAAACCTATAACCTGTGTTTATTAGCTTTAGCATGTTACAAAACTTAGCTCCATGTGCCCAAAAATACAAACAAATTGTGCAATACTTAGCAATAGCAATGTTTACGTTTGTTCGCGAAATAACCGCGTTTAACTGAACAAAAGACAACATTTCACGAGTAGAATTAGGTAAATAATATGTAAAGTTTACGCAAAATGGCCAAATCGCTCACCATTTCGCGAGAGTTCCCGAAAAACACAACAACAATCCGACCGGGGGCCAATCCGGAGCGAAACCGAGGCGCCTCCTCCTCTGTCCGGCTACGCGCTCTGCCTTCGCCCGTTGTGCCTGGATCCCGCCGGAGCTCCTCACATGGCTCGGGTCCGTGGACGCGCAGAGGCTCCGTGGGTGGGTGCCGAGGCCGCGGGAGCTCGGAGGAAGCCCGCGATCATGTCAGAAACGCGGGGAGAGGCGGCGGGGACATCGCGGTGCGCGGAGGGTTCAGTTTAATGGCGGCGGAAGCGAATGAGCTGCGGAGCGGCGCGGCGCGTCACGGCGCGTCAGGGCGGAGCGCGGCGCTGAGTGGAGGAAACAGAGATTAGGAAATGAAATAAACAACATAAACTTTACAAATACTGCACTGTCATTAAGAGAAAAATAAGAGAAAAACAACCCAAAAAAAAAAAAATAATAAAATTGAAAAAAAGAAGAAAAAATTTACACACGAGCATAAACTCTTAAACTTTATTATATATTTTTCAATAATAAAAGATTTACTTAGACTTATTAGACTTAGACAAACTTTATTGATCCACAAGGGAATTTTTTTGGCCCACACATAATAATAATAATAATAATAATAATAATAATAATAATAATAATAATAATAATAATAATAATAATAATAATAATAATACTATAGTTTATTTATGAGGCGCCTTTCTCGACACCCAAAGTCGCCTTACAACAACGTAAACATTAAATATGATTAAAACACAGTTAAAAGTCTACAGTTAAAGTGGGACAGTATTTAATTGATGGAATGGGTTTAGTGTTTTATTTAGTGTTGTATTTTATTGGTATTTAGTATTTAGTAATGTATTAGACAGTATTTAAATTGACGGGTTATATTCAATTGACTTATAATTAGTTACTGTATCAGCTTCTCCCTGGAGACCTGTGCAAACATCAACACCCATCCATTTTCTTCCTCTTATCCGGGGCCGGGTCGTGGGGGCATCAGTCTAAACAGGGACTTCCAGACTTCCTTCAGCCCAGACACTTCCTCCAGCTCCTCCTGGACCCTGAGGCCCAGAGACAGAGTCCCTCCAGTGTGTCCTGGGTCTTCCCAGGGGCGTCAGACCAGATGCTCCTCCCCTCAGCTGCTCCTCTCCATGTGGAGCAGCGGCTCTACTCCGAGCTCCTCCCCCTTTCTAAGGGAGCGCCCGGCCTCTGCAGAGGAAACTCATTTCTTCGCTTGTATCTGGATCTGGTCCTTTCGGTCGTTCCCCAGAGCTCAGGACCACAGGTGAAGGAGGAACGTGACTGAGGTAAATCCAGAGCTTCGCCTTTGGGCTCAGCTCCTCTTCACCACAACGACCGATACAGCGACCGCATCACTGCCGACGCTGCACCGATCCACCTGTCAACCTCACGCTCCATCCTCCCCTCACTGAGAACAAGACCCCGAGATACTGAACTGCTCCACCTGAGGCAGAGACTCCCCACCGACCTGCAGAGGGCGCCACCTTTTTCCAGTCGAAACTGTAATGATTCACACTAAGAATTTGCCAGAACATTTAACAAGGAAAAATATGCATTTCTGTTACTTTTATATAAATATGTGGTACTTTTTTGGTTAAAAGACTTGAAATGACTTGACTTGGATTTATGGGCCACAGACTCAGACTTGAGGTCAAAGACTTGAGACTTTCATGAAACTTGAGCAAAACAACGACTTGGTCCCAGCTCTGGTTTGTCCAACCCAGAAATTCAAATGTCGTGGCCATAGTTGATCCTAAAGAGGCCATTACAGACACGACTTTTGACCCCAAAAAGTCAGATTTTGAACAAATATGCATGAAAATTCCAAAATAAGACCAGGGATAGGAATACGCTTTTATTTTAGACCCATTTACACAGTTAATCAGTTAAAAAAAGTGGTTTTGGTGTATAAAAAGTTGTTTCCTCATCACAAACAGACCTGGAGTTGTGTTTTGTTTCATTCTCATATTTTTAACACACACAAACAGTTCTTTTCTCAAACTGAAAACACCCTGTTCCACCGTGTGACATCATCAACTGGTAAAACAGGAAGTGCTCCACTGTGTTTTTAAAATCCCAGACGCCTTCATTAGAAACATTTGAACAGTTTGCAGCCGAAGAAGTGCCAAACTTTAAAACTAAATTATTATGATGATGATGATGATGTTTTTATGTTAGTGAGTACCACGTGACCTTTCTCGTGTTTGTGGGCGTTTCCCTTCCGCTTCCGGCCACGCCCCCCTGTCAGAACGTCACGCGAACATGGCCGCGTACATCCAGCGCCTGCACCACATTTCCCTGCACGTCTCCAACGCGGATAAAATCGCCAGGGAGCTCGTCTCTAAGTTCAAATTCAACCTTTTCGCGGCCAGACTCAACGACAAATCCAGACAGTTCGCTTTTAGGAAGGGAAGAGCCGTTTTTGTCGTGAACGAGAGACCGAATCTGGGCATAGCGCGATTGAATGAACGCGGCGAACCGAATTTTGACGATTTTCAAGCTGGAAAACTCCAACAGGAAAGTGTTTCGAAATGTCTGTACGATATAACTCCTCATTACTCGGTAGACACGGTTGCAAATGTGTGTTTTGAGGTTGAAAATGTGCAAAGGTCATTCAAGACTTTGCGTAATTTGGGCTGCAAGTTCCTCGTCCCTCCCACGACTGTGCGCGATGACAGCGGCGCCGTCACGTACTCCGTGGTCAAATCCATCGTGGGGAATGTTTGCCACACGCTAATAGACAAGTCCGGGTACGAAGGAGGGTTCCTGCCCGGGTTTAAGGTGATCGGAGACGCGGGGAGAGACGAGGAAGACGCGACGTGCCCGGTTACGCACTTTGACCACATCACGTACGCGTGTCCCAGGAGGTTTACGCACGACGTCATGGAGTGGTACGAGAAGTTGTTCGGGTTTAAAAGGTTCTTCATTGGCAGGTAATGAAACTTCTGCTCCTCCGACCTTCTCCTCTGCTCCTCTGACCTCCTTCTCTCCTCCTCTTACCTCCTTCTCTCCTCCTCTTACCTCCTTCTCTCCTCCTCTTACCTCCTTCTCTCCTCCTCTGACCTCCTCTCCTCCTCTGACCTTCTCCTCTGCTCCTCTGACCTTCTCCTCTGCTCCTCTGACCCTCTCCCCCTCTCCTCTGCTCCTCTGCTCCTCTGCTCCTCTGACCCTCTCCCCCTCTCCTCTGCTCCTCTGACCCTCTCCTCCTCATCCTTTTCCTCCGTCAGTAATGAGGACCCGGAGGAGGGTTTCGTGCTGGACCAGGAGGGCATAGGTCTGCGTCTCACTGCGATGGAGTACTGGAAGTGCAGCGAGAAGGGCCTGACTCTGCCGTCCGTCCACCAGAGGGAGCCAGACTGCAAGTTTGTCATCGCCGAGTCTCTCCCAGAACAAGGTTTATGCTTCTGTCCAAGTTACTCACTCTGCAGCTCACACTTGTCAAGTGTCATCAGCATTGACGTTGAAGAGTCTGTCGTTATGGTCATATTCACAAAGTTTTTTTTTTAAATATCCTCTTCAGGGCGTAACCAGGTGGACCAGTTCCTGCAGCAGCACAGAGGAGCGGGTGTCCAGCACATCGGCCTCTACACCAACGACATCGTCTCCACCGCCCAGAGCATGAGCCAGGCCGGGGTCAGCTTCTTCTGCCCTCCCCCGGCGTATTACACAGAGGTGGGTACTACACAGAGGTTGGTACTACAGGGTACAGGGGTAGTTATAGACGCTTTTACGGCGGAAGTGATTAAAAAAAAAAAGCCGCGCACATTTTGGCAACGGAAGTGTCATTGTTCCCCGTTTATTCCGATTCATTCAGACTGAACACGGACAGAAGGAGACGGAGTTAAAAACATTTCTAGCACCAAAATGTCTGGTTGTTCTGTGTGTGTTTGTCAGAATCGATATTCTTCCAGCGGACTAAAGTTTTAAAGTTTTACTCACTGATCGCACGAGGATCTGGCAGTCAGACGCCGTTTGTCAAAGTTCAGGAAATATTCTCGATCTTTTGACGATAATCCTTTCACAGAGCTCGACAAGCTGCTGAGTTCTGCCAAACTTCTGTTGCCAAAATGCAAAACCGAGCCTACGTTTGTTTACGAACACTAAAAGGGTCAATGTTCTCCTTAATTTTTCTGTGTCCGAGCAAACACATGAAACTCCCTGAGCAAAGTGCACGCTGAACGGCCAGGTGGGTCCTTTACTCCACTGAGGAGCAGAGGAGAGGGTCAGATTCTTTATTACCATATTTTTCGGACTATAAGACGCTCTGGAGTATAAGTCACACCAGCCAAAAAATGCATAATGAAGAAGAAAAAAACATATGCCACACTTTTTTGGGGAAATTTGATCAAATCAGAGACCAAGATCCGACATTTCATTTTGAAAGGCGAGTTACAGTAATAAAACGTTCAGTGTCGCTCAAATGTGCTCCCGATGCCACAGTTACAGGAGCGAATCTGGAGCCAGGCTCTATGTTATGAATAGGATTGTTTTGACTAACAAAATAGTGAAAAAAAAATTCAGGATCCTGTAGAGCGGTTTCATACGAACATTTTAAGACCAAAATGACGAGCCACAGGATCCCAAGCTCGTTTGCTCTGTCCATTCATATACACGGCCTATGGACTCTCAGTGTGAACAATTTAATATGTAAGTCGCAGAAACCACCCAAAGCATGAACTTATAGCCTGAAAAATACAGTACACTGAGGCGGCTCAAGCAGCCAACACAGCAGGCCACGTTGCAAGTCAGATCTGTGGAGAGGCGACTCCAATGATGAATGTTTTTATGATGTATGTTTGCACAATTAACAAGATGGAAGCGTTTAATGTGACAGTGCACAACATTTCAAGCAAATCTATAACATCCCAATGGACACAAGCAGGTGCTTCCTAAATGAAAAGTTCTTTAAATAAAGATTCCTTTTGTTTTCAGGTGGGGAAGCAGCAGGAGATCCTTGAGGCTGGTCACAGCCCCGAACTTCTGTCTCAACACGGGATCCTCCTGGACACAGACCTGCAGGACACAGAGAGGACGGAGGGACGACAGAAGAGGTAAAAACAATAAAACTACAACAATACAAGACATTTAACAAGAATAAAATACACAGAGAGGACAGAGGGACGACGGAAGAGGTAAAAACAATAAAACTACAACAATACAAAACATTTAACATGAGAAAAATACATAGAGGACACAGACAGGCATGAGAGGAGGTAAAAACAATAAAACTATTAATACAAAACATTTAACAGGAATAAGATACAGAGAGGATGGAGGGACAAGGGAAGAGATAAAAACAATAAAACAATAATAATAATAATCCAATAATGCAAAACAATAAAACTATAATAATACAAAGCACTTAACCTGAGGAGAGAGGAGACACAGGGGCAGGAGTCGTATGGACCAAATTGCACCTAGTTACAGCTCAGATCTGTGGAGAGGCGACCTCAGTCACTGTAAAAACACGTGTCTCTCGTTGTATTCCAATGCAGGTTTTTATGGCTCAAAAATACCACAGTGTGAGAGGAGCTGCTTCTCCACAAATAAACTGGGAGCGCCACAAGTTTAATGACGTATCGTGGAACATTTTTGGCAAAATCTTCGAAACCTACCTGAAAAGTTGTTCACGTTAAAACGATCTAGACTGGTCGGAGTTGCTCGTGTCGTCAGTGTAAACCCGTTTGTCCCCTCTCTGTTCCCGTAGGTACCTCCTGCAGATGTTCACGTGTTTGTCCCCTCTCTGTTCCCGTAGGTACCTCCTGCAGGTGTTCACGTGTTTGTCCCCTCTCTGTTCCCGTAGGTACCTCCTGCAGGTGTTCACGTGTTTGTCCCCTCTCTGTTCCCGTAGGTACCTCCTGCAGGTGTTCACGTGTTTGTCCCCTCTCTGTTCCCGTAGGTACCTCCTGCAGATGTTCACGTGTTTGTCCCCTCTCTGTTCCCGTAGGTGCCTCCTGCAGGTGTTCACGTGTTTGTCCCCGTAGGTACCTCCTGCAGGTGTTCACCCGTTTGTCTCCTCTCTGTTCCCGTAGGTACCTCCTGCAGGTGTTCACCCGTTTGTCCCCTCTCTGTTCCCGTAGGTACCTCCTGCAGGTGTTCACTCTTTTGTCCCCTCTCTGTTCCCGTAGGTACCTCCTGCAGGTGTTCACGTGTTTGTCCCCTCTCTGTTCCCGTAGGTACCTCCTGCAGGTGTTCACGTGTTTGTCCCCTCTCTGTTCCCGTAGGTACCTCCTGCAGGTGTTCACTCTTTTGTCCCCTCTCTGTTCCCGTAGGTATCTCCTGCAGGTGTTCACGTGTTTGTCCCCTCTCTGTTCCCGTAGGTACCTCCTGCAGGTGTTCACCCGTTTGTCCCCTCTCTGTTCCCGTAGGTACCTCCTGCAGGTGTTCACGTGTTTGTCCCCTCTCTGTTCCCGTAGGTACCTCCTGCAGGTGTTCACGTGTTTGTCCCCTCTCTGTTCCCGTAGGTACCTCCTGCAGATGTTCACGTGTTTGTCCCCTCTCTGTTCCCGTAGGTGCCTCCTGCAGGTGTTCACGTGTTTGTCCCCTCTCTGTTCCCGTAGGTGCCTCCTGCAGGTGTTCACGTGTTTGTCCCCTCTCTGTTCCCGTAGGTACCTCCTGCAGGTGTTCACCCGTTTGTCTCCTCTCTGTTCCCGTAGGTACCTCCTGCAGGTGTTCACTCTTTTGTCTCCTCTCTGTTCCCGTAGGTACCTCCTGCAGGTGTTCACGCAGCCGCTGTTTTCCGAGGACACGTTCTTCCTGGAGCTGATCCAGAGGAGAGGAGCGTCCGGGTTTGGAGAGGGAAACATCCGGGCGCTCTGGAGGTCTGTGCAGGTTTACATGGAGAAAGAGGAAAACAGCCCAAAGCTTCAGTCTGTCGAGAGCTAACCTCACACCACAGGATTTATTTTAGGTTTATTTAGCTTACTTAAAGGTGCACTGCGGGACTTTTCTGGTGGAGGATCGCTACAGTCTGACAAGAGCTTTTATAGTCTACGCTTTGGGGAAATTAAATGAACTCAATTTCAGGGAATCCGTCGGGTTCCTCAGCTTTAAGGCACTTATCGGTAAAGGGAATATATTTATTTATTTTGACTATTTAAAGCCACAGTATGTCACTTTTTGTTTTTGTTTATTTCACTGACAAACCTGCGTCCTCACTCTGAGCAGGCTCGCATCTCCACAGACCTGACTCCTGTTTGCCCCGGGGGAGGGTCTCCTGCTTCTCGTTTCCAAGAAGTGTTGAAATGTTGTTCCTGCGGCTAAAATATTCCACAGTGTTTCATAAAACTATCGTGACACCTCCAGAAAGTGACATACTGTAGCTTTAAATCACAGCAGACTTTATGATGCTGAAAACAACATGCTCCTCCTGGAAAATACTTTTACGTCAATAATATGATCATATTTATTTGTTAATATTCACATTTGAGCTCATCTGTTTCACGGTATGAGCAAAGTTACCGTATTTTTCAGACTGTAAGTCACAGGGTTTTTCAGGGTTTGGTTCCTGCGACTTATCCTCAGGTGCGACTTATATATTAAATTTTTACACTGAGCCCATAGACCAAATATATGAATCTTATCTATAAATCAAAAATGAAAAAACAAATCATTATCCGTTTTTTCTTTTTGGTTTTAGAGACAAATAATAAAGAAAAGAGCTGTTTTTTCGTTTTCTTATTTTTGGTTCTATATTGAAGAACGAACAAACGAATGATACACAGATTCTTCTCTATTCGATTGTTTTTATTACTATAACTAATATAACTTCCCTTTCAAATGTTAGTTCTTTGTCTCTGATTTTATGCGACTTATATGTTTTTTTTTTCTTTACACATTTTTTGGCTGGTGCGATGTAAACATGTTTTTTTCTTCTTCATTTTGCATTTTTTAGCTGGTGCGACTTATAGTATGAAAAATACGGTAATTTAAATTTAAAGAAATAAACATAAACATTTGGGACATTTTGGTGAAGACTTGAAGACTGAACCGCAGCTCCACTGTACTTGAATCCAAACTAATGCTGCACTTATTTTATGAACTTTTGGCGCTTTGAAAGTGTTTGAATCGTCAGTTTCTGAAAACAAAAACACTGGATCACCTCAGTATTATTCTGAAACATAAATGTGTTTGCTCAGATTTTATTTAAATGCCGTTAAATTCAAACAAGAATGTAAAAATGACGATTGCTTCTAATATTTATCTTAAAAGTCTCATATATTTAGAGCTAAAAGGGTTACTGTATGGAGAGGAACTGGTCTAGAGATGTCAGATTTATATTAACAGAAAAAAATCTACATGTAATCTAGGATTTAAAGGTTTTTTTAATGTGTAAAGAGCTCATACGAAACTTAAATTAAATTAAATATAGCAGCCATTTAACTTTAAAAAAGTGTTACAGAGCAGATAAACACATGAAAATAAAGCATGTACAGAAATATGTTTACAGTCGTTTTCTGTTGGGTTTTTTCACATGTTTAGACTGCCCCCTTGTGTCCATGTACTGTCACTGCGCTGTACTGTAATACTGTTAAATCCTGTTCCAGAATGTTCCTGATTTCAATTCACAAAAGTAAAATTCATCTTATTTCACAGATTTGTGTTGTAAGTTTCAATACGAGATTTAATACAAAACATGAACCACACGTTTTTTGTCCTGTTTTACCTGGAGTTGTTTTGCTTTATTCACACGTTTATTATTAGTCTGTCGACGTCTGCAAAGCTCAAAATGCTCTGTTCCACCTTGTGATGTCATCAAGTAGTAGAAGAAGTAGTAGTAGATGTAGAAGTAGAAGAAGTAGTAGTAGAAGTAGAAGTAGTAGTAGTAGTAGAAGCAGTAGAAGTAGTAGTAGATGTAGAAGTAGAAGAAGTAGTAGTAGAAGTAGAAGTAGTAGCAGTAGTAGTAGTAGTAGTAGATGTAGAAGTAGTAGATGTAGAAGTAGTAGTAGTAGCAGTAGCAGTAGTAGTAGCAGTAGTAGTAGTAGCAGTAGTAGTAGTAGATGTAGAAGTAGTAGATGTAGAAGTAGTAGTAGTAGCAGTAGCAGTAGTAGAAGCAGTAGAAGTAGTAGTAGATGTAGAAGTAGAAGAAGTAGTAGTAGAAGTAGAAGTAGTAGCAGTAGTAGTAGTAGTAGTAGTAGCAGTAGTAGATGTAGAAGTAGTAGATGTAGAAGTAGTAGTAGTAGCAGTAGTAGTAGCAGTAGTAGTAGTAGCAGTAGTAGTAGTAGTAGTAGTAGCAGTAGTAGATGTAGAAGTAGTAGATGTAGAAGTAGTAGTAGTAGCAGTAGCAGTAGTAGTAGCAGTAGTAGTAGCAGTAGTAGTAGCAGTAGTAGTAGTAGTAGTAGTAGTAGTATCATCAGTATTTTGCAGTATTGGATCCAGATTTTCCGGATGTCTTGAGGTTCTGAACAGAAATCTGATGCGTCCCGAAGCCGTCGCCTGATTGGTCTCCTCGGGGAAAACAGCGGGTCAGGGGTCAGAGGTCGCCCCGGACACTGTGGACGGGCTCCGCTCAGACGGGGTCAAAGGTCAGACCTGTCCCTGGTGCAGGTTGGACTCCAGCGCCGCCCTTCGTCACCGGTTCTGTTCTTTGTATTTATGAACAGAACTTCTAGGCGAATTGGGGACCACAGGATCTCGTCTGTTGATGATGTTGGACCAGGACCTGCAGCACTGGGGTTTGGGCCGGGATGAGGATCAGCTGCTCCAAATCCGAGGTTCTGGAGGGAAAAGGTGTCTCGCCCTCTCCGGGTGGGTGGAGGAGTTAAAGGGAGGATGGAGCGTGAGGTCGACAGGTGGATCGGTGCAGCGTCGGCAGTGATGCGGTCGCTGTATCGGCCGTTGTGGTGAAGAGGAGCTGAGCCCAAAGGCGAAGCTCTGGATTTACCTCAGTCACGTTCCTCCTTCACCTGTGGTCCTGAGCTCTGGGGAACGACCGAAAAGACCAGATCGAGATACAAGCGAAGAAATGAGTTTCCTCTGCAGAGGCCGGGCGCTCCCTTAGAGAGAGGGAGGTGCTCGGAGTAGAGCCGCTGCTCAGGCATTGTTCTGGACACAGACCATATATATGAGAGGACAAAGCTAAACCGTTAGCCGCCATGTGCCAAACAGGAAGTGCTCCAGGAGGCTCTTCCGACTCCTTCTGGCTCTCTCACACTGGGATCTTGTGGCTCCTCTCTGGACCTGCTGCTGTGGCCTCGGCATTTTGGTCTTAAATGTTCATATGAACCCGCGACACAGGATCCTGAAGTTTTTTTTGTCGCTATTTTGTCCGTCAAAAAAATCCTATTCATAACATAGAGCCTGGCTCCTGTGACCATCTTTTTTTTTGATCCATCTTCTCCCGCTTAATCCAGCTGGGTCATGGGGGCATCTGCCCAATCCTCATAGCACCTGACCCCCTATGAACCCCTCTGAGTGGAGCCACAGGAGGGTGGACGTCATGGTCCTTGATGTTAGTTTATAGTTGTTGTTTTTTATTCAAATATACAATGTAATATACAATGGTATAAACACTGTTAGAGACTTATGGGTTCACAAATAAACATGTACAAATGAGCCTCATCTGATCGGCACTGAACACTGTGGTGACGTCACACTCCCTTAGTCCACTTTTTTATACGGTCTGTGGTTCTGATGCCTCTTGGGGGCCTCATGTCCCACTGGGAGGAGGCCCCGGGGAAGATCCAGGACACTGTGGAGGGACTGTGTCTCTGGGCCTGGGAACACCTCAGGGTCCAGGAGGAGGAAGTGAAGGTGAAGGAAGTCTGGCTCAGACTGATGCCCCCACGACCTGCCCCGGATAAGGGTAAGAACAGGGAGGGACAGAGGACGGTGAGTGTCTGGGGGTCAGATTACAGGGGGGTGGAGGTGTCTGTGGGTCAGATTAACATGAACAGAAGTGACAAAAACAATTAACTCCACAGACCCTCTGAGGCAGTGACTGTACTGCTGTAACTTAGAGCCCTCTTCCTGCTACATCAACTCTTCAAACTGCTACTACGACTAAAACGACCCCTGACAGTACTGCTGCTGCTGCTGCTAATGTTACTACTTCTGCAAATACTTTTTAATTTGTTTTATTCAATATTTTACCGGTGAAGTCGAATGAGAACATCGGGGACCTGTGTGAACCTTTGGGGTGATGAGGGAGTGAGGAGGAAGGAAGAGGAAACCTGTCCAGACACAGGAAGAACATGCAAACTCCACACAGACAGGCCCAGGGGACCAATGAACCACTGTGCCACTACCAGGAGTGTTATACTGTTGTTACTACTACTACTACTACTGCTACTACTACTACTACTACTGCTACTGCTACTACTGCTGCTACTACTACTACTGCTGCTACTACTACTACTACTGCTACTACTACTGCTACTGCTACTACTGCTACTACTGCTACTACTACTACTACTACTACTACTACTGCTGCTACTGCTACTACTGCTACTACTGCTACTACTACTACTACTGCTGCCAACGCGCCACTGCCAGCTGCACTGCTACTACTGCCACTACTACTGCTACCATTACCACCGCCTAATACCACTGCACTGCGTCTACTGCTACTACTACTACTGCTACTACTACTACTACTACTGCTACTGCGACTACTGCTACTGCTACTGCTACTGCTGCTACTACTACTGCTACTACTACTACTACTACTACTACTGCTGCTACTACTACACTTCCTCCTGCTGAAAGACACTCTTGCCCAGTTGGACTCAGACGGAGACGAGAGCTTAACAATAATCTCCTAATGACTTCAGTATTGATTTGGCCTAGTTTTTGTGCCAGATGCCCTTCCGTGACACCTGCAGGATTAACACAGATAAACTCCTTTGTTTTGCACAAGTGAAAGAAAGTACTACACCGTACTCTAGTACTATTACTGCGTCAGCAGTAGGGACGGGCATTCGATTAAATTTTCTTCATCAATTGTCTGGAAAATGAATGATCGATTTTCGATTAATCATTAACATTTTATATTAAAATGATCATAATTATTCTTCCTGTTCCTAATCTGCATAAATAAACTCAACTTTACAGCATCTAAACCTCCTGACTCCAGAGCCTCATCAGTGTGAGATCAGAATGTGTTTAATGCAGCTTTAAACATTTGTTTATGTTTTACACAAACTAAACTTAAAACCACATGACTCATTTGCATAAACTGTAAGCAGTGAAAAAAGCAGCTCTTTCCTTGTGCTGCTGCTTCAGCTTCTGTGGGACTAAAGGACTCGGCTCAGTGAATATGAGTGGTCTCCCTGTGACTCAGTGAATATGAGTGTTCTCCCTGTGACTCAGTGAATATGAGTGTTCTCTCTGTGACTCAGTAAATATGAGTGTTCTCTCTGTGACTCAGTGAATATGAGTGTTCTCTCTGTGACTCAGTGAATATGAGTGTTCTCTCTGTGACAGAGGATGTTCTGCTGATGCCGAGTCTGTTCTGTGCGTATGTCGCGTTGCAGATGCTGCGTAAACATGTGAAACTGGGACACTCAAAAACCCAATCATACCCGGGACACTGATGTGCAGGGAAACACACTCTGAGGAATATAGGGATCTCCAAGGAGCCAGAGCTGAGACGTGGGACTGTGAGGCTCCAGAGTTTGTGCTCAGACCTCGACTCCTCAGGCTACGTTACACAGACACCGACATTCAGTTTGTCCATTAAAATGAACAAGATCAACGAAATTCTTAATGATCAATTATCGATTAATCGACTAATCGACTAATCCTGCCCGTCCCTCGTCAGGAGCACTTTTAGGACGGCTGAGCTATAGACGTGTACTGAATCTTCTCTAACACGTATTTCCTATTTGGTCTGAAGTTTATAAAACCAAATAACTATTACCGTAAATAAGAAGAAAATACAACAACTACTACTTCTACTACTACTAATACTAATAATGATTCTACTACTACTACTATACACCACTATACTGCCATGTCTACTACTACTACTATTACTACTACTGCTACTACCAGGCTACTACGATATTAATACTCCTACTACTACTGCTATTGCTGCTAATACTGCTGCTGCTACTACTACTGCTATTACTAATTCTGGTACTACTACTTCTAGTAATACTTCTGTTACTACTACTACTACTACTAATAATGATTCTACTACGACTACAATTATTATGTCTACTACTACTACTACTACTATACACCACTATACTGCCATGTCGACTACTACTACTATTACTGCTACTGCTACTACCAGGCTACTACTATATTAATACTCCTACTACTACTTCTATTGCTGCTAATACTGCTGCTACTACTACTGCTATTACTAATTCTGGTACTACTACTTCAAGTAATACTTCTGTTACTACTACTACTACTACGACTACAACTGCTACTACTTCTTCTTCTTCTTCTTCTCCTGTAAATATCTTTGTAGATCCGTTATGATCCATATTTCAAACTTGTTTCGTTTCCTTTTTTGGACTCTTGTTTCTGGTGTTTCCGTCTTTTCCGTTCTCTTCTGACCCCGTTTCTCCGGTGAAACGCATGAAGCGTCGTTACGTAAAGCGTCTCCGTATAAAAACGCTCGTGTTTCTCCCAAACCAAACACTCCCGTCCACATCTGTTCGACATAAAGACTCATTTATTTTAGGATTTTCTCTCGCAGCTCGTTCTGGACACGCTCCAGACTCACGATTCGCTTCCCCGTTTCAGATGGAGAAAAAGTACGTTGACGCTAACTGGAGGCACCGCTCCGTCTGAAGCTCTTTTAGACTTTTGAGCTTTATTTTAACACAATTAGAATTTATTTGTCTGAATTAATTTGTTTGGAGGATAAGAAAACGACAAAATCAACTCAACCATACGCACACACACGACTGTTACACACTGAATAAGTCAAATTTGAGAGAAAAAAGAAGAAGTTAGAGTTCAAATATAGTCACAAAATCGTCAACAAGATGATCAAAAACAGTTACAGGGGTTATGGAAATATTATATACGCACCGGAGCGTTTTAAAATGAAGGGACAGAAGTTAAAACGCCACCATAAAGAACTGATTTAGCCAGAACTACAACAGGCGAGAGTGACCAGATTTTCAAAATAAAAAACTGGGACACTCTCTGTTTGTGGTGGTAATAATAAAATTGTGAAACGAGTGCGGAATTAAGGAAAATTCAGGATTAATATGTATCGATATAGTCACTTTTTTTGTGTTTTGGTCGTTTTTAAGCAGCTTTTCTTTATTTTACCAAAACAAGTGACCGTTTATGTTTCTCTTTACTGTCAGCAGGCATCAGATTGGTCAAAAATAGGAACATTTCTTGTAAAAAAAAAACTGGGGCAGTGGTTTTGTGTAAATCTGCTGGGACAGGGGACACAGGGCTCAAAACTGGGACTGTCCCGGGTAAACAGGGACGTCTGGACTCCTAAACAGGACGATGAACGCTCGTACTGATTCCAGGCTCCCGAAAAAGCGCTTTTTAAATCAACTTTGTATATTTTTTTCAGCGTTAACATGTACATTGTGTTTAGGGTGTCCAGACGTCCCTGTTTACACCGGGACAGTCCCCGTTTTGAGCCCTGTGTCCCCCTGTCCCAGCAGATTTATCCAAAATCACTGATTTGCCCCATTTTTATACAAGAAATGTCCCAGTTGTCCCTATTTTTGACCAATCTGATCCCTGCCGACAGTAAACAGAGGCATAAACTGTCATTTGTTGAGGTAAAATACAGAAAAGCTGCTTAAAAACGACCAAAACACAAAGAAAACGTGGCTGAATTCCTTAATCACGCTCTCGATTCACAGTTTCATCCTAATTGTGTCACCATGGTAACCGCTTAACATCCCACCATACACATACACGCAGAACACCCCCGGCGTCATGTCGCTGCAAAATATCGATAGGTCCAAATTGATTTTTTAGAAATATAACGTACTGTAAATCTGGTGCAACGCGGGGGGGTAATAGCACTGTTGCCATAGCGATTAACAATTTAAAACTAAATATTCTAGTTTTTTGAGCTGCGTAAAGTTCACAAAAGGTTACAGGAAGTTGAAACCACGAATCGTCCTAGTTTAGACCTGGTTTAGACCTGGTTTAGTTCCTGTCAAGTCTAAATTTAAACCTGCTTTGATCTTGACTATAAACCTGCTTAGACCTGCTCTAGTCCTTTTGGTTTAGTCCGAGTTTAGAACTGGTCCAGTCCTGGTCCAGTCCTGGTTTAGTTATGTTTGAATTTTTACTCGTTTAGTTCTGGGTTATTCCTAGACTCGTTTAGACTAGTTTGATCCTGGTCTAGTCCAGCTTTAGTCCTAGTTTAGACCTGGTCAAGAAGCGGTTTAGTCTAAGAATGTAGTTTTTCTATCACTGGTCCTGGTTTAGGTCTTGTTTAGTCCTGGTTTAGTCCGTGTTTGCTTCTAGATCAGGTCTATGGTGATTTAGTCCTGGTTTAGTCCAAGTTAACCCCAGTCTGGTTTAGTCCTGGTCGAGTCCTTGTTCAGTCCTGGTTTAGTCATTGATTTAGTCATTTGCTGAGTTCAGGTTTAAAATCCTGGTCCTGGTTCAGACCTGACTCAGTCCTAGTTTAGACCTGGTTCAGTCCTGGTTTAGTTCTAGTTTTATGCTGGTTTAGCTCTTGTTTAGTCCTGGTTTAGTTCTTGTTTAGTCCTGGTTTAGTTCTTGTTTATTCCTGGTTCAGTGCAATTTGAGCCCAATTTGGTTTAGTCTTGGTCAAGTTCTTCTTTAGTCCTAGTTTAGTTCTAGTTCAGGCCTTGGGTGTGTCCTGGTTTAGACCTGGTTCATTTCTGGTTTAGTCATTAATTAGTCCTGGTTTAGTCATAGTTTAGTCATTGGTTTAGACCAGATTTAATGTCCTGGTTCATTTCTGGCACAGACATGACTCAGTTCTAGTGTAGACCGCGATTAGACCCGGTTTAGTCTTGATTTAGACCTGCTTTAGTCCTGTGTTAGACCGTGTTTAGTCCTAGTTTAGTCCGGGTTTCGTTCTTACATCCACAGTAAACATGAGACAAGGTTTAGACCTGGTTTAGTCCTGGTTTAGTCCTGGTTTAGTCCTCGTTTAGTTCTTGTTTTGTCCTGATTTAGTTCTTACATTCACAGTAAATATGAGTCAAAGTTTAGATCTGGATTAGACCTAGTTTAGTCCTGGTTTAGACCTTGTTTAGTCCTGGTTTAGTAAACACGAGTCAAAACTACTATAATTGCTTTTCATTGCCTCAGGGTCGACCGCGTAAAAAAGTTAGCAACGGAGGGGGGTTAGCTTGTTAGCTTATTACATAACGGTAAGAATCTCTATTTTTCCATCAAAATTCAACCAAAACTTGTTCAAAAAGATGTTTTAAGTTATTTAACTGACCATATTTCAAGATAGAGAAAATATTACAGTTATTAAAGCGTTAAATAAGTTGCGCCCCCCCTGTTCAGAGTTGGTTCGGCCCGTTACTCCTGTAGTAGTGGGACAGTGGAGCAGCGCAGTTGTTATAATGTTGTAGGGACGCGTCTGCTTCACTTTGCTGCACTTTTCGTCTCTTTTTCGCCAAAACAACTCTTCAAAAACGCACAAAGGAACCTAACAACCTTCCCCACGCCTTCTAAACATCGCCGAGACTCCGAATCATGCGTGTAAGTACGGTTTTTATGCCCATTTCACACTTTTATTCGCTAATTTGTGCATAATTTCGGCGAGTTTGGCAGTTTACAATGGTGTTTTTGGTGGAATAAAACTACAAAACGTGGTGGTATGCTAGCTGCTAAGGTATTTCGCATTATTACGGTGATTTAAGAGCTATTTCCCGTCTAAAGTTGATAAATGCGTTAGCTTAGTCACTTTTGTCATGTTTTTGGAGCAGCAATGGACTCCTTTTGTGTTCTATGAGTGGGTTTACAATATGAAACCATACAAACTACTGTACAGCCGAGTTTATTGATTTAAAAAAAATCGTAAATAAAAATAAATTAACACATTTATCCCACCAACTCCTCAGAATGGTGAGATATGCAATTATTATTACTTTTATTTATTTTATTTTTCGAATTTTAATATATTTTATTGAGTGACGTCAGTAATATATTTATGTCGTATGAAAAACGTATTTTTTTTATTTCATTGTTGATTAAAATGGTGAGATATGCAACTATTATTTTTTATAATAATTTAAATATTTTGTATAATAATTTTAATAATTAATAATACAATAGATTCTTTAAAATAACAATAATTTAACACATTTATGCCACAAAATGCTTAAAATGGTGAGATTATTTTCTAATAATAATGTTAATATTATTTTATTGAGTGACTTCAATAATATTTATATTTATGTCGAATGAAAAAACGTTCAGTTTTTTTTATTTCATTGTTGATTATTTCAAATGGACAAAATATTAATCACAAAATTGTTAATTTGGAAAAATAAGAAATATATTTATAATTTTAGTATAATTTTAAGTCCACTTTGATTATAGCCACACAAAACCTTACAATAAATTCTGTCAAATAACAAAAATTTAACACATTTATGCCACAAAATGCGTCAAATGGTGAGATATGCAACTATTATTTTTTCAAATAATAATTTTAATGTTATTTTATTGAATTTTATTTAGTTTTTTTTTCTTATTTCATTGTCATGTGAAACTGACAACATATTAACCATAGTTGGAAAAACAGGAAGTGTATTCATAATTTAAGTCTAATTTTAACTCCACTTTGATTATAACCACAGAAAACTGTACAATAGATTATTTCAAAATTATTATATTACAATTGAAAGCGAATAAAACGCATGTTGGTCTTTCTACTTTCCATGTGTGATCTAAGTAAACAGAAACTGAAAATTGTCGTTTTTATTGCATCATAAATGATCAATGATTAAAGGACAGAAGCAGAGTTGGTTTCACTTTTGAATTTTCACACAAATAATTGAAATTTGGATATTTTTGTGACAATTTTTTACAGTACAACCTCTTTCACTCGCATGTTTGTAGTATTAGTCTGTTGTCCTGAAGGTAAAGATGCACTCTGTAACTTTTCTGGCTACTTGTTTCCATGGAGATATCGTTGCTTTGTCCGAAAGGTTTCACAGTGCGGCATTAAACTCTAATCTGTGCTGCATTTATTCAGTTACAGGTGGTTTTACAGCTCAAAAATACTATGAAACACGTGCGTTCCTGCAGTGAGTGAGCTCGCCTCTCCACAGATCTGACCTGTAACATGGCCTGGAGGCATCAGGGGGTTGTCTCCATGGAAATAGATGAGTTTAATGCCACACTGTGGGACATTCTAGGCAAAGCAACAACATTTCCACCAGAAAAGCCACACAATGCAGCTTTAAGTCCTGGTGTAGACTTGGTTTGGTCCTGTTCTAGTCCAGGTCTAGTCCAGGTTTAGTTGTGTGAACAGTAGTAGTTTTTTAAATCAATATGAAGACAGTAATTTTTATTGTAAAAAGATTATGTTAAGTCAAAATGATGAGAAAAGAAAGTCATAATTTTGACTTTTTCTCTCATAATTTGGACTTGACTTTGTTTTACTGGCAGAAATAGGCTTCCATAACACTCAGACTCCACCAAGAATTTATTCAATTATTAAAGCTGCATTGTGTAACTTTCCTGGTTGGGGGTCAGTCACCTGTTTGTTTCTATGGATACGTCATCCCTCTGCCTGGAATGTTCCACAGTGTGACATTAAACAGCTCTACTTTACATTTATTCACCCGCAGGTGGTTTTATCGCTCAAAAATACCTACAAAAACAGGCGTCCTGACAGTGAGCGGGGTCGCCCCTCCACAGAGCTGACCTGTAACTTGGTCCGGTTTGGTCTCCGTAATGCCATACTGCGAGACATTCCAAAACCGTCATGAACTAGAGGAAGTATCGCAAACACCGAGTTTTGTGTTGGTATTTGTGCATCGAAACGGCTGTACTGGATTGTATATTTTGCTTTCAGTCATTTCAGGCAACATTAAAGTCCCACTAAGTAACTTTTCTGAGTCTTCTGCCACCTGCCCGTCCCCGTGGAGGTTTACTGCTTTAGTGATCAATAATAAACCTGTATTCTCACTGTCTCCATGGAGATAAGACCTTCCGGCGGAAAATCATTCATAATTCAGCTTTAAAGCGCCTGTGCCTGATTTTTCTGTTTTGTTTCATTCACATGTTTGACGAACGTGTATTATCCGTTTGTCTCCAAATCTCAAAACGTTCTGTTCCACCTTGTGATGTCATGAAGCGGTAGTTTTCAAGTTCCTTTTACCTTTAGTCCAGTGGAGATGATTCCAGACCTGAAATGATCCAAATGATTCTAAAACACACCACACTTCCTTTAGAACACATGTGTCAAACATGCGGCCCGGGGGCCAGATCCGGCCCTCCAAGACCTTTAATCTGGCCCTCGGCTGAATTTTCTATTAAAATACTTTCAGATGTTTCTGTTAATTTTCTGCACCGTTTAGCATAGCAGCGTCTCCGGCGTTTCTGTACGTTGCGACTCCCACCAGAGCAGCACAAATGAAGACTTTCCTCTTTCCAAACGCTCTTAAAGGACGATCGTTTTGACTGTCGACCGTGACCCTCATCAGCAAAATGTCAAAAAATGAGAAAAGCAGATGCTGAGTTCAGGATTTCCCAAGAAAAATAGTCTAATTCTTATTTGTTGACAGAGGTGAATGGGAAATCTGTGCTCAGTGTGTTTGGAACAAGTGGCGTTGCTCGAGGAATATAATCTTAAACACCACTACGAGACACGGAGAAAAATACGATAACTTGAAGAGAGAACTGAGTTTTCTGATCCGGCCCTTTTGGGATCAAAGTAGGCTGCATACGGCCCCCGGACCAAAATGAGTTTGACACCCCTGCTTTAGAAGATTGTTTTTTACTCGTATTTATTTTTATTTTCCTCTGTTCCCTATACTTAATTATTTACGTATTTTATTTATTTGTATTTATTTATTTTTATTTTATTTATTTTGTATATATTTTTTTATTTTTTATTTTTTACTTTATCTATATTAATGTATTATTATAATTATTAATTTTTAAATTATTTTTTACTCTGGAGACAACGGGGAAAATCGTCACATTATGTTACTGCTAATGTTTTTTTTCTTTTCTTTCTATGACATTTCTTTTATGTGCACAAAAAGTCATAATAAAACACTTCCTGTATGACCACTTCATGACATCACAAGGTGGAACGGAGTGTTTTCTGTTTGAGAGAAAAAAAACTCTAAAGTCTAAATCTGCGTTTGTGACGAGGAAACGACATTAGAACAGAGAAAATATCGCAGTCCGGGCGCTTTAAAGTGAATGATTTGTGTTTTTCTCGTTTTTAAGATGATAAACGTGAGAAACGGAGAGTTTACGTTTGTTTTCTGGTGTAATTTCTGCTTTTTTTTCTTCTGAGTTTTTCTAACCTCTGCGCACGTTTCCCCCTCGGCTCTGTTTGCTTTAAAGCCTCCGTGTAACATTCTGCGCTCTCCCGTCGCCACATTTACAACTGCTTCACTTCTTTTTTTAGCCTGATTTATTTTATATTTACTTATTCCAGATCTTTGACTCGAGGTTTGGAGAGAAAGAGAAAGAAAGAAAGAAAGAAAGAAAGAAAAAGAGAGGAGGACTGACTTGTTTAAACCGGTCGGAGGAAGAGAAGAGCTCGACTTTCAGACGTTTGAATGGAGGAAAATGAGAATGGAGAGAAGAGAGGGAGAGGAGAAGACGGAGAGAGGGAGGTGAAGAGAGAGAAAGAAAGAGGAGAAAGAGAGAGAAGAGAGAATAAAAGAGTGAGAGAGACAAAATAGGGGTGAGATGGAAGGAGGAGAGAAGGAAAAGAGTGAGGGGAGCAGAAGAGAAGAAAGGGGGAGAAGACAGAGAGAGGTGAGGCGAAGAGAGAGAAAGAGAGGGAGAAACGGAGAGCGGGGATGAGATAGAGGGATGGAGGTGGAGAGAGAGAGGGAGGGGAGAGTGGATAAAAGTAAAGAGAAAGAAGAACGGGGTGAGACGGGCGATAGAGGAGGGGATAGAGAGAATAGGAGGGAGAGAGGAGGACACAAACGGAGGAAAGGGGGAGCAGACAGAGAAAGAGGAGGTGAAGAGAGAGAAGAAAAGAGCGAGAGGAACAGGAGAGGCGGGAGAGGGGGACAGAGGGATGGGATGAAAGTAAAGATAGAGGAGGGGATAGAGAGAATGGGGAGGCATGAGAGGGAGACAGAAAGATGAGAAAATAGAGAGAGGAGGAGGTGAAGAGAGAAGAAAAGAGGGAGAGAAACAGGAAGGGCAGGAGAGGGAGATGGAGGGATGGGAGGAGAGAGCAAAATAGGAGAGAGAGAGGGAAGAGAGGATGAACGTGAAGAGAAAAAAAACGGGGGATAGAGAAGAGGAGAGAGCGATGGAAGGAGGAGAGGACAGAAAGAGACAGAATTGAGGAAAAGATTGAGAGAGGGAGGGAAAGAGGAAGAAAGGGGGAGGTGAAGAGAGAAAGAAAGTGAGGGAAATGAGAGGAAGAAATGGCGGACAAAGGATGAAAGAGAGGAGAGAATAGAGGGATGGGAGGCGAAGAGAGATAGAGAGTGAAGGAAAGTAAAGAGAAAGAAGAATAGGAGAGATAGGAGATAGACCAGAGGATGGAGAGAATAGGAGGGCATGAGAGAGAGAGAAAAAGGAGAGAACAGAGGAGGAAAAGTGGAAAATATTCTGTTTATTCAAATATTTGTGTTAAACGAATAAAGTCGAATTCTGAGGTTAAATTAATGTTTTCTTCATGAGGAAATTAACTGAATTCATTTGTTTATTTCACTGATTTTGAAACACTGAAAAATCCTGAATTCGAAGTTGTGATTTTGAGTCATTTTGTGCTGGGAAAATGAAAAAAAATTCAATTAAAGGCAGTGAACGGCGTCTTTTAAAGCTGCACTGTGTAACTTTTCAGCTAGGGGTCTGTCACCTGCTTGTTTCTATGGATACGTCATCGCTCGATCTGGAATGTTCCGCAGTGTGACTTTAAACGGCTCGACTTTATCAAACACAGGTGGTTTTATGGCTCAAAAATACCTATAAAAACAGGCGTCCTGACAGTGAGCGGCGTCGCCTCTCCACAGATCTTACCCGTAACTCGGTCTGGTTTGGTCTCCGTGGAGATGGAAAGGTTTAATGCCGTACTGCGGGACATTCCAGCCCGAGCGGTTACATCATCTTGAGTCGTGTCGTCGTGGAGTTTGTTCTTTGTGTTCAGCAGCTGCTCCGAGTCTGGATCAGGTCCAGACTTCCCTCTGCTCCTCCTCTCCTCCTCCCTCTTCTCCCTCTCTCCTCTCTTTCTCCTCCTCTCCTCTCTTCTCTCTTTCTCCCCCTCTCCTCTCTTCTCTCCTCCTCTCCTCTCTTCTCTCTTTCTCCTCCTCTCCTCTCTCCTCTCTTTCTCCTCCTCTCCTCTCTCCTCTCTTTCTCCCCCCTCCTCTCTCCTCTCTTCTCTCCTCCTCTCCTCTCTTCTCTCTTTCTCCCCCTCTCTTCTCTCCTCCTCTCCTCTCTTCTCTCTTTCTCCTCCTCTCCTCTCTCCTCTCTTTCTCCTCCTCTCCTCTCTCCTCTCTTTCTCCTCCTCTCCTCTCTTCTCTCTTTCTCCTCCTCTCCTCTCTCCTCTCTTTCTCCTCCTCTCCTCTCTTCTCTCTTTCTCCCCCTCTCCTCTCTTCTCTCCTCCTCTCCGCTCCTCTCTTCTCTCTTTCTCCTCCTCTCCTCTCTCCTCTCTTTCTCCTCCTCTCCTCTCTTCTCTCTTTCTCCTCCTCTCCTCTCTTTCTCCTCCTCTCCTCTCCTCTCTTTCTCCCCCTCTCTTCTCTCCTCCTCTCCTCTCTTCTCTCTTTCTCCTCCTCTGCTCTCTCCTCTCTTTCTCCTTCTCTCCTCTCCTCTCTTCTCTCTTTCTCCTCCTCTCCTCTCTCCTCTCTTTCTCCTCCTCTCCTCTCTTCTCTCTTTCTCCTCCTCTCCTCTCTTCTCTCTTTCTCCTCCTCTCCTCTCTCCTCTCTTTCTCCTCCTCTCCTCTCTTCTCTCTTTCTCCTCTCTCCTCTCTCCTCTCTTTCTCCTCCTCTCCTCTCCTCTCTCCACCTCTCCTCTCTCCTCCTCTCTCCTCTCCTCCTCTCCTCTCTCCTCCTCTCCTCTCTCCTCTTCTCTCCTCCTCTCCTCTCATCTCTCCTCCTCTCTCCTCATCTCCTCCTCTCTCCTCTCCTCTCTCCTCCTCTCCTCTCTCCTCTTGTCTCCTCCTCTCCTCTCTCCTCCTCTCCTCTCTCCTCCTCTCCTATCTCCTCCTCTCTCCTCCTCTCCTCACTCCTCCTCTCCTCTCTGCTCCCTCTCTCCTCCTCCTCTCCTCCTCTCTCCTCCTCTCTCTTCCTCTCCTCTCCTCTCTCCTCCTCTTTTTCTCTCTCACTACTCTGCTCTCCCTCTCTTCTCCCTTCTCTCTCTTTCTCCTCTTTTCTCTTTCTCCTTTCTGTCTCTCCTCCCGTCTCTCTTCTCTTTTTCTCTCTCACTACTTTGCTCCCCCTCTCTCTTCTTCCTTCTCTCCCTCTCACCTCCCTCCTTCCTCTTTTCTCTCTCTCTTTTCTCTCTCCCCCTTTACCTTCTCTCCTCCTGTCTCCTCGCTTTTTTCTCTCTTCCTTCTCCCTCCACTCTATTTTCTCTCTCTTCTCTCCCCTCTTTCCCTTCTCTCCTCTGTTTTTCTCTCTCCTCACTCCTCTCTCTGTCTCCTCTCTCCTCTCCTCCACTCTCTCCTCTCCTTTTTCTCCTCTCCCCCCCTCTCTCTCTCCTCCTCTCCTCGTCTCTTCCTTTCCTCTCTTCTCTCCTCCCCTCTCCTCCCTCCTCTCCTTCCCTCTCTCCTCTCCTCTTTTCTGCAGCTGTCGTTCTCTAACGGTCGTTGTGTTTTCTCATAAATCTGACTCAGCTCCACCTGCCGCACGAGGACAGAGCAGCTCCCGAAAAACTCCCTAAAACTCTCACGTTTACAAGGAATTTAAATTTAAAATATCCGTAAAAAAGTAAAAAAACAAACAAAACAAAAACCATCACAATTTTATAACTTTGACGTCACGAGTCTCAAATTTCCAGTTCCCAGTTTTGAATCATTCTGTGGAATTTCCCCAGATAAAGATAAAGATAAAGTTTTAAAACCGTTCGGAAAGGTGCGTCGCCGTGGTGTCGCCGTGGTAACCGCCGAACATTCCGCCGTAGACATGCATGCAGAACAAGAATGTTAAGAAATACGGTGAAATTCGGCTGAAAAAAATCCCCTGATATGACAGTGCAGATCGTACGTACTTTATAACGAGTCCGACAGCAGGGACGGGCTTTTGATCACGGTACATTTTCCATCGCCGGGAGAATTAACGACTGATTATCGATGAATCATGAACGTTTTTACATTAAAATTGTCATCATTATTATTACTGTTACTAATCTGCATAAATAAACTCAACTTCACCACATATAAACCATCAGCACGTGTGAGATCAGAATGTGTTGAATGCAGCTTTGGCACATTTGTTTTTTTACATTTTACAGAAATGAAATTTAAAACCACACGGCTCATTTGCATAAACTGTAAACGCTGAAGAAAAAAAAAGCGGGAAGTCTTGGCGAATGCAAAATGTACGCGCTGTATAAAACAATCTTAAATATCGATTTCCCGGAAAAAAAACGAATCAGTTTGACAGCTCGATTTTTATTTTAAATCGATTTTTTGCCCAGGCCTATAATCGATCAAAAAACATTATTCAGCGTCGCCGCGGGGTCTTAAAAGTCTTAAAAATGTTCCTAAATTAAGCCCTTAAAAAGTCTTAAATTATGTTGTCCAAGTCTTATTTTTTCACAAAGGTCTTAAATTTCATGAGCCTATTTTTTGTAAACTCGCCGGGCTGCGGTGCAATGTGAGGAAGTTGAGTTTGTTTTGTTAAAATGTTCTAAATGATTTTTGGACCATTTTACAGCGACATATACGACTATAAATGAGCTCTGAATGAGATTTTATAATGAAAGTGTTTTTGTTATTTAAAGAAGTGAGTAAAGGTCTGTATTAGAATTGGATCTGGTGTTTTTCGCCTGCATAATTTGTCCGATGTTGGTCTTAATTTTCATTTAAGTGTCTAAAAAAGGTCTTTAAAAAGTCTTAAATGTTTCAAAGGTCTCAAGAGTCCATGTTGTGTGATAAATTAGGACTTTTAACACTTTTAAACACAATATTACATCTTTTAAATGGGTTAAAAGTTGTTAAAAGTTTCTAACAGGCCCGTGTGGTGAATCCCGGTGTTCCCAGTGTTCCCAAACGTGTGTGTCGCCTGCAGCGTTCCCGCCGGAGCGTCGGGAGCAGCTGTCGTCCGCGCATACCTCGGATTAGCATTAGCATTAGCTCTAATTGTTGCGCAGACACAAAAGCCCCTGATCCTTACATAACGGGGCCCCTCCGGATTAGGCCGGGGGCCGAGTCCGGAGCGGCGATAAGTGGGACACGGCGCTAAACCACAGACTTACATCCTGGAAACGACAACGCAGAATTCCTGAAACATGTAACGCGTTTATTCCCTAAACATGTTTAGGGAATTCTGTCGTGTTTAGCTACTTAAGTTATAAGAGGAAGTTCAATTAAAAACTGGCAAATGAAAAGTTTGCATAAAAATCTAGAGGCCTATAACTAGTCCTGGTTTAGTCCTGGTTTAGATCAGGATTAGACCTGGTTTAGATCAGGTTTAGTCCTGGTTTAGACTTGGTTTAGACCTGGTTTAGATCAGGATTAGACCTGATTTAAATCTGGTTTAGACCTGGTTTAGAGCAGGTTTAGACCTGGTTTAGACCTGGTTTAGATCAGGTTTAGACCTGGTTTAGATCAGGTTTAGACCTGGTTTAGAGCAGGTTTAGACCTGGTTTAGACCTGGTTTAGATCAGGTTTAGACCTGGTTTAGAGCAGGTTTAGACCTGGTTTAGACCTGGTTTAGATCAGGTTTAGACCTGGTTTAGATCAGGTTTAGACCTGGTTTAGATCAGGTTTAGTCCTGGTTTAGATCAGGTTTAGACCTGGTTTAGATCAGGTTTAGACCTGGTTTAGACCTGGTTTAGATCAGGTTTAGACCTGGTTTAGATCAGGTTTAGTCCTGGTTTAGATCAGGTTTAGACCTGGTTTAGATCAGGTTTAGTCCTGGTTTAGATCAGGTTTAGACCTGGTTTAGATCAGGTTTAGACCTGGTTTAGATCAGGTTTAGACCTGATTTAAATCTGGTTTAGACCTGGTTTAGATCAGGTTTAGTCCTGGTTTAGACCTGGTTCAGACCTGTTTAGTCCTGGTTTAGATCTGGTTTAGTTTAGTCCAAGTTTAGACCTGGTTTGGATCTGGTTTAGACCTGATTTACATCTTGTTTAGACCTGATTTAGTTTAATTTAAGTTTAGACCTAGTTGAGACCTTGTTAGACCTGGTTTGGTCCTGGTTTAGTCCTACTTTAGACCTGGTTTAGTTTTGTCCAAGTTTAGACCTGGTTGAGACCTGGTTAGACCTGGTTTAGTCCTACTTTAGACCTGGTTTAGTTCTTTCCAAGTTTAGACCCAAGTTTAGACCTATCTTAGTCCTGGTTTAGTCCTGGTTTAGTCTGTGAGGGTCACACAGATATAAAACCACATAGAAACAGAAAAGAAAGTTTTACTGTTTAAAGTGGAAAATCACAGGATTTTGTCTAAATAAAAAGTTCTTAGCATCAAAAACCGAGTCTGGATTTTTAGTATCGTGAAAACAGTGGAAGAATCACAGGTCAGAACACGTTTATCCACCTCTAAAGTCCAGGGACAGCAGCTTTTGTGCAGAATAAAACAGAACATTTGAAGAAGATTTTGGCAATGATGGTACAGCCTTTGTGATTTGTCCATTTTATTTCATTATTTCATTTATCTTAACACAAAAGGCATAAAAATAGCCCACAGAAAGCTTAAAAAACAGACAATGATGCAAACAGTTCAGTTAATTAGAATAAATAAATAGAATAAACATAAATACGGAATAAAAGCAGCTAAAGGAAGGTTCAGTTTAAAGTAAAAACACCTGCACGTCAGTGACTGATCTGTTTATGAGTCCGTCTCCTGTGTTTCTGTGGGAGATTTACGGTTTTTGAAAGAAAATGAAATCTCCAAACTTACGACGATCACGTGTCGCCATCATTTATTAAAATATGGTTTGGATCGGTTACGGAGGAAGAGGAAGTAACGTGAGAAACTCCAGTAATAAAACATGGAGACGGCAGCGAAACACGAAAGGACAGAAGACAAAAGAGGCAGAACAGACGCGGCTCGTTTCATCTTTATATATTTTATATTTTTACTCCTTTCTACAGTTTGAAAAGAACAGAAGATTCATCTAGTATATGAAATAAGAGAGATGGAAGGAGAGAAAGAGAGGAACAAAAGGAGAGGAGAGAGAGAAGAGGAGAGAGAAAGACAGGAGAAACAGAGAAGAAAGAGAGAAGAGAGAGACAGGAGAGGAGAGAGAAGAGAAAGACAAAGGAGAGAGTGGAGAAAGAGAGGAGAGAGAGACGACAGAGAGAAGAGAGAGACAGAGGAGAGAGGAGAAAGAGAGAGGAGAAAGAGAGGAGAGAGAGACAGAGGAGAGGAGAGAGAAGAGAAAGACAAAGGAGAGAGCGGAGAAAGAGGAAAGAGAGAGACGACAGAGAGAAGAGAGAGACAGAGGAGAGAGGAGAAAGAGAGAGGAGAGAGAGACAGAGGAGAGGAGAGAGAAGAGAAAGACAAAGGAGAGAGCGGAGAAAGAGGAAAGAGAGAGACGACAGAGAGAAGAGAGAGACAGAGGAGAGAGGAGAAAGAGAGAAGAGAGAGACAGAGGAGAGGAGAGAGAAGAGAAAGACAAAGGAGAGCGAGAGAGACGACAGAGAGAAGAGAGAGACAGAGGAGAGAGGAGAAAGAGAGGAGAGAGAGACAGAGGAGAGGAGAGAGAAGAGAAAGACAAAGGAGAGAGCGGAGAAAGAAAGGAGAGAGAGAGAGACAACAGAGAGAAGAGAGAGACAGAGGAGAGAGGAGAAAGAGAGGAGAGAGAGAGAGGAGAGGAGAGAGAAGAGAAAGACAAAGGAGAGAGCGGAGAAAGAGAGGAGAGAGAGACGACAGAGAGGGGAGAGAGAGAGGAAAGAGAGAGAAGAGAGACAGAGGAGAAAGAGAGAGAGAAGAGGAGAAACAGAGAAGAGGTGAAAGAGAGATGAGAGAGAGAAAGAGGAGAGAAAGGAAAAGAAGAAAGAGAGGGGGAAAGAGAGTAGAAGAGAAAGAGAGAGAGAAGAGAGAGAGAGGAGAGAAAGACTTCACAGACTTAATCCAAAGAATGAAGATGTAAAAGTGCTCAGAACAGTTATTTCTTCATGTCGTCTGCACTGAAACGGAGCAAAGGATCATGGTCTATGTAGTTCCCTCTGTTTTTTTTAGCTATTTCTGCATCAGAACTGTTCATTTAAGCAAAGACACTTGGGATTCGATATATTGTGACGCTCCACGATGTTACTGTGAGACCTTTGGTGATACGACGTCACCATATTTCCGTTATTGTTACGTCCCTTTTACACAGTCCAGTAAAAGACTTTTGAGCGATGAAGGTGCGTCTGAAGTCGGGCCCGTTTCCCCGTCGGCCTCGTCAGTGTTCGTAACGTTTTCTCTGGTATCTGTGGTGAGGGCAGCGACGCCGTCCAAACCCCGTCCAAACCTCAGATAGGGTTTTATCTCCGGCTCCACACAGCAAACCGTCCTCCAGTTCGCCGAAAGAACGCAGCGCGACACAGATAACACCGACACGCCGCTGTGTTTTTGGATTATTCCGATAACAGACGAGAATAAACGAAGAGAATGCGGCTTTGATTTAGATGGTTTCATGTGTTAAAGGTTCAAAATGACGTGCGTTTTGTTTTCAAAAGAACTTAGGGCGACCAGACGTCCCCGTTTACCCGGGACAGTCCCCGTTTTGTCCCCTGTCCCAGCAGATTTACCCAAAACCAGTGATTTGTCCCAGTTTTATACAAGAAAAGTCCGAGTTGTCCCTACTTTTGACCAATCTGTTCCCTGCCAACAGTAAAGAGAAACTGTAATTTGTTTGGAGAAAATACAGAAAAAAATGGCTTAAAAACGACCAAAACACAAAGACAGACGTGTTTAACGGCGTGAATCAGCTCATCTCTTCTCGTTCAGCTCAGGTTTTCTGGTCAGATTGTGGCGAAACGAAGCTCAGATAAAAGTCTTAATTTGAGTAACGGCGCTTCAGACAGAGCGGAGCCTCCAGTTAGCGTCACACGCCCAGGGACGGCCGACGACACCAGCCGCAAAGTGTAAATAGCAAAACAGTGAATTATTCTTGACATTTTTTGGAATTATTTTTGAGATTTGAGACGTCATATCGTGCGAACTCCTTTTCTTTAATCTTCCTTCGATAGAATTTCGTCCAACGTCGCTTCTACTTTCTGCAAACGTGGAAGTGAAATTACCGACTTTAAACGCAAACCAGAGGAAGTTCCCGATGAAAATATCTTTACTCGGCTGTTTTGGTTCTGTATTTTTTCATATTTTATCATAAGTTTAGGTACAAATGTGCAGATGTCGTGTGTGGGCGAGTTTATTTTAAAGGGGTTTTGGGGGGTTTACTCACAGGAAATGTTGAAAATAGATGAATTTTCTTATAATTTTGAGGGTTTTGAAGATTTTTATCGGTCAAATATATATAATGTCCTGCCAGAAATCACTGCGTATTGGACAGCTGATATCTTAAAGAGCTCATGTGACGCCGTTTTCTGATGTGTTCTGACGTTTTCTCGTCACAAACAGCCGGAGTTGTGTTTTTGTTTTATTTTTTGCTGATGATACGAATTTATTCTGTTCAGGACCTGATGTTATGGAATGGGATTGAATTAGAACGAGTTTATGAGACTCATAAGATTTTTGGGAGTGATTATCGACCATCAGATTTGTCGGAAGCCGCGTATACGACACGTCAAGAGTAAAATCTCAAAAAATATCGGCGAACTTTATAAAACAAAACATTTATTAGATGGGGAAAAGTTTGCATTTATTATATTCCTCACTTGTGCTTCCTCATCCGTCTCACTGCTCTGAAACCCGGGGAAACACGCGCCAAACAAATTTAGATCCAATAATTGAATGACAGAAAAGGGTCGTACGAATCATTAATAACGCCGGATTCCACGATTCAGCCAATGAACTTTACGTCAAATCTAATATGTTGAAATTTACCTGACATAGTTGAGTTTAAAATGATGGAAATTCTGTATCGTGCTGCGAATAATGATCTTCCTGTAGGAAAACAATCTTTATTTAATGGAACAAAATTTATGGTATTTAGTGGTAGGGAAAAAAGTGTCAATGCCACATTACTTATTGGAGATGAGGAAATAGAGCACGTGAGTTTAAGTTTTTGGGTGTTATGATCGATGGAAATCATGGACATGGAAATCCCACATAGATTATGTCCAAATTAAATGATCACGAGTCATATCTGTGCTATAGAAGGTAAAAGAGGCATTAAATAGCAGTGCAGTGTATTTGTTGTATGATTCATTGACTGTTCCATATTTGACCTTTTGCACTGAAGTTTGGGGAAGTGCTCGTGAAACTTATGTTCATCCAGTTTTACAGAAAAGAGCTGTAAGAATCATCAGTGGAGGTGGAGACAGAGACTCAATATTTATACAATTAAAGATACTCAAATTGAATGAACTGTAGAACTACATATTTTAAAAGTGATGTATAAAGCAAATCTGCAGATCTTTTGCCCACCGATCTCCAAAGGAAATTTACAAAGAGAGAAAGTCATTATAACCTGAAGGGAACTGAAATCTTTAAAAAAAAACAGGATCAGAACTACGACAGTGGAAAAGTGTGTTTGAGTCAAAGGTGTGAGTTATGGAACAGTCTAAATGAACAAATCAAAGCTTCAGAATCTATTCAAGTGTTTAAAAGAAAAGTCAAACATGATCTGTTAAAAAAAGTATGAAATACGAACTGTCCTTTTGTGTAAATTAACACGAATGTAATGTGAATATAAATGCAGCTGGAACTGTTGAAGTATTAGAAATGTTTTACTCTGTGTGAAAAGGGGGCAGATATTACAAGTTTATTCTTCTTTCTGCTCCTTTTCATTCACATTGATGTGTGAAACATCATTATTTTGTATTCAACTTTCATGAATGAAACAAATAAAAAAATAAAAAATTTAAATTACAAAATAGTTGGTACAACATAAGAGGTTTGAATCAAGTAAAAAGTCAGAACTGAAGTTAGACAAAGTCGTGTCTGTTTTCTTAGTTAAACTCTGGAATGAGCTCGACCATCGGTTTAAGTTGATGAGTGTCTCTAACACAGTTTAAAAAAACGTTAAAATATGAAATGATGAACATGTCCACATTGTTGTAAATCAGGGGTGTCAAACTCATTTTGGTCCGGGGGCCGTATACAACCTACTTTGATCCCAAAAGGGCCGGATCAGAAAACTCAGTTCTCTCTTCAAGTTATTGTATTTTTCTCCGTGTCTCGTAGTGGTGTTTAAGATTATATTCCTCGAGCAACGCCACTTGTTCCAAACACACTGAGCACAGATTTCCCATTCACCTCTGTCAACAAATAAGAATTAGACTATTTTTCTTGGGAAATCCTGAACTCAGCATCTGCTTTTCTCATTTTTTGACATTTTGCTGATGAGGGTCACGGTCGACAGTCAAAACGATCGTCCTTTAAGAGCGTTTGGAAAGAGGAAAGTCTTCATTTGTGCTGCTCTGGTGGGAGTCGAAGCGTGCAAGAAACGCCGGAGACGCTGCTATGCTAAACGGTGCAGAAAATCAACAGAAAAATCTGAAAATTTTAAGTATTTTAATAGAAAAATCAGCCGAGGGCCAGATTAAAGGTCTTGGAGGGCCGGATCTGGCCCCCGGGCCGCATGTTTGACACATGTGTTGTAAAGAGTAAAAAGATGGAATAATAAGAACCAGGTAGAATATTGTTATGTTTGAGTTCCTTCAGCCTGATCCTGACGAACACGATGAGGAAATGTATTTGTAAATGTTATTTCTTTATGAATGTGACAACCAAAGTAAATTCATTCATTCACACGTGTTTAACGCACAAACCCCGCGCATTTACGCCAAGTTCTTCTGTTCCACCTTGTGATGTCACGTGGTGAATAATACAGGAAGTGCTCCATTGTGTTTTTAAACTCCACACTCCTTCGCCTGAATCATTTGGATCATTTCAGCCCTGGAATCGCCGATCTCGACTGAACTGAAGGTGAAAGGAAGTCGCTAACTTGGAAACGACCACTTCATGACGTCACAAGGTGGAACAGAGCGTTTTGGAGACGAATAATAAAGAATTACTTAAACGTGAATGAAACTAAACACAACTCCAGGTCTGTTTTTGAGGAGGAAACAACATTATAACATCAGTTTGTGTGCAATTCATTCATTTGAATTTCAATTACGAACGGAAAACAATAAAAAGGGAAAACAGTTTATTTTATTGTTCTCTTTTATTGTCAACCAAAGAAACTGATTTTGACCTTTATTTCCAAGATTTAATTTAGTTTATTTCCAATAAGACCAATCAAGGAACAGTCATTGTGCCTATTTTAATTTGGATATTTTTTTCTCCCTGGTTTATTTGAAGTTTTGCTGCTGAAGGACTCACCTGAAAAACCGTCGCAGTTTCGTGGACAAACACGTCGTTTTCTTTTATAGCGGCGCGTTTCCTTTCACGTCTTAGGCAACGTTTAACACAGAAATGGTCTGAAGAAAAACTCAAAAGTGCGTTTTCGTTCTCACTTTTATCCTGTGTATAAACCTGCTGCTGCTCTACTTCCTCAATCAATCAAACTTTATTTATCGAGCGCTTTTCATACAAAAGTGCAGCACAAAGAGCTCCTCTTCTCCAGTCAGTTCAAAACAACATGGAGAAGTAATAACACCACCGACTTCATGTGGACGGAGGCTCTGAGTGACTCTGTGATCACTCGAGTCACTTTCTGACTCGAGTCCTGCGGCATTTGCAGCTGCAGTTAAAGCTCGGCCATGTTTGTTTTTTCCCTGAACTGACTCGAGCTCGTGGCGTAATCTCTACATCACGACCCACAAAAAGTTTTCTGTTTTCACTCGTTTTCACCTGTTTTCACCCATTTTCACCCGTTTTCACTCGTTTTCTCCCGTTTTCACCCGTTTTCACCCGTTTTCTGTTTTCACCCATTTTCACCCATTTTCTCCCGTTTTCTCCCGTTTTCACCCATTTTCTGTTTTCACCCGTTTTCACTCGTTTTCACCCGTTTTCTCCCATTTTCACCCGTTTTCACCTGTTTTCACTCGTTTTCTGTTTTCACCCGTTTTCTCCCGTTTTCTCCCGTTTTCACCCGTTTTCTGTTTTCACCCGTTTTCTCCCGTTTTCACCCGTTTTCACTCGTTTTCTCCCGTTTTCTCCCGTTTTCACCCGTTTTCACCCGTTTACTCCCGTTTTCACCCGTTTTCTTACGTTTTCTCCCGTTTTCTCCCGTTTTCTCCCGTTTTCACCCGTTTTCACCCGTTTTCTCTCGTTTTCACCCGTTTTCACTCGTTTTCACCCGTTTTCACCTGTTTTCACCTGTTTTCACAGCGGCGACAGGGTGGAGCGTTTAAGATTTCCACTGTGGAGGCGTTTTCAGATTTTTGAGTTTTCAAACCCCTAAAACGCTGTTGCATCTAAACAATATGGACGTCTGCAAAACGTTTTGCGTTTTCCACCCGTTACTGTTGTCGTGTAAACGGCCTCTCAGAAAGTAATTGTTGAACTCCATGACGAGAAACAGGAAGCAGCGATAAACTCTCCTTTATTCTGAACTCTGAATTCACTCTGAGCAGAACTTCATATAAACCAGAGAGAATAAAATATCGAATTTAAAGTAGGCACCGAGACTGTTTTTTTTGTGTTATTTGAAATAAACTTGAAATGAAATATTGGAAATAGAGGTTGAAATCTGTGTTTTTGTTTGACTCTAAAACAAAACAAAAATTAAACAAACTGTTTTCTCATTTTCTTATTTTTCGTTTCTTAATGAAAATTCAAAAGAACGAACATGGACCAACGTGACTTAAAGCTCCCATGAGTCCATTTCGTGTAATATTGGACCTTTAAATGTTTCAGATAGAATTTGATAAAAGGCTTAAATCCAAATGTGTCGTTGCAGAATTTCGACGCCGTTTTCCCGGAGGAGTCTGACGCAGGAACCTTCTAGAACATGGATTATTTCCGTGGTTTTGGAGCAGTTTGTGACGCGGCGGAACAGAAATGTGTTTGGAGATGGTGATCGTCGGAAAGAAAACCCTCGACAAAAACACCGGCGAAGATGTAACGTTCAACAGCTCCAGTTTGGGACCGGTAAGAGACGCCAGATGCCCTCCCGTCCCCCTGTAGCGTTAGACTGAGACTGGGGCTGGTCAGATGTCGTGGAAAGACGCAGTATTTTGTAAATTTCTCATGAAAATACCATAATTACGGGAAGGTAGGAATCTGCACCTGCGTGAAGTCGCCTCCATCGAACACAAACCTACACAAAAACTACGTCAATCGTTTGTGCTTCTTTAGTTTTGGAGAAATGAACGATTTTTTTATAGGTCAAACTCGGGTCAGCCCCACAGGAAGTTTAAAAATGCTCTAAAACACAAGTCAATCATTTGTGCTTCACTTGTGCTGCAAAAAGTTTTGTTTGTGCGATTCTGGTTCTTCAGATATTTGCAGTTTTATTTTCGGCCGATGACGTCGTCCAGAACCTCAGAATGTGAAATCGAGCTCAAAACAAACAGAAAATTTTGTATTTGGTTTGTGCTGTTTTGTGCTGTGACAGTTTCATTTGTGTGAGTTTATTTCTAAAATTATTCATTATTATTTCTGTGGTAATTATAGGACGTCATTTCCGCTCAACTGATGACGACAAACTCCACAAAACTAGTGAAGAGAAACGACCTGAGGCTGTGGAAAAGTCTTTATTGTTATATAAAATATGAATCAAATGCAAATGACTAAAGCCTCAGATCGTTTATCGTCACTAGTTTTGCTAAATAACGTCCTATAATTACTGCAGAAATACAAACGTTTTCCATAATTTTCTGCTGTTTTGAGGCTGTTTCACATTCTGAGGTTCTGGACGACGTCATCGACCGAAATAAAACTGAAGAACCAGAATCGCACAAACGAAACTTTTTGCAGCACAAACGATTAACATAGTTTTTGTGCAGGTTTGTGTTTGATGGGGGCGACTTCACGGACGTCATTATTATTAATTATTATTTCTGCGGTAATTATAGGACGTCATTTCTGCTCAGCTGACGGAGACAAACTCCACAAAACTAATGAAGAGAAACGACCTGAGGCTGTGGAAAAGTCTGTTTCAGTCTTTAGTCATTTGCTTTTGATTCATATTCTACATAGAGCTGGGCGGTATGACCAAAAATTTATATCACGGTATTTTTTTAAATTATCACGGTATCACGGTATTTAACGGTATTTTTGTCTTTGGCTAAGTGGAGTGTGATAGAGTTGGTAATATCATTCCAACGTTTGCTTTTCTTGTCATAGACGGTCCCTTTAGACGGAGAATACGAAGATTGCATGAAAGTAAAATCTGCATCTTCTCCCCAATCTCTGCGTAACGTTGGCAGTGCAGCACAAAACACTACACAGACGTCCCTGGTGGGCGCTTTTGCTAAAGGGACCGTCTGTGTAGTGTTTTGTGACACGGCTCCCTTTTTCGGAGAGCGGGAGTGCGCGGAGCCGTGCCCGGGCGAAAAGGTGAAGAGCGGGGCTCCGCGCACCCGCGCTCTCGCTCGGACGCGGCTCCGCGCACTCCCGCTCTACGCTCTCTCGCCCGGGCACGGCTCCACGCACTCCCGCTCTCCGAAAAAGGGAGCCGTGTCACAAAACACTACACAGACGGTCCCTTTAGCAAACGCGCACCACTCAACTCGCTATCCTTACCTGGCTTGTTGGCTTGTTTGGTGTAACACTGAAAAACAGCCCCCGCTCAATCTACCGCTGTGCGACGTTCCGCCGCTCTGTGTTGCCGACATATGCGCGCACACACGGTATGGCGGTAAATAAAAAATTCATATCATAAAAATAAAAATTACCGGTATACCGGTTCAAACGGTATACCGCCCAGCCCTAATTCTACATAGTTTAGACCTGATTCAGTCCTGGTTTAGTCCTGGTTTAGTCCTGGTTTAGTCCTGGTTTAGTCCTGGTTTAGTCCTGGTCTAGTCCTGGCGTTCCAATATCACCATATTTCGGTTACTGTCACATCCCTAATGTTCGTGTGACCAATAAGTCCCACCTCACTGATTCTCTGGAGGCTTTAACACGGTTTTATCGTCCGTCCTGAACTTTTTTACTGTGGAAACCAGCAGCTCCACATGAAATAACACAACCTGAGCGATGATTAAACTCCTGGAACAACGTGAATGGTAAATAAGTGATTGTGCTTCCAGATCCCAGCCCGGACCATGAGCCAAGGCACGGCCCTGTTCTCCTGTGGACTCGTGGGTAAGAACCTGATACTAAACTCTGTAGATCTGTGTCATGGCCGCCTTAAAACCTACTGTTCAGAAGTTTATCATTTGTTTTAATGTAATTGAATGTTAAAATAATAACATGAATGTATAAGCACTGTCTAAACTGGGACTAAAGGAGAACTAAACCAGGACTAATGTTCTCACTGTACTCAGATTTTATAATAAGCAAATGCACGATACCTGATACTGATTTCACTGCCATAATTATGTGAAAAAAACAATAGTAGTTTCTTTAATCTTCTTTAAAATCCACGTCGTCTCTCTAGTGTTTACAATTTAAAACTCTTTCGATGCTAAAGAACAGACTCGATATTCGATACCGATTCAGGAAAGGTTCATTTCTCTTCTGTCACTGGTGACGTTTACACGATGTTTATCAAATGTTCTGAATTAAATAGTTCGGGATCCGTGGAAACAGGTTAAATCGTCTTTATTTAATGGTTTATGGTGAAAATATCGTACAGAGAGATTTGGATTTCGTTCCATCTCTAATGACAATAAATGTTGCACCAAATGACTGGACAAAGCGTTTCAACTGGGACTTTTTATCTGTCCGTATATCTGTGAAAATGAGAATCTAGTTTCATTATTATCTGACTTTCGGTACTTTTTACGACCGTTGTGGCCTGTGGTGTAAATGTGTTAAATAAATAAACCGTTTGGTCATAAACTCGTTCTGCATGAACAGAACCTTTTATGGTCATGAGGAAGTGATCGGCCGAGGTCAGGGGAAGTTTAAAGCCACACTGTGTGACTTTTCTGTAACACGGGGGATCTGCCACTTGCTTAGCTTGTCTTCTCTGCTTGAACTAAACCAGGACTAAAGAAGGACTAAACCAGGACTAAACAAGGACTAAACCAGGACTAAAGAAGGACTAAAGAAGGACTAAACCAGGACTAAAGAAGGACTAAACCAAGACTAAAGAAGGACTAAACCAGGACTAAACTAGGACTAAACTAGGACTAAAGAAGGACTAAACCAGGACTAAAGAAGGACTAAACCAGGACTAAACTAGGACTAAAGAAGGACTAAACCAGGACTAAAGAAGGACTAAACCAGGACTAAACAAGGACTAAACAAGGACTAAAGGACTAAACCAGGACTAAAGAAGGACTAAACCAGGACTAAACAAGGACTAAAGAACTAAACCAGGACTAAAGAAGGACTAAACCAGGACTAAACAAGGACTAAAGAATGACTAAACCAGGACTAAACCAGGACTAAACTAGGACTAAAGGAGGACTAAACCAGGACTAAACCAGGACTAAACTAGGACTAAAGAAGGACTAAACCAGGACTAAACCAGGACTAAATGAGGCCAAACCGGAGCTAAATTAAAGGAGGACTAACCCGGGGCAAACGCAGACCTAAAGAACCTGGTTTCGTTTTGAGTCAGACTCGATCTTTGCTCAGGTTACGTAAAGTTTAGTGGAATTTACCGTCGTATCAGAGCTGCTTTCTCTTTCGTAACCTGCATCACATAAACCAGGACTGAACCAGGACTGAACCAGAACTGAACCAGGACTAAACCAGAACTGAACCAGGACTGAACCAGAACTGAACCAGGACTAAACCAGGACTGGACCAGGACTGAACAAGGACTAAACTTAACCAGGACTAAACCAGGACTGGACCAGGACTGACCCAGAACTAGACTGAATGAAGACTGAACCAGGACTAAACTAGGGCTAAACCAGGACTAAACTGGGACTGAATCAGGACTAAACCAGAACTGAATGAACGAGGGCTGAAGGACTAAACCAGGACTAAACTAGGGCTAAATCAAGAGTAAACCAAGACTAAACTGTCACTGAACCAGGGCTAAAACAGGATGAGACTAAACAAACCTAAACAGGGACAAAACCAGGTCTAAACCAGGACTAAACGAAGACTAAACCAGAACTGAATCAAGATAGAATCAGGACTAAAGGAGGACTGAACCAGAACTGAACCAGGACTGAACTAGGACTGAACAAGAACTAAACTGAGACTAAACCGGGACTGAATCAGGATTAAATAAGGACTAAAGCAGGACTAGGCTGAACCAAGACTAAAGCAGGACTAAACCAGGACTAGACTGAACCAAGACTAAACCAGGACTAGACTAAACAAAGCTAAACCGGGACTAAACCAGGACTAAACCGAGACTAAACCAGAACTGAATCAAGACTGAACAAGAACTAAACTGAGACTAAACCGGGACTGAATCAGGACTGAATAAGGACGAAAGCAGGACTAGGCTAAACCAAGACTAAACCAGGACCAAACCAGGACTAGAGTGAACCAGGACTAAACCAGGACTTGACTAAACAAAGCTAAACAGGAACAAAACCAGATCTAAACCAGGACTAAACCAAGACGAAACTAAGACTAAAGCAGAAATGAATAAAGACTGAACCAGGACTGAACCAGGACTGAACCAGGACTAAACCAGGACTAAACCAGGACTGAACCAGGACTGAACCAGGACTGAACCAGGACTAAACCAGGACTAAACCAAGACTAAACTAAGACTAAACTAAGACTAAAGCAGAAATTAATAAAGACTGAACCAGGACTGAACCAGGACTGAACCAGGACTCGACTAAACAAAGCCAAACGGGGACAAACCCAGATCTAAACCAGGACTAACCCGGACGCCCCCTCTGTTCTGTTCTGTTGTGTCGTGAGTTGAACCCGGCTCAGTGTTTGTGGTTTCCTGCTCTGGCCCCGATCACAGCTTCAGTTTCACCAAAACAGAGCCGAGAGTTAAAGGAGAATTATGACGCAGAGCTGAGAATACGTCTGTTTTCGTCTAAACTACAGGTTCAACAGCTTTTTGACACAGTAAGACGGATATTTTCCTGTTTGAAATGCGCCAGTACCAAAATCTTCACAGTCTAAGTTAAGTTTTAATAATAGGATTCTTTACTCGAGTGGTCGTTTACAGGGTTTCCCCACTTTTTTTGATGTTATTTACGTGTTGTTAGTACCCACAATGCAGAGCTGGGACCAAACCGTCGTTTAGCAAGTCTCAAGTCTGTGACCTCAAGTCCGAGTCAAGTCCCAAGTCAAAGAGCGGCAAGTCCAGATCGAGTCTCGAGTCTCTGGCCCATAAGTCCAGGTCAAGTCTGAGGCCTTGTCCACACGTAGCCGGGTATCTGATAAACCGAAGATGTTTTGCTGCGTTTTGTCATCCACACGAACACGCATCAAAAACGAGTATTCAGGGAAAACTCCGGCCAAAGTGAAGACTTTTGAAAACTCCGTTTATGCCTGTTTGTGTGGACAGAGATAACTGGGGTTTTGTGTTTTAAAACGTCACTGTCTGCGCCAAAAAATATGAATCTGCCCTGACGTCAAACGTGCGACATTTGTTTAGGCGACTGCAAAAGCCAAAGCCAAAGCAGACTATGGACCGGAGTCGTTTCTTCAGAGCTGTGGGAGCATTAATTTGTTTAGGAGCAATTCTGACTCCGAGTCTGTCCAGACAAAGGAGCTCGGCGCCATGTTTTCTGTTGTTTAAGTTTAGGCGGAAGTGGCGGCGAAGTGATGGAAATAACGCCATCTACAGGTTTGGAATGTGTATGAATGTGGTTGAAAACGCAGATGTTCGGTTATGTGTGGAAGATGTTTTTTTCGAAGACGAGGTGGTGCGGATAAAACTATTTTTATAAACGGAGGGGGGGAAATGTTTGGTTTTAAAAATACCCGGCTACGTGTGGACATGGCCTAAGTCGTCTGCTTTGAGTTTCAAGTCATTTCAAGTCATTAACCCTCGAAGACCAATGTGATCGTACACGATACCGAGGAATATGTTTTCTATAACCGCGCAGAACTTTCTCACCGTAAAAGACAGAAACGTCCTTTTCCCCTCTGAAAGTGCAGACACAGAGGTTTCCGTACATTTCTGCGGCTTTATCCTACGTCACACTCACGCTGTGTGATGACGGAGCAAAAGCAGTGTCCAACAGGAACTTTGTTTTCCCCAAACTCATGCGCTCCGTCCATTTTGATCGAGCCAAACTTTGCCAAAGAGTGAAGTGAGTCAAGATGGTCGACTCCTCTGACTGTGTGTGTTTATAACGAGGGAAAAAGTCGCTCTAAGTGGAGTTAATTCTCACACACATGGAAAATGACACATCTTGGTGTGTGTAATTGTGCATCTCTTTCTATTTTTATTTAAAGGTTTATTTCAGTCCAAATGAACAAATCCAAATGTAATTTCCTCCCTGGAAATGCAGAAGTGCTGTGGCTCTGGCCCTGGACCTGACAGGAGCTGTTTCCAGGACTGGACCAGGAAAGTCATGGAGCCACTGCACTTTTTTTGTTTTTAGGGCAATAAGGAGATTTTTAATTTACTTACAGACTTGATATTTTGCATTTTTGTAGCTGAGGCCCTAAATTAAGCATTTTTATGTCCAAAAAGTTGTTTCTACATGTTTGCTGTGTGTTTTGTATAAAAGAGTGTGAATTTTATTTTATTTATTAATTTTTTTTCATCTCTATTTCTGGTCCTGTAGCTTTTATCACAGCCTCATGACACAACTACAGCAGCAGATTGTGAAATAACAGGTTGGACTGAACAAAAGGAGGTAGAACACTTCATTAGGGGTAAAAGGGGCAGTTTTAACAGCAACATTAAGAAAAAAAATCCAGGCGAGGAGAAATGTACTAAAATTGCCCTTAGGTCTTCAGGGGTTAAACCAAAAAAGTACCAAAATATAAAAAAGTTTACATGATTTTTAAGCTAAATACTTAAAAAGTCATGGTATATTTATATGAGAGTATTTATATAAGAGCAAATTTTTCCTTTTTAAATGTCTTCGAGTGTGAATCGAGTGTGAATCAGAACAGAAAGAATTCAAAGTGCAGTTATGTTTTACTGTATAACTTTATATTACTGCAGTACATTTGAGGATAATGCATCACAGTACTTCAGTTACATAACAAACAGAGAAGTGGGAGGGACATGTTCCAGTGGGTTCCTTTAAAATATTTTCTAAAAACATATATATATATATTTTTCGAGTCTTCTCACGTCACCGACCTTAAAGTCCAAGTCCAGTCCCAAGTCTTAGTCCTAAAAACAGTGACTCAAGTCTGACTCGAGGAAGAACGCAGGTTTTTAGGTGAATAAAAAGCCATGTTATTGAATAAATGCACGACGGATATTCCAGACAGGAGAATAGAGGGAACATTTATTTCCACAGCACATTTTACAAACAAAGCAGCTTCCAAAGTGCTGCACAGAGATCAGAAAGTGAAGACGACGGAAAAGGTGAATTGCTAAACATCTGATCACACCAGCCCTAAAAAATAAAACTAGTAAACATCAAATAAAAGCAAAGCCGTAGCCATAAAAAAAGCAAAATAAATAGAAGTCACAGAGGAGCACAGAACTCACGCGGTGTTAAAAACCACAGAATAAAAGTGGGTCCTACGTCCTGAAGAATCTGAACTGAAACCAATACAAGAATCACATTTCAGAACATGTTTGTGTCGATCTGAACTAACGGGTGAGCAGCTTCTATGCAGAGAAACTCCTTTGCCGTTTCCTCATCGCTTCCGTTCAGACTGCGGTTTTAATTTTGCAGCCTAAAGACCGAGAAGGAGCTGAATCGGTCTGACCCAGGACAGCTGTGGCTAAAGTTATGGTCCTGCAGAGGGAAACTGGCTGCTGAGCTCTAATCTGGTGCAGCACATCTCTGTTTTATGAGCATCACGTCTCTGTGCGCTGTCCCTTCAAATAAAGATGAACTAACGAACTGAAGAAAACACAAGGAACTGGTTCACTCAGACTGATTCTACAATTACAGTTAAAAATCACTTTCACATTTGTCTCTAGGACCGTAACGTTAGTGTCGCTCAGTCGTTTCACTGATGCTCGTCGCCGTTTCCTTTAAGCTTTCGTCTTTCTTCCCTTGGTTAGGGGGACCAGATTTTTAAAAACTGGGACGCTCTCCGTTTGTGGCGTTTGGTAATAATAAAATAGTGAAACGAGCGCGGAATTACGGGAAAATGTTCCGCACTCGGTCCATTCGTGACTTATTAACGACCAACGTGAGTCGGTTTAGTCACGATTTCTTTGTGTTTTTGTCATTTTTAAGCTGTTTTTTTTCTATTTGACCTGAACAAATGACAGTTTCTGCCTCTTTACTGTGGGCAGGGATCAGACTGGTCAAAAATAGGGACACCTGGGACATTTCATGTATAAAACTGGGACAAATCACTGGTGGGACAAGGGGACTCGGGGCTTCAAATTGGGGAAACAGGGACGTCTGGTCAGTCCAACTTTGATCGTTGTGGATAAATTCATCATAAAGATTGTTATTCCTTTGTGGACCTTGTTGGTTGAAGATTTGGTGATGGGGCAGATTTAAGAAGCACATTTACCACAGAAAAACCTTAACCAGAAGCTCCACAAACCCACAGCGGGGCACTTCAGACCGTCGTGAAATCATATTTGTTTGTCTAGAAGGCGCTGTATAAATGTAGTTATTATTATTTCATCTTTTTTTCTAATTTCTCGTTGTTTCTTCTCGCCACAGAGTCCCGTTGGCCTGACGCTGCCCTGCCCCGCTCCTCAGTCCGGCCTAAACCGGACTCCGGCTCCAGTCTGGACCGTCTGTGGAGCCGCCCCCTGGAGGCCGGCCCGGGTCACTGCGCCTCCCTGTCCTTCCTGCTCCAGGACCTGAGCCTCTCCACGGCGCCCCCTGCCCCCTGCTCCGGCCCTGAACACTGCTCCACGGCGCCCCCTGCCCCCCGGTCCGGCCCTGAACACTGCTCCACGGCGCCCCCTGCCCCCCGCTCCGGCCCTGAACACTGCTCCACGGCGCCCCCTGCCCCCCGCTCCGGCCCTGAACACTGCTCCACGGCGCCCCCTGCCCCCCGGTCCGGCCCTGAACACTGCTCCACGGCGCCCCCCAGCAAACGCCCGTGCCGCTCCCTGTCCTGCTTTGATGACCTGAGCCGCTCACACTGGCGTCCACAGGTAAGTTAAAGCTGCATTATGGAACTTTTCTGGTGGAGGATTTGCCACCAACATGTGAAAACTGTGGAACATTAAAGGCAAAGCAAAATGATCGTTTCCATGGAAACGAGTAGGCTCATTCTGCGCTCTGACTGCAGAATCGTCCTAAGAATCAAACCATCATATTTTCATCATATGTTTTTGGGTCCACTACTACATGCTTATCTCCATGGAGACCTTTGCCTGACCCTTCCAGACCTTTGCCTGGAATGTTCCACAGTGTTTCATTGTCTCTGTTGCATTTGTTCGTTTACAGGTTCTTTAAATCTCCAAAATAACTTAAAAACATAAATTCTTACCATGTGCAGGCTCACTTCTCCATAGATCTGACCATTAACCTGTTTCCACTGTGAGCGCCAAGTTTATTTCCATCCATTTTCTTCCTCTTATCCGGGGCATCAGTCTAAACGGGGACTCCCAGACTTCCTCCACCCCAGACACTTCCTCCAGCTCCTCCTGGACCCTGAGGCGTCCCCAGGCCCAGAGACAGAGTCCCTCCAGTGTCCTGGGGCTTCCCCGGGGCCTCCTCCCGCTGGGACATGAACACCTCCTGAGGGAGGCGTCCAGAAGGCCTCAGAACAGATGCTCCTCCCCTCAGCTGCTCCTCTCCACGTGGAGGAGCAGCAGCTCTACTCCGAGCTCCTCCCCCTCTCTCTAAGGGAGGCCCGGCCACTCTGGAGGAAACTCATTTCTTCGCTTGTATCTCGATCTCGTCCTTTCTGTCGTTCCCCAGAGTCAAGACCATAAGGCAAAACTGTTATATCGCCATAGAGACTAGCAGGTGGCAAACGCTCCACCAGAAAAGTTACACAGGGCGTCTTTAAGAAGAAATCCGCATTACAATAAGATTTTATCACAACAGCAGGAAGTGCAGCGATGTTGAGTCTCGCACCTTTCGGTTTTTCTACGGCAAAAGTGTCGCATATTTTTGAGCAGCTTCATAAATCTGCCCCAACACCAAATCTTCATCCAACAAGACGAAGAACAGATTCTGTCCATGAAGAATTTACCCACAACGATAAAGGTGCTAATCTGTGATAATATCAACATCACAAAATCCACTTTTAATTTTAACTGTAGAATCAGTCTGAATGAACAAGTTCCTTCTGTTTTCCTCAGGTCCAGAACGTTCATGTCGCTCGGTCGTTTCACTGATGCTCGTCGTCGTTGTTTCCTTCAAGTTTTCGTCTTTCTTCCCTCGATCGTTGTGGATAAATTCTTCATGGACAGAATCTGTTCTTCGTCGACCTTGTTGGATGAAGATTTGGTGTTGGTGCAGATTTATGAACACTTTTCCACAGGGATTTTGCCGTAGAAAAGCATTGACCGGAAGCTGCACGACTCAACATCACGACTCTTCCTGCTGTTGTGATAAAATCCTACATACAGTTACTTAAATGGTAAACTGGTTCATCTTTCTCTCCAGGGCTCTCGTCTCTGGACCTCGGTGGAGAAGAGGAGGTGCCACAGCGGAGGCAGCGTCCAGAGAACCTCCACTTCCTCCAGTTTAATGTTCCCGTCCATCCAGCGCAGCTCCAGCGTCAGCCTGGCCTTCCCGGGGTCCCTGTGCGCTCCTCCGCCCCGGGACCAGCCTCCTGTTTCCCCCTCGGCCCCCGGCTCCGCAGACTCCAGCCCGGGGACGGAGAGGCGCTCCGGGGACCCGGCACTGCCCCGGAGCCAGTCCCACCCCTGCGAGCTCAACGTGACCAAGGTCGGGGTGAAGAGGAGGAGGCAGGACGAAGAGCAGAGGCCCTCGCTCGACCTCGCCAAGATGACACAGGTCCGTTTAAGGATACGAGCTGAACCTGATTTTTACCGCCTCAGAAACGTGAAAAACAGAATTAGTTCATCGTCCGAATCCGCTTTATTTCCACAGCACATTTTACAAACAAAGCAGCTTCCAAAGTGCTGCACAGAGATCAGAAAACGACGACAAAGAAAAGGTTAACTGATAAACATCTGATCACACCAGCCCTAAAAAATAAAAACAGACAAAATCATAAAATAGCAATAAATAAATCAAATAAATAGAAGACACAGAGGAGCACAGAACTCACACAGTGTTCAAAGCCACAGAATAAAAGTGGGTCTTAAGACGAGGCTTAAAACACTCCACTAGGGGGCGCTGTTTGGATGTGGAGGGGCAGAGCGCTCCAGAGTTTAGGGCCCGTCACAGAGGAGGCCCCGTCCCCCCGGTTTTAAGTCCCATCTTAGGCCTCACGAGCTGGAGCTGGACCTCAGACCTCAGAGCGCACAGGGAGAGAAGCGTGTTTTCTAGAGCGTAAGTCACACCAGCCAAAAAATGCACAATGAAGAAGAAAAAACCCATACATAAGTCGCTGGGGGGAAATTTATTTGATCAAATCAGACCAGGAACAGACGTTTCATCTGGAAGGCGAATTATAGAAATAACAGAACAGAAGAACAGGCCCCAACAGTAAATAAAAGACTTTATAGATATTCAGTCGGTGCCTCGGGTTTGTACCTCGCCCATGTTTACATTTTCCACTAAGGGCTTTTTCTTGTTTAGATGTGAAAATATATATTTCAAGTCGCAGGAACCACCCAAACCATGAAAAAAACACGGATTTCTAGTCTGAAAAATACGGTAAATCTGGGTGAGGTCCGAGACGTCACGTGGGGCTTTAAAAACACACAGTAAAACCTTCAAATCGATGACAGAGGTAAACTGGACTCAAATGCAACACAAAGAATACAGGCAAACGTGAGGTTACTTCAGGTTAAAGGGATAGTCTCCATGGAGACAGAACCAGACCGAGTTACAGGTCAGATCTGTGGAAAGGCGCCTGTTTTTGTAGGTATTTTTGTGCCATAAAAACCACCTGTGCTTGAATAAACGTAAAGCAGAGCAGTTTAATGTCACACTGTGGGACATTCCAGGCAGAGCAATGACGTATCCATAGAGACGAGCAGGTGATGTACCCCCAAAACCAGAAGGTTCCACAGTGCAGCTTTAATAAGAAGAGTTTTATCTCTTAGCTTCATTTCGCAGACGGTTCTTGCGTAAAAACGACAGAATATTGGTCGACAGAGACGTCTTTGAGTTGGGCTCCAGCCCCGAGCAGCTGAGGAGAATACCCAGGATGCATTGCGGCACAGCTGTTGAGTTAGCGTTAGCCGCATTAGCTCGTCCTGGACATGTGTGGGCCTGAGGGGGTTTAGTGACTCTGAGAGCGCTTTGTTTTCACACACAGTTAGATCACGTCTGGACTGTGGCATAAACAGATTTTAACAACAGTTTAACTCATTTGAACTCCACAAAATCATCCTTAAAAACAAAATAACCTAATAATACAGATTAGACTCAAACAGAGCTGCGATATCGGATTTTTACTGTCTTGAAAATGTGAAAAACAAAACTAGTGCATTAAAACCATCCTGATTATTCACCACGATGAGTTTATTTGAGCTTTTCACAAGTTTCAGAGACCAGAGCCGAGTTTTGCCTTCAACTAGCATGCTAACATACACTTCCTGATTATCGTACGTGACGCTGGCGTCTAAGTAAAAAAAGTCTAAAGGCTAAACATAAATCTAAAGGCTAAACATAAATAAAGCTCAGATCAGACTGGCACAAGCGTTTATGGACTAATAATCCTCATATGAGTTTCTGTCATGTAAACGGATTATTTGCTTTTTATCTGAAATATGTAAATTATTAAACAAAACACGGATGCAAAATTGAAATCTAACACAGTTTCATTGTTAAAGCTAATAAAATAATCGCTGTCCGTGGTTCTGTTTGGGCTTTGGCAAAGATATTGAATAATAATCGCTCACAGTAACGTATTGGGGAAAAAAAGAACAATGAACTAGTTCATTTTCGGTTATTTTTCTGACTGAACTATGAACAGTTATGAACTACAAACGACGAGTTCATTTAGAAATGTGTGAACTTAACTTTGACCTAGTTCATGTAGAAAATGAACTTCCCCAGCACAGACAGGCCGTTAAATGAGCTTTTCGGTCTTTTCTGGTGGATTCCGTAGTCGTCGTTTAGGGCTGTGTTGAAAAAATCGATTTTCTGATGCTGAAACGATTTACATTAATTCCTTAAGATCGATTTGTACGTCTAAAGATCAATTTAACTTTTAGTACATTTTCCCTCGGTGAACTTTAACCCCACTCGTCGCGTCACTGAACTCGTTTGATTGATTGATTGATTGGTCAAAACAATGAACATGGTGTCGGACAGTAGTGGCAGCGTTCGCCAAGTCCTGACTTTGAAGACGCCAGAAACACTCAAAACTCCGTCTGGCTCCATTTTGGACAGAAGCAAAACGATTTGCCAAATGGAGGTGAAGAACAGCGGAAACACAGCCTCAGGAACCACAGGAACAGCTCAGGGAACAGCTCAAAAACGGTTCTAATAAAACTAACCTGAATCCAGATCGGATCAGATCAGATCGAATCATGATAATCGATTCTGAATCTTGAGAATCGGAATCAAATCCATTCTTGGATTTTGAATCGATATAATACTGGTCTGTGTGCTCTTATACAGCTCCAGATCGTTCTAAAGACATTCAGGACACGTTCATTTCTGTTGTTAATGGGAGTTTTTTAGTGCTGATACCTGCAAAAAAAGAGGATTTAGTTTCGAAATTAGTTTTTATATCGATTAGTATCTGATTTTCGATGCTTTTGACAAATCTTTGATCAAAACACGTTGTTGTCATGTCCACTTCATGTATCTCTCCTCTTCTTAATCCAAAAAATGGTCTTCATTGTGTTTTTTTTTCCACAGAAGCTTCGTAGTTTCCACAGTCTGAGCTGCCCCGGGATCTCCCCCGACCCAAACCACGACTTCTCCCGCCTCAGAAGCAACAACACGAACTCTACCGGCAAAAAACCTGAACTCGTGACCAAAGCGTCGCCGTTTGGCCCGAGCGTCGAGGACTTGGGCGACGCGACGACGCTCCCGACGCTCCCGACGCTCCCGACGCTCCGGAGGGACGGGGAGGCTCTGTGGGCGGGACGCTGCAGCCTGCACGCGCTCGGCGGAGAGCTGGACATCGAGCAAATCGAGAGGAACTGAAATCACACGCGAAAAGTCGGTTTGCACGAGCGGAAAACGAAGCGACGACGCGCCAAGGAAACGATGGCTCAGGATTAACGCGCACTGCAAAGGGATGAACAGAAGATACTGGTGTTTTACAGTGACGGAGGAATGTTATTAAAATGGATTTAAACGGCGCATTTTCTGCATTTCCTCCTGCATCCCTGCGTGTCAGATGCCCTCCCCGCGGCTCCACTGTTTCCACAGGGGTAAAATTATTAGTTTTTTATTCTGTTTTGAAGAGAATTCACAGCGGGTTTGTACAAATTCTCTTTTGTTTTGTACGTTTTTAGGCTAAAAGTTTGATAGAAAAGCAAAGCGTAACTCCACTGTTCGTCACGCTGGGGGTGTTCTACATGGATGTCTAATGGCGGAATGTTCAGCTGTTACCGTGGTGACACAACGCGCGCTGTAAAAAAAAAAAAACAGTTTTAAGATCGGTCCGAAAACTGAAGTAAAAAAAACACACAATTTGAATGGATTTTAAGCGTTTTACCGCCTGCTCGTCGTCATGGAGATGTCATTACTTTGTCTAGAATGTTCCATAATATCGCCTTAAGCTTTCCCGTCGCCATGGAGACAAGCGGGCGGCAACGTTTAGCCAAGTTACGGGTAAGATCTGCCGAAAGGAGTGAAAATGTGCAGGTTTTTAGGGCATTTGTGAGAAATATAAACATGTTTTTTGTAGTTCGGTCGAGTCAGTTCTGTCAAAACGAAGCTCAGGTTAAATCTAACAAAGCCCCAGACAGAGCAGTGCCTACAGTTAGCGTCACACCCCCAGGGCAGGAAACCCTAATGTCAGCTGCGAATGTCAAAAAGCTCCAGTTTGAGAGATTTGTGTTAAAACTCCATATTTTCTTATTTGTATTGTTATTGGAGCGAATTTCTACACAAATAAAGATCTTAAACCGTCAGAACTTCTTTATTTCTGTATTTTTTAAAGCGTCTCAGACACAGACACAGACACAGACACAGACACAGACACAGACACAGACACAGACACAGACACAGACACAGAACTATAACAAAACAAGAAATAAACGTTTTTCTTGTGAAGCAGGAAACGTCGTGACTCAACCTGGAAACTCCTCTGGAATCCACACGGGATTTGGAAACTTTGAATTTGTCCAACACTTTTAAAGCCCCAGTACGTAACATTCCGCCAAAGGAATGGACTAAATAAAAGCCCGTCCCTGTGTGTCAGATGCCCTCCCACGCCTCCTCTAGCCTAGTGTAACACAGAGCTGAACTTCGGGGGTTTTTCTTTGGTTAAACCACAGCAGTAAAAACAGCTCCAGGTGTTTTCTGCTCCAGATGCACCAAAACAAACACAAAGTTTATGCACAAAAATATGATTCCACTGCTTTGAATTCAACACAGCTCAATCCAGTTTTTATTAAGAACTCAAATCAAATTCACAGAAAACTTTGGTCGATTTCACGCAGACTCTGAAGTTGGAGACCACAGACTAGAAATATAAGGTATAATATATAACATATATAACATATATATTACACATGTATATTTTCTACAGTCTGTGGTGGAGGCTCTGGACCTGAATCTGTGGACAGACATGAGGTTTGTGATGAGCCACAAATCTGCTCTGCCCCAGAAAAACTTTGACATAAACAAACCAAATTTGGTTTATTGGGAGAAAATTAGAACAAAAAATAAGTGTCGTCACAGGAGTGAAGCTCACTGACCCTGTGCATCTTAAACCTACATTTAAAGGGAAACTACAGTGATACAAACACAATATGGGGAAAAGTCGCCCTAACCACAGCAAACAGAGTGAACTTTAAGTGTTGGAAATCACCTGAGATCCCCACAGATACAGAACTGTGTCTGACCGACTCCTCCCAGCGCCGCAATATACAAGATTCATGGTAAATTATGATTAGAGCAGTGGAGGGGGGTGGGGCAGTGGGCGGGGCAGGGGCCAGTGGGTGGGGCGGGGGGGCAGTGGGTGCACATGGGATTAAAAAATGACCTCGCTTCAGACAGTTCACTGTTTATATTTATGGATTATATATATTCAGATGTATATTTCTGGGTATATGTGTGTGTATTTATGGGCATAGGTGTGTATGTATATGTATTGTTGGTGTGAGTCACATATATACATATATGTAAAGTAGGGCTGGGCGGTATACCGTTTGAACCGGTATACCGGTAATTTTTATTTTTATGATATGAATTTTTTATTTACCGCCATACCGTGTGTGCGCGCATATGTCGGCAACACAGAGCGGCGGAACGTCGCACAGCGGTAGATTGAGTGGGGGCTGTTTTTCAGTGTTACACCAAACAAGCCAACAAGCCAGGTAAGGATAGTGAGTTGAGTAGAAAGTAAAATCTGCATCTTCTCCCCAATCTCTGCGTAACGTTGGCACTGCAGCACAAAACACTACACAGACGTCCCTGGTAGGCGCGTTTGCTAAAGGGACCGTCTGTGTAGTGTTAGGCGCGTTTGCTAAAGGGACCGTCTGTGTAGTGTTTTGTGACACGGGCGATAGCTCTTGTGAGCGGAGCCGCGCACTCCGTCTAAAGGGACCGTCTATGACAAGAAAAGCAAACGTTGGAATGATATTACCAACTCTATCACACTCCACTTAGCCAAAGACAAAAATACCGTTAAATACCGTGATACCGTGATAATTTTAAAAAATACCGTGATAACAATTTTTGGTCATACCGCCCAGCTCTAATGTAAAGGTACATGTGGTATATTTATACTGTATGTAGGTACATGTATATATCAAATCAGTGTATATGTACATATCAATCAAACTACACTGTAGTTTGATTGTACTGTAGTACACTGTACAGCACTTTTCATACATTTGAAATGTAGCACAAAGTGTTTCACCTGCAACAGAAAAATGACTGATTAAAAACAGCATCCCCCACCCCAGGGTTTCTCCCACATTTACAACAGTTTATTGGTTGTAGTGAAAATAAAAATGAAGAGCTAAAATTAGATAGAGATTAGATAAAATATCCATCCATCCATCTTCTCCCGCTTAATCCGGCTGGGTCGCGGGGGCAGCTACCCAATCCTCATAGCACCTGACCCCCCCTATGAACCCCTCTGCAGGTGGTGAGCCCACAGGAGGGTGGACAACATGGTCCTTAAGATAAAATATTAATAATTTAATTTAAAACAAATATACTAATATTAATAATTTAAAACAAGTCAAAGTATCAATTAAAAACTAAATTAAAAAGATCCGTTTTGAGTTCAGTTTTAAAAACATGAAGAGTCACAGAGGACCTCAGACCCTCAGGTCGACGGAGCCGTAAAAACTGAGCGACGCTGCACTGAGCTTTAGTTTTAGACTCTTGGGACAGTTTAGAGACGAGACCTGAGGACCAGAGTCCGAGAGGCTCATGTGATAAAAGCCGATCAGAGAAATGAACAGAACTGAGGCCGTTAAGAGCTGAAGAAACGAAGAAAAGAACTTTAAAATCTGTCATATATATAGAGAGAGGTGGATATATGAGTGGAGGTATATCTACACCTATCTTCACGTGTACATGTATGAACCTTCAAATTCTGTAACTGTCCTGAAGGAGTAAATAAAAAAAAAGAAACAAACCAAATTTGGTGCACAGATGCATCATGGGAACAGGAACAGAAAAAACCATCTTGGATTAATCATGTGACTTGTCATAATGTGATCCTCTGGAGACGTCGAAATCTGACGCTTTTTCATCGATTAGACGTGTCAAACGAGCACAGCCACAGAGCAGAAACATGTCAACAAGTTAAAATACACTTCACACCGGCTTAAAAAAGAGCCTCAGGAGTTAAAGCCTGAAATATCGGCAAATCTTCCACTGGGTGAAAGAGGAAACGGAGAAATGACAGAGGATGAAATAACACAGAAACACAACCGAACAAAGAGCGACAGGAGCACAGGTCAAACCAGGATCTGCACGAGGGACAAACACATTTATGTTATTTATTTATTTCCTGTAATATTATATCAGGATATCAGATCTTGGGTTAAATATTATGAACACAATGTACCTGAACTGAACCATGAAGAGACACAACGTTCCTGATGTTTGTCTTAATGGGTTTTGTCTTAGTTTGACGAATCCACGTGCGAAATAACATTAGTTTAGCTCAGAAAACGAGGCCGACAAAACAGGTTTGAAAAAAATAAACACGGAAAATAACTCGAAAGCTTTTAAATAACCGATACAAAACCAACTGGAGCCTGAGCCAGGACACCGTAAGAGACTCGCTCTTCCATTTGTCTTCATTTATTTGTTTGCTTTAGGTTTTTTTAAATGGTGTTTGGAGTTTGGTTTGACAAATGAAGCTCCACATTTTGATTCCCTCACATCTACAGTTCTTGTATCTGACCGGAAACGACACGAGAACATCAGAAAAGAATCTAATCTGGACCTTTTAACCACTAAATCTCTGTGTGTTTTAAGGATTACAGCAGACTTTTCCCGCCTGTTTTTCGTTCTTTTTTTCATCGTTATGCGCTTGACATCGAAAAGTCCTCGTCCCTGTGGGTCTGGTCCCAAATCCCGGCTCTGGGCCAAGTCTAGTCCTGGTCCAGATGTGAACAATGGGCCTTTCTGTGGCTCTGTGACGCAGGAGGGACCAGAGTGAAGCACATGCGTCTGACCCTCCCGCAGCCCCGAACCCCCAAAACCCCCCAAACCCCGAGATGAAAATGTGAAAATGCTAATGAGCTGTGAACGCTGAAACTATGACGTCATCGGGAGAAGACGAGGAGGGTTGGGAGAGTTTAAAGGGTCACAAGAGTTGAAATGTTCCACTGCAAAACAAACTGTAATTGTGTGAAGTAACTGAGACTTTCTAAGACGTTTTATGTCTCGGAAATTATCCACGACGTGAACTAAACCCACTGGACTTGGTTTGGGTTCGAGTTTGAGGTTTTGCGTCTCTAAACCCGGACGTGCTGTGTGATTTTTCAGCCCTTGTTCAGCCCATTTTCGCTCGACCGGCTCCCGAGCGACAATCGTAGGTCTCGAGAAAACTCAAAAACCCGTTTGAGTCCAGTCGCCTCGTGAGGGTTTCGCCGCTCGAGTCGTTCGTTCGGTGTGAGAATCGTGAGCGGTGAACTTTTAAACCCTGAGATTTGGTCGCATAAAGTGAGACCAACGGCACTGAACACTTACTGTACTGTGACAAAAGACCAACTGAAACTGATCAAATTTAGGAAATGTTCAAACTAAAGCCAAAAGAGGGTTGAACTTTTTGTGCGTTTATGTTTATGTGGTGTGAAAAAGTGTGAAAAAGGTGAAATTGAGGAAACTGAGCCACTTAAAAAGTACAAGATCATTACCACAGGGCAGATGATTTAAGTGAAGTCGGTTAAATAAGTTAAAATCGCCGTGTTGAAGGTTTTTCAGCTTTATATTCGAGTCTGGTCCCTGCACCGAAGCCCCAGAAGAACAATTTCGCGCAATCTCCGCACGTCCAAGTTGCCGTCCTGCCTCTAAACTTTTCCATCGCCGAGTTCTGCCGTTCACTTCTGCTCGAAACCAAAACAAAGCTCTCGTCTCCGGTCTTTTCCTCGTCTCTTCCGGCAGATCTCCGCACACAGAGTCCAGTGTTCAGCTCCAAACGTCCGCTGAGTCCCGGAAGGTCAGAACCCCCCCGAGCCGACGTCAGCACGAGGGCGAACGTGGCCCCGGAAATCTGACGTTTACGCTCAAGTTCAGAGTCGTCTGCGTCGTTTACACTTTTGAACGGCGGCTTCAGACAGTGGCTCCATTATTCCACCAAAAAGACGAACGTGGAGGTCGTTTTTTGACGAGGAAACAGCGGAGAATAGATCAGAAAAAAGGTCAGAAAATAGCGAAATGCGTCTCTTTCCGTCGTTTTACGTCAGTGTTATGAGATATAAAGAACAAAATGTAAAAAAAATAATCTATGTCATACAGGGTGCACAAAGCATAAAGCTGCACTGCGTAACTTTTCTGGTTGGGGGTCTGTCACCTGCTTATTTCTATGGATATGTCCTTGCTCAGTCTAGAATGTCCCACAGTGTGACTTTAAGCAGCTCCACTTTACATTTATTCAATCACAGGTGGTTTTAGAGCTCAAACATACCTCGAAAAACAGGCGTTCTCAGTGTGAGCGGGGTCGCCTCTCCACAGATCTGACCTGTAGCTCGGTCTGGTTTGGTCTCCGTGACGACAGAAAGGAAGTAAACCAGCATGTGACGAACCCTCCGCCAAGAAAAGTTACACAACGCGCCTTAAAAACGCATCATTACCGAGATAACCCCCCCCAAAAGTCGTGTCGTATTCAGCGCCGTCGTCGTGCGCTCGGTCCCGCTCGGGTCTGGGGCCAGCCGGTCTCGGACTGGACTTGGACTGGACTGAAAAACCGGGCCAGAGGAACAACGGGCCCCCGAGAACCTGATCCAGCGCCGAGACCCGGAACAAAACCGGAGTCTGGATCTTTAGGTCCAGTTCACCGCTCCAGAATTCACCGATGAACATGAAAGACGAGCGGATCTCCAACTTCTGCTATAAAACGTGAGAAAACAACTTCATCAGCATCGCCGTATTTTTTGGATTATAAAATCGCACCAGCCAAAAAATGCACAATGAAGAAAAAAAACAAAGTCGCACTTTTTTGGGGAAATTTATTTGATAAAATCAGAGACCAAAAACCGACATTTCATCTCGAAAGTGATAAAAATAACCCAATAGAGAAGAATCTGTGTGTCATTCGAACCAAAAATAAGAAAATGAAAAATCAGCTCTTTTCTTTATTATTTGTCTCTAAAACCAAAATGAAAAAGCGGATAATGATTTGTTTTTTTATTTTTGATTTATATATAAGATTCATATATTTGGTCTATGGGCTCAGTGTGAAAAATGTAATATATAAGTCGCACCTGAGGATAAGTCGCAGGAACAACCCAAACCCAAAAAGTCCAAAAAATATGGTATTTACGAATGAATTATATATTTTTTAAAAGCGTTAAAAAATACATTCCTGAACCATTTTCTTTCAACAACTTTCAGTTTCTCTTCTTCTCCGTCAGTCGTCGATCTTCACTTGTTGCTTCTGGAGTCAAAGATCGAGTCTTTTGGGCTTTGGCCTGTGCAGTGGGAAATCAGCAGAGGGAAGTGTGAGGTGCTTATAAAGTTGTATTAACGTTTCCAGACACTAATGAGTGAACCAGGCAGAGCGTTTGGTTTGTCAGACTCGTGGCTGTTGTCAGATGGGTTAAAGTGGTGTTAAACTTCTTCAGTTTTACGTGGAAGTTCAGAACTTGCCCCCATCACTGCACTAGTTTGTGCCGTTTTTTGGCTTCTGACAGAATTCCACCTCCTCTTCTGGCCTTTAGCTTCAAACGTGCCGGAGTTCAACTTTAACTAAAGCGTCTAAAAGCACAGACAACATTTCATTGTTGATTTATTTAAGTTTATTGTAAAACCTGCACCTTCTGCCTTTACAATTAACAACAATAAATACAGAGACCACATTTGAATTTCAATGATTAATTAGTGAATCTAAGTAGTAGCAGTAGCAGCAGTTGTAGTAGTAGTAGTAGTAGCAGTAGTAATCGTAGTACAAATAGGATTAAATATTATAAAGTGACAGCAGCTTGAACAGTTTTCAGTGCTGCAGTCGTCAACACTGGACATTAAACTCCTCTTTTTTTAAATGAAATGTTAAAACTCCGGGCGGGAATTCACTACGAAGAAAATTGTGCATTAAAAATATGAATGCATTTTATGGCAGTTTGCCAAAAAACGTGGAGCGTTAATGTTTTTCTGTCTGACACTAAAACGGAACAAAATAATAAACTGTTTTCTCGTTTTGTTGTTTTTAATTGTAATGCAAAAAAATGAACGGCCCAAAGCTCTGGATCTGCAGGACGGGACATTTCTGTTCAAAAACTTCCCATTTTTTACAAACTCTACAGAAAAGAGTTTATATTTATATTTATATTTATATTTATATTTATATTTATATTTATATTTATATTTATATTTATATATTTATATTTATACGACGTTCTGAAGGTAAAAATGTCACTTTCACTTTAGTCTCTTCAGTTTCAGGCCTGGATTTTACCTTTGTCGACTATTTTGAAATGAAACGACTTTTATTTTTTTATTTTTAAGTCCTTTACTGCCCCCTGTGTCTCTCTACTGCCCCCTGTGTCTCTCTACTGCCCCCTGTGTCTCTCTACTGCCCCCTGTGTCTCTCTACTGCCCCCCGTGTCTCTCTCTACTGCCCCCTGTATCTCTCTACTGCCCCCTGTATCTCTCTACTGCCCCCCGTGTCTCTCTCCTGCCCCCCGTGTCTCTCTACTGCCCCCCGTGTCTCTCTCCTGCCCCCCGTGTCTCTCTACTGCCCCCTGTGTCTCTCTCCTGCCCCCTGTGTCTCTCTCCGGCTCCCCGTGTCTCTCTCCGGCTCCCCGTGTCTCTCTCCTTCTCCTTGTGTCTCTCTCGTGCCCCTTGTGTCTCTCTCCTGCCCCTTGTGTCTCTCTACTGCCCCCTGTGTCTCTCTCCTGCCCCCTGGGTCTCTCTCCTGCCCCCTGTGTCTCTCTACTGCCCCCCGTGTCTCTCTCCTGCCCCCTGTGTCTCTCTACTGCCCCCCTGTGTCTCTCTCCTGCCCCCTGTGTCTCTCTCCTGCCCCCTGTGTCTCTCTACTGCCCCCTGTGTCTCTCTACTGCCCCCTGTGTCTCTCTACTGCCCCCTGTATCTCTCTACTGCCCCCCGTGTCTCTCTCCTGCCCCCCGTGTCTCTCTACTGCCCCCCGTGTCTCTCTCCTGCCCCCCGTGTCTCTCTACTGCCCCCGTGTCTCTCTCCTGCCCCCCGGTGTCTCTCGCCTGCCCCCGGTGTCTCTCTCCTGCCCCCCGTGTCTCTCTCCTGCCCCCGGTGTCTCTCTACTGCCCCCCGTGTCTCTCTCCTGCCCCCGTGTCTCGCTCCTGCCCCCGTGTCTCTCTACTGCCCCCCGTGTCTCTCTACTGCCCCCGTGTCTCTCTCCTGCCCCCGTGTCTCTCTCCTGCCCCCTGTGTCTCTCTACTGCTCCCTGTGTCTCTCTACTGCCCCCCGTGTCTCTCTACTGCCCCCTGTGTCTCTCTCCTGCCCCCCGTGTCTCTCTACTGCCCCGTGTCTCTCTCCTGCCCCCTGTGTCTCTCTACTGCCCCCCGTGTCTCTCTCCTGCCCCCGTGTCTCTCTCCTGCCCCCCGTGTCTCTCTACTGCCCCCCGTGTCTCTCTACTGCCCCCCGTGTCTCTCTCCTGCCCCCCGTGTCTCTCTCCTGCCCCCCGTGTCTCTCTCCTGCCCCCTGTGTCTCTCTCCTGCCCCTTGTGTCTCTCTACTGCCCCCGGTGTCTCTCTACTGCCCCCATGTCTCTCTCCTGCCCCTTGTGTCTCTCTCCTGCCCCCTGTGTCTCTCTCCTGCCCCCTGTGTCTCTCTACTGCCCCCTGTGTCTCTCTACTGCTCCCCGTGTCTCTCTACTGCCCCCATGTCTCTCTCCTGCCCCTTGTGTCTCTCTACTGCCCCCCGTGTCTCTCTACTGCCCCCTGTGTCTCTCTACTGCCCCCTGTGTCTCTCTACTGCCCCCTGTGTCTCTCTCCTGCCCCCTGTGTCTCTCTCCTGCCCCCTGTGTCTCTCTCCTGCCCCCTGTGTCTCTCTACTGCCCCCTGTGTCTCTCTACTGCCCCCTGTATCTCTCTCCTGCCCCCCTGTGTCTCTCTCCTGCCCCCAGTGTCTCTCTCCTGCCCCCGGTGTCCCTCTACTGCCCCCCGTGTCTCTCTCCTGCCCCCTGTGTCTCTCTCCTGCCCCCTGTGTCTCTCTCCTGCCCCCGGTGTCTCTCTACTGCCCCCCGTGTCTCTCTACTGCCCCCGGTGGTGGAGGATCAGGTCCACAGCGCGGCTCAGATTGTCCTCGGTCCCGTCGGCTCGGACAGACATGTGCTGCTCGTCACTGGGCCTGAAAAACATCATAAATATTCAATAAATACTGATTTAAAACTCGGCTCTGGCCTGAGAGTCGTGAAAAGTTCTTCTAAACTCATCGTGGTGAAAATAAAGACGCTCTGAACACAGAAAAACACGTGAGGAAGAACTTTGCACCATTACAAATGGTTTTAAATGAACTAGTTTTGTTTTTCACATTTCTGACAGAGGAAAAATCCGGTGGAGAGTAAATTCCCCGGTGGAAGATTCTGTGGTTCTGCTCATAAATCGCAGTGAAATGTTTCCTCCTCCTGGACTCACGTGTTTGGTTTATTTTTATCTGTGCACTTCCTGTTCGGACTCGCTGAGCTCCAGCTCCAACTTAACGTTTAAAATGTGTGAAACATCTGCTCCACAGCTGCTGCAGCGACGCCGAGGAGACCGGGTTTAGACCGGGTTTAGACCGGGTTTAGACCGGGTTTAGTCCTGGTTTAGACCTGGTTTAGACCGGGTTTAGACCGGGTTTAGTCCTGGTTTAGACCGGGTTTAGACCTGGTTTAGACCGGGTTTAGTCCTGGTTTAGACCGGGTTTAGACCTGGTTTAGACCGGGTTCAGACCGGGTTTAGACCGGGTTTAGGCCGGGTTAAGTCTTGGTTAAGTCTTGGTTTAGTCCTGGTTTAGTCCTGGTTTAGTCCTGGTTTAGTCCTGGTTAAGTCCTGGTTTAGTCCTGCTCCAGTCCGGGTTTAGTCCTGGTTTAGTCCTGGTTAAGTCCTGGTTTTATTCTGCAGTTCTAAGAGTGGCTCATATGAAGTCCTCACGAGACCCAAACCTCCTGCTGCTAAAGTGTGTCAGATGCCCTCCCTGTAAACGCTAAACGCTCCTGGACAGTTTAAACCACAGTGACTCTTTAACTGTGAGGGCAGGAGGACAGTTTTTTTCCCCCCCAAATTCACCAGATTCATTGAACTTCCTGCCAAATTGTCCCTTTTATCAGGATTACAGAGATCTGACGGCGCCCTCTGGTGGACAAACTCCAGAACCTGCAGTTCACTTTCACCGATAACAATTTATAAATGAACTAAATAAATAAATTTAAAAGGAAAGCAAAGATATTCTCTATAATGAGACGAGAGTTAAAACCAGGAGGACCTCGGGTGTTTTAAGTGTCGTCTTCAGACCCACTTTTACTCTCTGGGTTTTAACACCACGGGAGTTTGTGCTTTATTTAGTTTTATGTTTTTATTATTTACCGTTTTCTTGCTCTTATTTGATTTGACGAGTTTCATCGTCTTAATGAGGAACCGTGGAGTTAAGTAAAGCAGAAGAGTTAAGAGTTTGGACCTGTTTGAGTCCTGGTTTAGTCCTAGTTTAGACCTAGTTTAGACCTAGTTTAGTCCTAGTTTACTCCTGGTTTAGACCTAGTTTAGTCCTAGTTTAGACCAAGTTTAGTCCTAGTTTAGTCCTAGTTTAGATCTGGTTTAGACCGAGTTTAGTCCTAGTTTAGACCTAGTTTAGTCCTGGTTTAGACCTAGTTTAGTCCTAGTTTAGACCTAGTTTAGACCTAGTTTAGTCCTAGTTTAGACCTAGTTTAGACCTAGTTTAGTCCTAGTTTAGACCAAGTTTAGTCCTAGTTTAGTCCTAGTTTAGATCTGGTTTAGACCGAGTTTAGTCCTAGTTTAGACCTAGTTTAGTCCTGGTTTAGACCGAGTTTAGTCCTAGTTTAGACCTAGTTTAGTCCTAGTTTAGACCTAGTTTAGTCCTAGTTTAGACCTAGTTTACTCCTGGTTTAGTCCTAGTTTTGACCTGGTTTAGTCCTGGTTTAGACCTGGTTTAGACCGAGTTTAGTCCTAGTTTAGACCTAATTTAGTCCTAGTTTAGACCTAGTTTAGTCCTAGTTTAGACCTAGTTTACTCCTGGTTTAGTCCTAGTTTTGACCTGGTTTAGTCCTGGTTTAGACCTGGTTTAGACCTGGTTTAGTCATAGCTTAGATCTGGTTTAGATCTAGTTAAGTCCAGGTTTAGATTTTGTTTAATCCTATTTTAGATCTAATTGAGTCCTAGTTTAGACCTAGTTTAGTCCTAGTTTAGACCTGGTTTAGTCCTAGTTTAGACCTAGTTTAGACCTAGTTTAGTCCTAGTTTAGACCTGGTTTAGTCCTAGTTTAGACCTAGTTTAGTCCTAGTTTAGACCTGGTTTAGACCTAGTTTAGTCCTGGTTTAGACCTGGTTTAGACCTGGTTTAGTCCTGGTTTAGTCCTAGTTTAGACCTAGTTTAGTCCTAGTTTAGACCTGGTTTAGACCTGGTTTAGTCCTAGTTTAGACCTAGTTTAGACCTAGTTTAGTCCTAGTTTAGTCCTAGTTTAGACCTGGTTTAGACCTAGTTTAGTCCTAGTTTAGACCTGGTTTAATCCCGGTGAACATTAACCGAATCGTTCAGTTTCTTTCTGCAGCTGTAGAAATATTAACTCTGAAGTGTTTCATCTGGAACTTTCTAACAGTTTATCTCAGGTTTTATTTCTCGCCGTCAGACCTCGATACGCTCCATTTCCCTCTCGTACAGTTTTACTCAGACTAACGGGCGCGTGGGAGGAGCTTTCGTCTGTGTCCATCGCCACATCCTGATCTTTTACTTCTAACACTGTTTTTATGAGACTTTTGCACAGATTTAAGCTCTGACCTGTATTTTCCCGTCCGGACCTGGACGCCCTTCATGCCGCAGCTCTGAGCTCCTCCCACGTCGTTCACCAGATCGTCCCCGATCATCAGAGCCTGAAAACCAAACACAAAAAACACAATCAAGAAACGATCAAACTTCATTCACAGAGCGCTTTTCACACAAAAATGCAGTACAGGAACAACGGGAGCGTTTAAGGATCTGTCCACAGCCTGAATCACGGCCGAACTGTGTCTCCAGAGTCTTTCTCCTGCCACAGACTCGACCCGTTTGTCTCTGTTTCTGTGCCGGCCTCAGGTGAGGCTCCCTGAGCTGCAGAGGCTGCACTAGCACTGACCAGGACCGGAGCAGGAGCTGGAGTTTAGGGAGAGACCGTTCAGATCAGAGACAGAGTGTAGTCCTGATTTATATTTGGTTTAGTCCTGGTTTAGTCCTGCTTTAGTCCTGGTTCAGTCCTGGTTCAGTCCTGCTTCAGTCCAGCTTCAGTCCTGGTTTTGACCTCATTTAGACCTGACTTAGTAATGCTTCAGTCCTGGTTTAGTCCTAGTTTAGTCCTGGTTTATATTTGGTTTAGTCTTGATTCAGTCCTAGTTCAGGCCTGACTTAAGGCCTCAGTCTTGGTTTAGACCTGGTTTAGATTGTTTAGTCCTGATTTAGTCCTTTAGTACTAGTTTAGCACTAGTTTAGTCCTGGTTTAGTCCTAATTGAGACCTGGTTTAGACCTAGATTAGACCTGGTTAAATCCTGGTTAAGTCCTGGTTTAGACCTAGTTAAGTCCTGGTTTAGACCTGGCTCATTCCTACAGTATTTCCTGTTTCCTCTGCACTCACAGATCATCTTTATTATTTAAAGTGTAAACATGACACTTTATATTTTATTGATCTGAAAACTCAAACTTCTACAACGTTCTAGTCTTGGTTTAAATCAAGACTGATCCTGGTTCAGTCCTTGTTCAGTCCTGGTTCAGTCCTGGTTCAGTCCTGGTTCAGTCCTGGTTCAGTCCTGGTTCAGTCCTGGTTCAGTCCTGGTTTAGTCCTGGTTCAGTCCTGGATTTCATCTTTGAGACGCTCATTCTTCTTTCGGACTAAATAATCGCGTTGAAAACCAAAACACCAAATAATAACACGTCGGAATCGTGTCCATTTCTGTAATTAATCCTTAGTTACTCATGATTAAAGGGTAATAAGGGTAATAAGGGTAATAAGGCTGCAGTGAACCTCGTGCGGCTGAATTCCCATGTCGCTCAGGACGCTCTGGAAGAACGAGGGAGACGGTTTCCCGATCACCTCGGCTTTCACGTCACAGGCGTACTGCACACACAAAACACACAAAACACATGTTCCCCTGCGTCAGATGCCCTCCCGTGCCCCCCTGTGTCAGATGCCCTCCCGTGTGTCAGATTTACCTCCAGAGCTTTCATATAAACTCCGACGTCCAGTTTGAGTCCGTCCGTCTCTTTGTAAAACCTCCTGGAAATACAAAAACAGAAATAAAACGCTTTAAAAGTGTCACGTAGAGGAGAATATGTGTTCAGTTTAATACGGAAATAAGTCCCACTGCTAGACCTGGTTTAGACCTGGTTTAGACCTGGTTTAGACCTGGTTTAGACCTGGTTTAGACCTGGTTTAGATTTGATTTAGTCCAGTTTAGTCCTGGTTTTGACCACATTTAGACCTGGTTCAGTCCTTGTTCAGTCCTGGTTTAGTCCTGATTTAGTTCTGGTTTAGTCCTAGTTTAGTCCTGGGTTAGTCTAGGTTTAGACTGGATTAAGTCCTGGTTTAGACCTAGTTTAGTCCTGGTTTAGTCCTAGTGTAGTCTTGGCCCGGTCCTGCTTTAGTCTTGATTCAGTCCTGGGTTAGTCCTGGTTTAGTCCTGGTTTAGTACTGATTTAGACCTAGTTTAGATTTGCTTTAGTCCTGGTTCGGTCTTGGTTCGGTCCTGGTTCGGTCCTGGGTCGGTCCTGGTTCTGTCCTGATTCGGTCCTGATTCGGTCCTGGTTCGGTCCTGGTTCGGTCCTGGGTCGGTCCTGGTTCGGTCTTGGTTCGGTCCTGGTTCGGTCCTGGTTCGGTCCTGGTTCAGTCCCGGTTCAGTCCTGGTTCTATCCAGTTTTTTCAGGTGCTACAGTTTAAAAACACATAAATATAAATATGACTTTGTTTGCAGCAGTTTGTCCCTCACCCCTGTCCCAGAGAAAACAGCACCGGTTTGTCCAGCGCCACCAGGACCCTGAACGCATCATTCAGGTTTTCGTAGGAGAACTTTTCCGCCGCGTCTCCGATCACCACACAGTTCGGGTCGGTCTGGTCCACCCCCTCGAACTCCGGTAAGAGACCTGAGGAGAAAAACGAAAGAACGCAGCGTTTGAACCCTTTGAGCGACGGGAGGACGCGCAGTACCGTCGTAGACCAGCAGGTGGGGCCGCAGTCCTCGCTCCTTCAGCACGGACACGGCGGCCGGAGCCGGAGAAAACACTTCCCGCACAGAAATGTCAAACCCGAGTCTCTGGAGTTTGGCCACGAATCTGTCCCTGGACGCCTGAGTCTCGTTGGTGCAGAAACGCAGCTGCAGATCTGACTGTTTCAGCCTGAAGACAAATGCAAAAATAGAAATAAAATGGATAGTTTGGGTTCATGCGTCAGCACTCGTGTGACCGGACGTCCCCGTTTACCCGGGACAGTCCCAGTCCTGAGCCCCGTGTCCCCTGTCCCAGCAGATTTATCCAAAACCACTGATTTGTCTTTTGCAGAAACTGTATTTCAGTGTTTAGTTCTCTGACATCTTGAGCAATTTAACTCTCAAGCAACAATATTCTTAAATCAGAAAAAAGGTCAATTGATTTGAGCATTTTCTTTCTTGCAATGCTCAGTTTACTTTTTACTTTATTAACTGATCTGTTCATTGGAAATAACAGATTTTTGTGATCAACTACTACGACAACGACTTCTGCTACTTCTTAGGGTGAGAAGAGACGTCCCTGTTTCCCCGGGACAGTCCCAGTGTTGAGCCCTGTGGCTCCTGTCCCTGCAGATTTATCCAAAACCACTGATTTGTCCCATGTTTTATACAAGAAATGTCCCAGATGTCCCTGTTTTTGACCAATCTGATCCCTGCCAACAGTAAAGAGAGACATAAATTGTCATTTTTTTAGGTAAAATACAGAAAAGCTGCTTAAAATCAGTCAGTCTGCCCTGGGGCAGCTGTGGCTACAGCAGTAGTTTACACCACAGAGTGGAGTGAATGAACAGTGAACTGTAAAGAGCTTTGAGCATCTTAAAAGGCGCTATTTAAATACAATGATTCATTAAATTCACCAAAACAGAAAGAAAATATGACTATGACGACTCACATTAGTGCCAAGTGCAGAACAATTTTCCTTAATTACTAGGCCCGTAACGGTATGTGTATTTGTACCGAACCGCTGGAAAAACAGACGTTCGGTTCGATACAGTGCTGTATCGAACGAGTACAGTCAGTATGTATTTTATATGCTGCAGGCACTACATTTTGCGCTTTTTACATTCTCGAGGATAGCAGTATGTGATTGTAGTAAGGGGAAGTTCTTAAGAGAAACTCGTTTGTGATTTGTGCTCTTATGACCACGTGGAGGTGACGTCACACAGTGAACCAACCAGACGAGCCTGTCCATTCTAACCACTCTTCAGTCTTCACTTCAAAACTTTTGCGAGGTCCCGGCTTGTGTTGCAGCAAGCTATGGCTACTGGTAGCTAAAACCGAGCTAGAAGACCCTCCCTGTTGCTTAAGTCTCCCGTTTGGGATCACTGCTTCCCAGTGAAATACTGCAAATGAGAAAGAAAACTGGATAAAACGAAGGCAGTATGTCGACATTGTTTTACAGGGGTTGGGTATTCGTCCGGGAACACCTCAAACATGATAACTCACCTGAAACGGCACCATCCAAGTGTTAACATTACCGCGACGAGGAAGAAAAAACAGGTAGTGCAAACACAACTGACTAATGTATTCAAGCATCCTTTCCCTGGCAATTCAGATCGGGCTAAAGCCATAACCGCATCCATTGGCGTTTTATAGCGTCCAGATTTGAGACCATATTCAGTTGTTGAGAATGCTGGTTTTAAACACATGCTAAAAGTGATTGAGCCACGGTATGAAGTACCCAGTCGTCCACATTTCAGCCAGAAAGTCATCCCAGACCTTTATGAACAAGCTAAATCTACTGTCATCGAAGACTTAGCAAAAGCATGTGCAATTGCACTGACAACTGATGGATGGACATCCAGAGCTAACGAGAGCTATATTACTGTAACTGCCCATCACATCACCCCTGAGTGGAAGATAGCTAGCCACGTCCTGCAAACAAGGGTTATGTACGAACAACACACCAGCGCGAACCTAGCAGAGGGGCTGAAAGAGACCGCGTTGGAGTGGAAATTAGAGAGGCCAGTTGCCATCACAACAGACAACGCCCGGAATATAGTAAATGCCGTGATTGAAGCTGGAATGTCCCCCCAAATCGGGTGTTTCGCACACACCATTAATCTTGCCTCTCAGAAAGCAACAGGTCTCAGTCAAATAGCCAGACTGCTAGGTAAAGTGAGACGCGTCGTGTCTTTCTTTCACCGTAGCCCAACAGCTGCACACATACTAGAACGCAAACAAGATATGCTTAGTCTGGCGAAACACCGTCTAATTCAGGACGTGGGCCACCCGATGGAACTCAAGTTATGATATGCTTGAAAGGTACCTGGAACAACAGGCAGCAGTGTACGCAGCACTGACAGAACAGGCTCTGAAGAAAAAGGACATAAGCACCTTGTCTGACCAAGAGGTGAAAATGGCTGAAGAAGTAATGGTCGTCCTGAAGCCATTAAAGACTCTCACAACACTCATAAGCACCGAAGCTACACCTTCAGCATCCATGATTATGCCCCTCAAAGCCACAGTTCTCCACTCTATGGAGCCAAAGGATGGAGACAGTGCCACAGTGACCCAAGTCAAGGCTGCCATCAGGGAAAACCTGGAGGACAGGTACTCCTCATGTCAAGACTTCCTCCAGAAATGCACAGCACTTGACCCAAGGTTTAAACCGCTTCCTCACGTGGATGATGCCTGCCGCGACAGGATCTACAACAGCCTCATCACCGAGATTGTGGCAATGGAAGAAGAGGTATTGTAGTAATAATAATAATAATAATAATAATATAAATATAAATATATAATATAAATACCATTCACAGCATTTTAAACAAATTCTTGCTCATTTTTATTTGTATTAAAAATATTTGTACTTTTATGTATTTTACAGCATGAGAAGACCAAAAGGACAGCAGCAGCCGCTTCATCCTCACACACAGAGGTATCTGAATCGCCTCCTCCTATCAAGAGGTCAGCGATGGCCGAAATGTTTGGTGAGCTCTTCCAGACTCGGGTAGGAGACAAGGACACTTTGCAGCTTGTCAAAGAAGAAGTTGCTGCATACAAGGCAGTGAACAGCATATCAGTAGACTCAGACCCACTTCTATGGTGGAAAACCAATGAGACTGCATATCCCCTCACTGCAAAGCTGGCAAAGCGCTACCTTGCCATTCCTGCAACCTCAGTCCCTAGCGAGAGGGTATTTTCAACCGCTGGGGACATTGTTACAGCCAGCAGATCTGCTCTGACAGCTGAAAACGTGGACAAACTTATCTTCCTAGCAAAAAATATGAAGATTTAGATTTACAATGAATTCCTTATAACTGGAACTGAGTGCTGCACTTTACATGTTGATTTTGTTTACTGTTAAAAAAGAATATATTTTTTATTTCAAACATTGTTTAATCTGAGAATATTTCATTTAACTTATTTGTACCAAGCAGCACTTTGAATTTATTTACGGTTTCCATTTGTATATTGACATTTTGGTTAAATAAACAACACCATGCTGAGGAAGAAAATGGTTTCGCATTTGGTTTCCATACTGTACCGAAAATGAACCGAACCGTGACCTCAAAACCGAGGTACATACCGAACCGTGATTTTTGTATACCGTTACACCCCTATTAATTACTGGAGGTTTGCCTTGAGTCGGACAATACGATACATATCACGATACGCATGATTCGATATATCCCGATACTAAAACAGTGGATGATATATTGTGATTTATCATTACTTCTAATAATACAACTACACCCTCAAGAGAACACAAGCATATGAAATATTATTTTTTTATCATGAGCACAGTGAATGCAACTTATTCATTTTTGTGAAAAATATGATTTAAAAAATCAATTCAGATCCATTTTAAATCGATTAAAGAATTGTGTAATGAAGTATCATGATATATCGCTAAATCAATTTTTTCTTACACCCCTATTAATTACGCACTCGTTTCACAATTTTATTATAACCAACCACCACAAACCAGGGATGTTCCAGTGTTTATTTTGAAAATCTGCTCACCCTCCTATTACTACTGCTACATTTTATATTTTCCCTTATATTAAATGAATAAATCCAAAGTAAATTTTGTATAGATATTACTAGAATGACAAACTAGTTGATTCAAAAACAAAAACTAGGACACTCGGTTTGTGGTGGTTGGTAATAAAATTGTGAATCAAGTGCATAATTAAGGAGAATTGTTGCACTCGGCCCATTCATGAACATGTGAGTCAGTATAGTCACATTTTCTTTGTGTTTTGGTCATTTTTAAGCAGCTTTTCTGTATTTTACCTAAACAAATGACAGTTTTTGCCTCTCTTTACTGTTGTCAGGGATCAGATTGGTCAAAAATATGGACACCTGGGATATTTCATGTATAAAATTGGGACAAATCAGTGGTTTTGGATAAATCTGCTGGGACAGGGGACAGAGCTCAAAACAAGGGCTACTACACTTCATATTATATTTCTCTTATGTTACATGAATAAATCAAATGTACACTTTGCATAAATGTTAACAAAATTACAAATAAAATGCATTGACAGGCTGAAATATTGACGACTTTAGCAACTTTCCTCAAACTTGCAGCCACTCAACTTTTTGCACTGACCAATTAAAGTTCAGATTAAATGTCAATATTCCACGTAAACAATTAAAATACCGCTATATTATTATTATTATTATTATTATTATTATTATTATCTGCATTTAAATATTAAAGGTAGCGACACAGCTCCAACTTTTATTTTTAGCCCTGTTACTATTTTACACTTGGCTGCAGGATGCTAACAGCTAGCTCCACTTTCGGCGCTAACACCCGCTGTTTTTGCGCATTTCTCGGACGCTTTGGCCGCACCTTTGCACCGCTTCAACGGACCCGGGGATGGCCACTCCGTCCCCCTCTCCGCTGTCGTACAAAACTCCGCACATGTCCAAAATCACGCCTTTTAAACTCTGTGCGCAAACCGGCCATCCCGCAGCCGCCATGATGGACTCCACTGCGCAGGCGCAAAACCGACCATCCCGCAGCCGCCATGACGGGCTCCACTGCGCAGGCGTGACACGGCACACTTTTTAAAAATATATTTTTTATTTTAATTTATTTATATTTATTTGTTATATTTATTTATTTTATTATATTTGTATTTATTTTAATTTTTATTGCAGATTTTCAACAAAAACAGCACCTTATAAAAGTAAACAGTCCAAACGAAAATAAAAGAAATTCCCAAAAACACAACAGTGAATAAAAAACATATTCACGTATAAAAGGGGCATTTTCAAAGCTCTAATTTAAAGCAATAATTCAAAAATTCATTCAAAAAAGACATATAGTGAGGCTGCTAACGTCTAGAATTGTTCAATTTAGTGATAGAAGCATGAAAATTTGCAGAAATACTGTTTAGCAAGGTAGTAACAATATTTGATATGGATCCAGACACAAATCAATTCCAGGGGGGAGTTATGGGCACAGCCTTATTTGGTCAACATGGAAACGAGGCTGATAAGAAAATGGTCTGTAAAGGGGTCGACAATTAGTCTTATCAACTATATATCACTATAGCAATGCTATATACACTACTCACTGTTAGTCGGCACTCACAAATCGGTCACGTGACCTTTATTTAAATTTCAACCGTTTTTTATGGGATCCCTGTGTTAAAAACATATTCTTGCAGAAAAATGTGCAGATTCTGGTAATGCTCTGGAAATTCTTTGACTTCAATTGACTTTTTTGAAATTTCTATGCATCATTCTGGTTTAAAAGTGTTTATGCAAACATCTAGATGTGATTGCAGAAAAAATGCAAAGTTCAAATGTCAGTTTTCAAACGATTTCTTATAAAAAAAAAAACTGATTTCGATCAGAGATTAAATCTCAATATCAAGTTGGACTCAGGTTGGACTAAATTACCTTTAAACATGCTCAATAGGCTAAAGTGCAAAGAAACTATAAAATCCATCATTAATTGCAGTACAATCCAGTACGTACTAGATTGGCTTTGCGACATTTACACCTCCCACGACAACCAACTTTGCAGCCACAGGAAATCAGTTCATAACATGAATCCTTAGCTTGGGATAGAGTAGACCAGTGAGGAACCCAACGGCCATCTTCGTGTTTCCATCCCCATTCGGAGGGGCATGGCAATGGAGGTTCTTTAAGAAGGGTCTGTCCCCAAATGTAGCTTCCTTGGAGAACAGCTCTATTCACAGGCTGAACCAATGATGCTCGAGTAGGTGGAATGTGTTCAAGTGTTCTTGCTTTCTTACAAAATAACTCTTGCCTAACTTCATTTACTTTCGACAAGGAACTTGTTCTGTCGTACATAAGGGTGACAAATCGCTCTATTGTTGACAGGCATGCATCATCTGGCCTCTCCATGAGTGTGGTCAGTACTGGTGTGAGGGCTGGAAAAACTTTCCAGACATCCCAAGCCGTTTTCTTTCCTCGTCCACTGAAGAAAGAAACAGTATCACATCCCGTCAAGGAATGAAATAGTGGTAACACACGGGCCTTGTTTCTTCCAAGAGCAGCTGCTATACTATGAACTGGAAAATAGTGTAAATTAGTCGATGATCCATGCGAGACCCACAGTTCATCCAATTGAAGAAGAGAGACTATTGAAATTGCCAGTACTAGAACATCTGTATCGTTGCTTCGAATCTTTACACGACGTAGACCATGTCGAGTAGCGTCAAATACATGGATCATCATTCTCGTATCGGCTTCTTCATGACTGCAGGGCGCCATGCTTGTCACATCATCATCAGTGTTGGATAGAACATTCTCTCCAAGTGTTGAAAATATTTGTTTGCCATGTGGAATCTCCAATTGAACGATCTAAAATTAAAGGCAGGTTTTAAAACATTGTGATAAATAATATTATTTAAGGTACACAATAATTTTTCAGTAACAAACCTTCGTAGAAAGAAGATTGAAAAGCTCTTCCTTGTTGCCATCAACTCGAAGAAAATCTTTCCAGTTTGATGGAATTCTGGTAGAAGGTAAGACCTTTCTTCTCTGACCTAGAGCACAGAGGATTAATTAGCAAATAATAATGCATCATTAAAATATGATATGAATCAAAATGCCTTTTATCATCTACAATACCTGAGCCACGCCTTTCCCTTGCACCACGCTTTAATGAATCTTCCTTGTAGACATCCCACACAATGTCAACATACTGAATGGTAGAACTGGTCTTTCGGTTTCCTCGCATTCACTGTACTCTGTATACGCTTTGTGCATTAAGATATTGAGGGCTGCAGCTGTAACCTGGTGAGCTCGTCTGGTACGGGTGACATGACTTGCAGATAGGTATGACTCTGCCACACCAGCTGATGAAACAGATGCATTGACCAAAGCCTCTGTCCATCCACTACCATGTACCCACTTTCCAAGAGCTTTCAATGCAGCCATCTCTATGTGCAGGCCTCCAAACATCAATACTATGTGATCCTCGTCATATCTTCCTTTGAGTCTCCACTGAATCTCTTTTGCCAGAGCAAAGAGCGGCTGATCTAGTACAAGAACAGGGGTTTGCGAGGGGTTTAAGTGGTGAATAGATTCACTGATAACATTCATCGAATGAGCTATCATAGCATGGGAGTGGGAGTTTTCAGTAAACATCGGTAGCAGTGACACAAGAGCTGGTTGGGGAGTTGATGCCATAGACTTCGATGCACGGTACGCTGCCCAAGATACATTTTCTTCTTTGCTTATTTCATCACCTGTCAAGATCTCCTTGGTATGATCTAGCCAATCATCTTCGTTGGTAGTCACTTCTTGACTGCTTGGTTTCAATTCACTCTCAGTATCTGGAACTTTCATATCTGTGGATGGAAGAGTCAGTGGAGGAATATCAGTGTAGTACGAGGGTAGAGAAGCAACTTTTTTGGTTTTGGAAATAACGTTTGGGTCGAATATATCAGCAGGTCTCTCTGTTCCTGGTTTGTCAGCTGTTGGATGTTGAACGAGACTAATAGCTGTTCCATGAAATGAGTCTTGGCTTGTTGTGGAGCTGGGATTATGGTCAAGGTTATCTAGACCTGCTGTAGTAAATACATCACTTCTTAGCTTGGACGGGCATACAACTCCATCCTTTTCGTATCGAGCAATGACAGAATTTGTCATTTCTGTTGAGATGGCTAGCATCCTGTCATACGAAATGCAGATGCCAAGTCTATAAAACGTGTCAATCAAAGACCTATCTCTTGTGGTTCCATGAATCTTAAGAGCTGCATAGATGGGAAATGGGCATTCCCTGTTTCTGACATGGTGAGTATAGCTACTATTACCGCTGGAGTTTTCACGGACACGCAATATGCTATTAAATACCACTAGCTGTGCAATTGTAAGACATGCTTGATTCTCTGTTGGATCTCTATCAGTCGTGGGCCCTTTCATTATCATATCCAAAAGTGTGGCCAATGATCTTGGAGCTGACTCTTTCTGGCAATCCTTGGTAAACTCTCCGTTGAAGGTATTGGATACTTGTAAAATTGCTCTTCTTATAATCATTGCAGCCCTTGCTAGAGCCAATGCTTCTGAGCCTCTATTTTTCTTAGCATCCAGTAAAGCACTTCCAATTTCATGGCTAAGTACAAACAACACATCTCGTCCTTGATTGTGTGCTGTTAGGTCTGGGAACGCTTCAAGAATTCGGGACTTCAATCGTGTCGAATTTACTTAACTACTATCACTTTCATGTTCCTTTAGTTTTGCACAGTAAAACTTTACAAGATCTGAGAGCTTTAACAAAGCTAGTTCTTCCATTTGTAGACTCTCATCCACAAAAGCTACAAGCTCCGCAAAAGCTAGTTCGTCTGCATCCATGGGGTTGAATGATATCTGAGATGAAGATGTCATACTCCTGGCTTGGTTGTACAACTTAACGAGGCAATTCAAATGGTACTTGGCATCCGATGCAACCAAATCACCAATCAATGCCAACTTGCTGATAAGTGAACTGTCATTGATAATGGTTGCACATTGTTTAACTTTCTCATCAACAACTAATGTAGAGGCTAGATGGAGTTTTTCTATTTTGTCATCCATATCACAGAAAAAACACTGGTTATTTGATTTCAAGTTTGTTACACTGGACCTTCTGGCTTTTATTGGGCTGTAAGGAGTTTCATCTGGGCTTGGTCGATCATTGTTTGACTGTGTGTCACCTTGTAATTTTCTTTTTCTTGCCCGCTCTAACTTTTCATTGCTGAATGCATTTCGGCATGTTTTGTGCCACTTGGCTTTATACTCACTCAGGTTATGCTCTATCCCCTTACCAGAATTAAGCTCTTCCATATCAACATTGAATGGTACTGAATCAATTTTCTGGAACTCTTGTAAGTTGGCAGCAAAAGAAGAATAGCTGGCTCCTACATCCTTTCGTTTCGAAAACGCTGGGCATTGTAATGTTTCTCCTGTTGTATTTGTTTTGCAAATGATACACTTCTCCCAGTCCATGGTAGCCATAACACAACAATGAATATGAGTGATTATAGTTTCCAGTTTCCTTTAGTGGTAAAGTACTTTGTTCTTTTCAAGTAATTTTATCGCCTACCAACACTCTCTGTAAGTACATGGAGGCAGCCATCTTGAAAACTGCTGTGGACTAGAAACTAGTTACCATTCTTCTTATGATTTACTCCAATGATACAAAGGTGAAAAAAAAAGAAAAAAGAGAGACATTGATTGACATTAGCAAATAATTTTGTGTTCTGAATCAAATTTTGACAATAGTTTTTTTTAACACAGGGATCCCATAAAAAACGGTTGAAATTTAAATAAAGGTCACGTGACCGATTTGTGAGTGCCGACTAACAGTGAGTAGTGTATATAGCATTGCTATAGTGATATATAGTTGATAAGACTAATTGTCGACCCCTTTACAGACCATTTTCTTATCAGCCTCGTTTCCATGTTGACCAAATAAGGCTGTGCCCATAACTCCCCCCTGGAACTGATTTGTGTCTGGATCCATATCAAATATTGTTACTACCTTGCTAAACAGTATTTCTGCAAATTTTCATGCTTCTATCACTAAAGTGAACAATTCAGACTTTTTTGGACGTTAGCAGCTTAACTAATAAGAAAATCAGCCTCTTTTCTCTCATTTAGGCCCAATGAGCTCACAAAAAGTTTCAGCTCATTCGTCAAGTGTGTTATGTTTGGTTTAATCTTAATTAGAACGTCTTAAAAGTTTGGGTAAAAGAAATAAAAATCAACAAATTTATATTGCGCTATTTTTCTGACCTGTGTTCTGCAGTTTCCTCATCACAAACACACCTGGAATTGTGTTTCGTTTTATTCACACACGTTTAACACACAAACCTGCAGATTTAGAGTTGTCTCACACGTAAAACACTTTTTGACCTTCAACATACAATAGTAAATCCGATTATATTCATTAATTCATGCAAACATTAACCACAAAGCCTCGGCACAGGAGAAATTCAAACTGTCACCTGGTCAAACATTTATTTCGGTCGAAGTAGTTGTAGCTCCATCCTCCAACCTAAAACTAAGAGAACAATAGTGACCAGATCAGGGCCAGAGGTGTGAAAGTTGCTCATTATGGGCCTGAATGATTGAATAGGCTAATTGAATAGGCCTGTCTAACTATCAGAAACTGTAAACAAGCAGAGTGTTAGTTTCAGCTTCACTTCAATGAGGAAAAAAACGGAGGTAGTGTTGTTCTCCCCCAGTGATGCCGCTGTGGTTCCTCCTACACAGTTGGGCTCCTTATCCCAGTAGTGACAAATTTAGGTGTGAAAATGGACTGTGGTTTTTTCCGTGCTTTTATTACCTCTCGTTTAGATGATTGTAATTCACTACACGGGTCTCAGTAAAGCCTCATTTTCCCGCTCGCCTTTTAACTGGATCAGGTAAATTTCACTACATTTCCCCCGTCCTTCAGTCTCTTCAGTGGCTCCCCGTGCACTTTCTGGACGACTGACGATTCTACACATGTTAACCCCTGAAGATCTAAGGGCAATTTTAGTACATTTCTCCTCGCCTGGATTTTTTTCTTAATTTTGCTTTTAAAACTGCCCCTTTTACCCCTAATGAAGTGTTCTACCTCCTTTTGTTCAGTCCAACCTGTTATTTCACAATCTGCTGCTGTAGTTGTGTCATGAGGCTGTGAGAAAAGCTACAGGACCAGAAATAGAGATGAAAAAAACAAAACAAAACAGGAAATAATATTCACACTCTTTTATACAAAACACACAACAAACATGTACAAACAACTTTTTGGACATAAAAAAGGCTTAATTTAGGCCCTTTTCTACAAAAATGCAAAATCTCAAGTCTGTAAGTAAATTAAAAATCTCCTTATTGCCCTAAAAACAAAAAAAGTGCAGTGGCTCCATGACTTTCCTGGTCCAGTCCTGGAAACAGCTCCTGTCAGGTCCAGGGCCAGAGCCACAGCACTTCTGCATTTCCAGGGTGGAAATTACATTTGGATTTGTTCATTTGGACTGAAATAAACCTTTAATTAAAAATAGAAAGAGATGCACAATTACACACACCAACATGTGTCATTTTCCATGTGTGTGAGAATTAACTCCACTTAGAGCGACTTTTTCCCTCGTTCTAAACACACACAGTCAGAGGAGTCGACCATCTTGACTCACTTCACTCTTTGGCAAAGTTTGGCTCGATCAAAATGGACGGAGCGCATGAGTTTGGGGAAAACAAAGTTCCTATTGGACACTCGTTTTGCTCCCGTCATCACACAGCGTGAGTGTGACGTAGGATAAAGCCGCAGAAATGTACGGAAACCTCTATGTCTGCACTTTCAGAGGGGAAAAGGAAGTTTCTGTCTTTTACCGTTAAAGTTCTGTGCGGTTATAGAAACATATTCCTCTGAGTCGTGTACGATGTCGTGGGTCTTCGAGGGTTAACCACAAAAGTATCTCATTAACGCAGGGAGAGGTTTTCCCTCATTTAAATTATTGGGTCTTTTCACCACATTATAATCCCTCTTTTGTTCTTCTTGTTTGCTTTACGCACGGGGGCGTGAAATATTCCGCAGTGTGGCATTTTACTTATCCAGCTTTCTGTCTGGCATTTATTCCCGTACAGCTGCACACATTCTTACTCTAAGCACGATCGCTTCTCCACAGATCTGACTGTAACTTGCCCCGGTCGCGCAGCCTCCTTGTCACCGTGGCGATAGATCAGTTTAATGCCATACTGTGGAACATTTCAAACAAAACGGATCAGAAAGGCCAGACAAGGCGGGTTTATTTGTACAGCACGATTTGTCCACATAGTAATTCAGTGAATTTAAGGAAAACAGAAGAAATACGTTAAAATCACAAAACAAACGAAATAAAAATAAATACAAATAAAATAATACATAAAAATAATATATAAAAATATGAAATATCTAATGTAATAGAATAATAAAAATAAAATGATAAAATAAATTAATAAAATAAAATAATAAAATACAAATAAAAATAATACATAAATACATTAAATATTAAATAATGAAATAAAAATATAAAAAATAAAACAATATGATAAAATAATAAAATACAAATAAAAATAATACATTAAATATTAAATAATAAAATAAAAATATCAAAAATAAAATAATAAAATGCAAATAAAATACAACACAAAAATAGTAAAAGTTACATAGTGCATTTTTTAATCTCTCTAAATACAGTCTGTAGCCTATAGTTTAAATGCAAAGGTAAAGTACGGCACAAGAATGTGTTTTTCAGCCGTACGTTTTAGTGTAACACGGAGGAGTCCATTTTAAAAGGAGTTATTTTGTTTTGTCTGCAGAGATACGCCGTGAAACATGACCCTGGACACTGCCTTTTTGAACAAAGAAACTCCGGTCCAGCAGAGAAGAGACAGAATCATCTCACAAACCCTGATTATTTTTTAATGTTTCCACCGAGGCACGACTCCAAAACAGAGGCTAAAGAAACAACAACTCACTGTTCGAGAGTCTGAAAGTTCAATCGATGTCAAACCAGGATTTTGGGAAAAGCTGAAGGAAGAGCGGACGTGTTTGTGTCGAGTGATGAAGGGTGTCATTTCCTTTTATTCAATTCAATTCACCAAAATCTCAACAGATAAAATAAAGCACGGTCCGTATTAGTGGGAGTTTTCATTAGCCGAGGGGTGACGCGCCTAAAAGAAAATGCGTTGATGTCCTGTTGTCAGGTGGAAGAGGAAGATTTTTATTAATTACGTTGGTATTTTGTCATGAAAAACACACAAAATCATAAGTAATAATTTCTATTTTTGAAAAGACCCAAGAACTCACTGCAGTACAACAAAAAAATCTGCATTCTGACTTCATATTTGTTTCGTCAAAGTCGTCTGAAACCAGGGAATGCGTCAAAGGTGGAGCTTGGCAGTTCCAGATGATTCTAGTGAAGGCGTATGGAGTTTAAAAACACAGTGGAGCACTTCTTGTATCACCACATGACATCACAAGGTGGAACAGAGTGTTTTTTTGTTTTTTTTGTGTTGAGAGAAGAACTCAGCCTAAACCAGGGTGTCCAGACGTCCCTGTTTCCCCGGGACAGTCCCAGTCCTGAGCCCCGTGTCCTCTGTCCCAGCAGATTTACCCAAAACCACTGATTTGTCTTTTGCAGAAACTGTATTTCAGTGTTTAGTTCTCTGAAATCTTGAGCAATTTAACTCTGAAGCAACAATATTCTTAAAACAGGAAATAGGTCACTTGATTTGGATGTTTTCTTTCTTGCGATCCTCAATTTGTTTTTTACTTCCCAGCAGATTTATCAAAAAAAATGACTGATTTGTCCCAGTTTTATACAAGAAATGTCCCAGGTGTCCCTATTTCTGACCAGTTTGATCCCTGCCGACAGTAAAGAGAGGCATAAACTGTCATTTGTTTTGGTAAAATACAAAAAAATCTGCTTAAAAATGACCAAAATACCAAAGAAAATGTGACTAAACTGACTCACATTTTAGCGATGAACTGATTACGCAATCATTTCACTGTTTTATTATCAACTATAACCCAAACCAGGGGTATTTTAGTTTAATAATCTGGTCACCCTGCCCTTTGTGTGTTAAACATGTGTGAAATAAACAAAACCAGGGTGTCCAGACGTCCCCGTTTTCCCGGGACAGTCCCAGTCCTGAGCCCCGTGTCCCCCTGTCCCAGCAGATTTACCCAAAACCACTGATTTGTCCCAGTTTTAGTCCCTATTTTTGACCAATCTGAACTAAACCAGGACTAAACCAAGATTAAACCAGGATTACATCAACTTCAAACCAGGACTATGACAATTTTGACTAAGCTGATGCCCGCCAACAGTAAAGAGGAGCATAAAGTGGCATTTGTTCTGCCAAAATACAAAAAAACGTGTTTGCAAATGACCATAAAGCAAAAAAATATATAAAAAAATGCAACAACAGAAATCCCTCAGATCATGACTGACACCAGAATGCACAATGTTAAACGCTTTTTTCACAGTTTTATTTATACTGACCCAGGTGTGTCCCAGTTTAGACTTTAGAAAATCTGGAAAGTGAATTCAATATGCAAGAGGAAGATTGGATTAAAATTCAAAAGAACATAAGGAGGACTATTCCTCTCCCTACCGGTGAGAATACATGTGGAAATGCACCGTACGCTTCTTTAAAACACCGGCACAGAGAGGTCCAAAGGCGGATACATCAGGTTTGGAGCTGCCCCGAACTGAATTAGTATTGGGAGAAAATTAAACAAAACATTTAGAGCAAAGAACCAAAATAATGGATGAGTGACAAACTACCCAATTTGGAGCACTGGATTAATATTGTCGAAGAGATTTCATAAATGGAAAGACGTCAGTGCAGATGCAAAACCTTCCAAGGAATCTTTGGCGAGCACTTGTTTCCGGTTGTCGCAAATTTGCAAAATACCCAAATTTCTACAAATTTTTTTTTTGCTCAATTTAATAATCTCTATTTAATTTACCATCTACTTAAAGGCAAAAACACACACACAGAAAACATTTACATCTGTATAAATCCAGGCGTTAAGGGGTTAACACCGAACGTTAAAAAAAAAAAAAGATAAGAAAAGGAAAGGGAACATCGGTGACGTTCCCTGTTCACTGCTACTCAAATGTTCAAATATGAGTTTTTTCTTGCTTTTTTTATGTGAAAGAAGGATGAAAGAAAAATAATAAATTGTACGTTTGTGATTTGTAACGGTCGTCTCTATTTGATTGTTAATAAAAATAATTAAAAAAAACTGAATACAAAAAAAAAAAAAAAAGACTTTAGAAAATGTGGTCACTCTAAATGAGGAAACATAATCATACCGTACCGGAAAATAGCGTTATATGAGCCCTCTGACATGTGTTTATTACGCACTCGTAATCCTGTAGCGACGTTGCGGCATACCGGTGTCCGTGACGTCACGACGCACACCCCCCTACGCGTCACACTCCGCATAAAACCGCCGCTCCGCGCTTCCCCACCGGCTCCTGAGAGACTGTTACCGCGGATTTAACTCTCCGAACAGGTACGAATCACGCCTTTTCCTACAATTACATCCCGGGTTTTAATTTAACCCCGTAAATCCAGTCGTTTTGCACGGTCGCGCTCTCTAAATTCATTTGATTCACATTTGGAATAAGGTAAGAGGATGCTACTGATGCTAGCCTGTTAGCTCTGCGTAAAAGGAGCGTGAGGCTGGTGCCATTTAACACCATGAAGAGAATTTAAAACGCTTAAGTCATTATTTATGCGGGTGGTTCTCGCCTTGTACCTGTGTAATAACGCTGCAGCGCCACAGAAATCTAATTAGTTTGCAGGTAATTGATAGAAAATGCAATAGGTAATTTTAAAGCTCGTCTATCAATTCATCCTTTACACATTATTTCTTTACGCATTGTTATACTAAAGAAATATTCAACTTAAAATGCACACACGTTGAACCAAATCGTGTATAATATGAATAAAGTGACATTATTTTGCTTTTTTATTATTATCATTATTTTGTTACACATTTAGCCTTAGCCCTGCAGATTAACACGTGTAAATTTCAGCAAACGCGTCTCCGACAGAACCTCGTGGATGAACAGGCTGTGGGTAGAAGTGGGTTTAGTTCTTGGGTCTTATTTTAGCCCCAGGACTCGTCACGCGTGTGGGTGTGAGTGGGTCTGGACCTATCACACGCGCGGAGCGGGGGGACTGCGCCATCCTACGTGGCGTCACCAGGTGCTCTTGTTGACATTGTGCCCACGGACTACGCAAGTGTTTTCGTATTTTACTGCGGATTTGCGTAGTTTTCCGTAGAGTTGAGTAGATAAGAATTGTACTTGAGTAAAAGTGCAGTTACAAATACTTGTGCTCAACTAGGAGTACAGAGTAGTAATAACTAAAGTATGAACATAAAGAAACCAGCAACCAGTCTGGACTTAATGTCTGATTTATAATTTGAAGTGAATTTCATTTCAAGGATAAAACATTAAGTCTTATCTAAACAAAATGTGGTATTATGTAAGATTTTTCAAGGAGGAAGTGGATTCCAACAAAAACAAATCTTCTATTCACTGTTTTACTGTTTAACTTCTGTTCTGTCTTTGCCTGTGATTTTGATCATCTAATACACAAAAATGAATTTATCCTGAATAGTTTTAGGGTGTTGATCAGAACTAATATCAACATTTTTACTCATAGTTTCTGGATAGATCTGTTGTGTAACAGACTGTTGGACTTGTGCCAGTATTTACTTAGACTCAGGAGCGTCGCTCCTGTTTCACTGTATTGATAAAGAAAAGTACAAGAGAGTGGAATCAAACTCCAGAAATGAAAATGTGCTCAAAATGGGACAAATATTGTCATTTTTTTGCTGTTGTCACTCATGTCGTGCATTTTACACTTCATTTTACAATTTTGTGCATTATTCACTCACTCCTAGGGGCTGCCCCGGGGCAGACTGATGGAGGCAAGACGTTTAATCTGTGCCACTGATCCCACCAACCACCACCAACACTAACGCACTCACCACTTTCGTACAGGGCAATATGTGTCAAGTGTCTTGCCTAAGGACACAACTAAAGAATGTTCTACTCCGAGTGGGAATCGATCCTCCAACGTTTGGCTGGTGGACGAGCGCTCAAACCACTGTCCAGGTTATTTAGATTATTTGGTTTTAGGGTGAAATTCACTTCTGTTCAGTCTTTGCCTGTAAATGTTTTTGAGCAGAATAAACGTTCAGTCAAAAGACCCGAGCCACAAAGGTTAAACTCACTGCAAGGTTAAACTCGCTGGGATTAAAATGGCTGCTGGATCATTGTCCAAAATGAAAGGAAAGTTTGGCTCAGCACATTGCAGCTCCAGGCTGAATCAGAGCAGGGACCTGTTTAAAAAGCACCTTCAGTTACTCTGCCGATGTGTGGATTTATTTAGTTGGTGCTAGTATATGGAGACAGGTCAGAATTCTCAGGGGGAATTTCCAGCGTATCTGTCAGACTGCAGATTTGTTGACCTCGTTTATATCTGAAATGCCTGGGCCTATCCACACGGCCAATGCCAGACGGTGACTGTCATGTCATTTCAGAGGGAGTTTTAACAGCATAAATCAGCTCACCTGTTGTAGCTCCAAGTTAAAAAATAAAAAAGATAAAAAATAAAGTTCAGTAGCTGTTCATAGCTTCAGACGGAGTAGTGCCTACAGTTAGCGTCACACCCTCAGGGAATGTTCATGGCATAAATCGGACTTTCCCTTGACCGTTCCTTGGTGTTTTGCAGATTTTCCAGCATGAAGCGCGCGGTGTTCCAGCTCGGCCGGTCTCTTCCTCGGTTCCTTCACTCCGGCTCCAAACTCACGTCGTCCACGGCCGCCTCCAAACTGCAGGGCGGCGCTCTCACCTCGGAGGACATCTTCGCCCGAGAGGACAAGTACGGCGCCCACAACTACCACCCGCTCCCCGTGGCTCTGGAGCGAGGAGAGGGTGAGACTCACACAGCACCGACAACACAGCACGGCTTTAAACCTTTTTATCTTCACGGAGACCAAACCAGACCACGTTACAGGTCAGATCTGTGGAGAGGCGGCCCCGCCCACAGTCAGAACGCCTGTTTTTCTAGGGATTTTTGAGCTATAAAACCACCTGTAGCTGAATAAATGTAAAGTAAAGCTGTTTAAAACCCTTTTACTACCACAGGAATCGCAAATTACCATAACTCCTCGCTACTTTGTGCAATTTTAATCATTCAAACAGCCTGAAAACTGTGAAACGGGGCTTGAAAGTGGAAGAAAATTCAATTCCTTTTTGCCCTTTTCGTCTTATAACACACAGTTTTAGTTATTTCATTACATAAGAATGGTAAATACTTGACAGTTCTAATTCTCCTGGAAAAGGGTGTAAATTATTTACACACAGGGCATTTTTTGACACAATTATTGACAAAAAATAGACCATTCAGTTCAATTCAATCTTTGTTAAGAACACGTAATATCTGGTTTATAGTAAGCAAGTGTGTAAAAAATAAGAATAATCATAAAAAAAAGAAAAACAGACAAAAAAGACCAGATGTTTCAGTAAATATAGCTATTATTATAGGGTTCAAAGGCCACTAAACACCAAAATCACTTTTTCCTCCTGATTCTCTGTGTAAATGAGTCTAAAATAGAAATGTACACCTCTCCCTGGCCTTATTTTGGCATTTTAGTACATATTTTAGTGCATATTTTGGGACTTTTGGGTCAAAGCCGTGTCTTTAGGATCAACTACGGTCAAAACATTTGAGTTTTCATCTCGGACTAACGGCCCCAGTGAGTCAGACGCAGGTTATAGACTCTTTTAGTGTTAGTAAACAGTAGTGACGTAGGCTCGGTTATGCATTTTGGCAACATAAGTACGGCAGAACTCAGCGGCTCGTCGAGCTACGCGAAAGGATTATCGTCAAAAGATCGAGAATATTTCCTCCTCAAGGTGAACTTTGACAAACGGCGTCCGACTGCCAGATCCTCATGCGATCAGTGAGTAAAACTTTAAAACTTTAGTCCGCCGGTAGAATATCGATTCTGACAAACACACACAGAACCAACCAGACATTTTGGTGCTGGAAATGTTTTTTTATCTCCGTCTCCTTCTGTCCGTGTTCAGTCTGAATGAACGGGGAACAATGACAGTTCCGTTGCCAAAAAGCAGGCGCAGCTTTGTCTGTTTACGTACGACGCGACGAGCGCAGACTCTGGCGTCTCCGGGCGGGACGTGAGGAGCTCCTCTCAGCACCGACCCGACCCGGCACCACCGGGAACCACCATGTCCCGCCGGGTCTGGAGAAAAGGGAAACGGCGCGATCCGAAGCGCACCGGTCCACGCCGCTTTGGATTGTTCTCGCTGTCGGTCGGCTGTCAGTCATCGCTCCAGAGCCCGCCCCCTAACCCACTGGGATCCGCCCACTCTGGAGGATGTTTCAGATTTTGCTTAGGGGCGGAGTAAAGCTTCAGGAGGGGGGTTTAACGGCTCTTTAAAGTTATACCGTGGAACATTCCAGGCAGAGCAGTGGCGTACAGCAGCTATTAGAGATGTCCTGATCAAGATTTTTTGGCTTCTGATCTGGACAGATTTTTTTTAAGGAGTGCTCTTTCCGATACTGATCCAATCTGTTAGCGGCGTCTCTGTAACGTAGAGTCGTGAAGGAAGCTCGTACCTTGACTCCAAAAAGTCCATTAGACGACAAAAGCCGATGTTTCCACGACAGACGGCGGTCGATCGTCTAAAGTTATGAATTCGACAATCCTCTGTGTTATTTTCTTGGACTTGTCGCCATTTCGACGTAGCTTTTCTCTTCTTTGAAACTCCTCCGCCAGTGTTTGCTGCTGTGGCTTTACTCGTCCGGATGATTCTTTTGTAAGTGACGAATCACATTAGTTGTGTTAAAGTGGCTCCGCTGGTTCCTCCAGGAGAAACTGTTTGTTTGCAGCGTTTGCGTCGCTGTTTCACTCTCGTTCTGTTGTCGTGAAAAGTCCCACACAGCGACACGGCGAAGTTTTGATGTACGGCTGCCGTAAAGCGCGACGATGCTGCAAAAACATGTGAAACTGGATCAGTCCGAACACGTGACTGAATCCGATACTGCCCGATACTCATAAAAGAGCCGGATCAGGAGCCCATACCGATCAGTGATACAGTAAATCTAACAAAGTATTTATGTAGATTCTGTTGTCTCCTTCAGGGATCCATGTGTGGGACGTGGAGGGGAACCGGTACTACGACTTCTTGAGCGCCTACAGTGCGGTGAACCAGGGCCACTGTCACCCGAAGATCGTCTCTGCTCTGACGGCTCAGGCCTCCAGACTCACCCTCACCTCCAGAGCCTTTTACAACGACGTCCTGGGGGCGTACGAGGAGTTCATCACCACGCTGTTCGGCTACGACAAAGTGCTGCCCATGAACACAGGTCAGTGCCGAGGAAAACACCGGAGAAAAAACTGCCGCACGTTTCTCTGATCTGGCCAAGATTTTAGAACTCACGTCAGGTTATTCATCTTGTTTTCAGGTTTATTATCGACTTATTACACCAGAGACGCCTCATTCTAGTCTAGAGGTCGTTTATTTGAACAGAACTTGTCCAGTAACATGATCTTGCTGCACGGACAGATCATTTCACTAGTTTTAAGTCATTTTCTGATCGATTTAACTCTTTTGGCCAAGCTGTGTACTGTATTAGTTAGTTAACCTATATATACATACTAAAAAAAAATCATTCTATGTATTGTATTAATTACACACGCAAGTTATAAAATATCTCAACACATTTGTTCATATACAAACAAACAAAACAGAACTATGTGGTTTCACACGCACACAAATGGAGTGAATACAGAGTGTCAAATTACTCTTCAGGAATGGTCCACGAGTGAGGCACAAAAGATCGACAAAATGACAGGAACAAGGCCCGACATTTGGTCATTTTATTATGATATAAAACTCTGATTGTCTAACTCAGAACAACAGAGCGCCTGACGATCGTTTGTGCTGCAAAAAGTTTCGTTTGTGCTGCTTTAGTTTTGGAGAAATTGACGATTCTTTTACAGGTCAAATTGGGGTCAGTCCCACAGGAAGCTTCAAAATGCTCGAAAACGCCCAAAATGGAGTCAATCGTTTGTGCTGCAAAAAGTTTCGTTTGTGCTGCAAAAAGTTTTGTTTGTGTGATTCTGGTTCTTCAGATATTCACAGTTTTATTTTGGTCGATGACGTCGTCCAGAACCTCAGAATGTGAAACAGCCTCAAAACAGCAGAAAATTATATGAAACATTTGTATTTGGTTTGTGCTGTGACAATTTTCATTTGTGTGAGTTTATTTTTCTAAAATTAGTCATTATTATTTCTGTGGTAATTATAGGACGTCATTTCTGCTCAGCGACGGCGACAAACTCCACAAAACCAGTGAAGAGAAACGATCTGAGGCTGTGGAAAAGTCTGTTTCAGTTTTTAGTCATTTGCTTTTGATTCATATTTTATAGAATAACACAAACTTTTCCACAGCCTCAGATCGTTTCTCTTCACTAGTTTTGCTAAAGTCGCCGCCGTCAGCTGAGCGGAAATGACGTCCTATAATTACCACAGAAATAATAATGGATCATTTTAGAAATAAATTCACACAAATGAAAATTGTCACAGCACAAACCAAATACAAACGTTTTGCATAATTTTCTGCTGTTTTGAGGCCGTTTCACATTTTGAGGGGCTGGAAATAAAACTGCAAATATCTTAAGAACCAGAATCGCACAAACGAAACTTTTTGCAGCACGAAAGAAACACAAACGACGGACAGTTTTTGTGCAGGTGCAGTGAAGAGGATTTTTTTTCTCTTGGATTTTTTTTATGGGTTCAGATTTCAGTCTCAAATGCGAACGCTCCTGAAGCTATTTGTACCGTTCTAATCACACAAAACCACGGTGTATTTGTGAAACTGGTTCACCGCGTCCTTTTTAGGGTGCGGTGAACCAGTTTCACAAACACACCGTGTGCATCAAAACAAACACGACAAAGAGGATTGAGAAATAGCCCTGATTTCTGCAAAATGAACAAACAAACCGCTGCAATCTGTAAATCTGAGATACGAGAAGTGGATATTTTGTTCTGAACGACACAAGAATATTCAAGAGACGTTTTAACAGAGAAGAGGAGGCGAATGTAAAAAAGTAAATGTAGTACTGCACTTAAATACAAGTTTTAGATATCTGTACTGTACTGTGCTTAAATAGATTTTAACGTGGATACTTTTCCTTTTCCTTCACTTCATTTGAGAGCAGGTATCTGTACTTTCTGCTTCACTACATTTTTGGACAGGACCGAAAAGTAAAAGTACATTTTACGACACGAGTCCGAGACCTGCTGAAAAGGCCGAGGCTTTTATTTTTAACGTGTTCGTAGTCTGAGCAAAGAGAAATATACAAATAAAAACCGTAACAAAACTGAGCACTTCTTCCACCGCAGATTTCCAGATGTTTTGTCTGTTTTGTTCCAGGGGTGGAAGCCGGAGAAACGGCCTGTAAACTGGCTCGTAAATGGGCCTACACCGTGAAGGGAGTCCCCAAGAACCAGGCCAAGATCATATTTGCAAGTAAGAACCCACAGTTTACGCGTGCATATTATAATTCGGTGCTGAAATCCGGTGTGTTTAAACCTAAAAATGACTGTGTGCGCGTTCTGAGCTTTTACACGATTTACTGAGAATGAGAAAAGACTTGTTTGTGTCACCTTCAAGTGTGAAAGTACCTTTTTAAATGTTTTTATGTATTGACTCTGCACCGCCAATTCCCTCACTGTTTTTTTAATTTACTTATTTATTTGATAGGGACAGTACATATGAATGAACACATGTAAATAACAGTGTAAATATGTCAGATTAGAGCAAAGACGCTCATTTCCATCTGTTGTCCCGATGGCAAGTGACACAAAAAAACACTGTAACACATTACAAAACAAACGTTATATTCCTGCATTGTTATATTCTTTTTGTCTTATAGAGTTGATTCTTTTCTACTTCATTTCATTTTATTTATTGCATGTTTAGTCGTGTTTGTCTTATGTTCGCTCCAAGTGTCGCAGCAGTTTCCTGATGTCGTGAACCTGTTCACTCATATCTATTTATCTTGTAACTGACTAGTGAACAATACTTTTTTACCAAATTAATGTTGAAATATGGCGACTGAAATCTTCCGTGTAGATATTAAAGTGTAATAATGGTGAAAAAAAGGTGTTTATTCTTTTTTTGACATTTTAGATTGAATAAATGCTGCCGTTTTTGTTATTAAAAGGTATTTTTTTATTGGTTAATTATCGCAGCCCTAAAAAACTCTAGGGGTGTAACAATAACCGAAATATCGTCAAAGGTCTCACAATAATATGGACCATGACAATAAATGAACAGTTCTGATGCAGAAATAGCTTTAAAAAACCAGAGGGAACTACATAGACCATGATCCTTTGCTCCGTTTCAGCGCAGACGACATGAAGAAATAACTGTTCTCAGCACTTTTACATCTTCATTCGTCTTGTGAAGCATTTTTAGAGGAAAAAGTCGCAGATTCACCACAAAATATTGCAATAAATATCGTAGCGCGAGATGTTTATGGTGAAAATATCGTACAGAGAGATTTGAACATTGTTACGCAGCTTCTAAAAACATTTCTTTGCGTTTAAAGATGGAAACTTCTGGGGCAGGACGCTGGCGGCGATCTCCAGCTCCACCGACCCGAGCAGCTACGAGGGCTTCGGTCCGTACATGCCCGGGTTTGAGCTCATCCCGTACGACGATATTCCTGCTCTGGAGGTAACGCGGAACACCACAGGACTCTTTTCGGTTTGGGGTTCGTGAGTAATGGCACGAATGTTTCTCTCGTCTCAGAACGCGCTCCAGGACCCGAACGTGGCGGCGTTTATGGTGGAGCCGATCCAGGGCGAGGCCGGAGTCGTGGTGCCGGAGCCGGGATACCTCACCAAAGTCCGAGAGCTGTGCACCAAGCACAACGTGAGTCTGAACTTCAAAATAAGACCATTATAACAGGGTTTTATTCTGAAAAACACCTCACCAAAGTCCGAGAGCTGTGCACCAAGCACAACGTGAGTCTGAACTTCAAAATAAAACTATTATAACAGGGTTTTATTCTGAAAAACACCTCACTAAAGTCCGAGAGCTGTGCACCAAGCACAACGTGAGTCTGAACTTCAAAATAAGACCATTATAACAGGGTTTTATTCTGAAAAACACCTCACTAAAGTCCGAGAGCTGTGCACCAAGCACAACGCGAGTCTGAACTTCAAAATAAGACGATTATAACAGGGTTTTATTCTGAAAAACACTTCACCAAAGTCCGAGAGCTGTGCACCAAGCACAACGTGAGTCTGAACTTCAAAATAAGACTATTATAACAGGGTTTTATTCTGAAAAACACCTCACCAAAGTCCGAGAGCTGTGCACCAAGCACAACGTGAGTCTAAACTTCAAAATAAGACGATTATAACAGGGTTTTATTCTGAAAAACACCTCACCAAAGTCCGAGAGCTGTGCACCAAGCACAACGTGAGTCTGAACTTCAAAATAAGACCATTATAACAGGGTTTTATTCTGAAAAACACCTCACTAAAGTCCGAGAGCTGTGCACCAAGCACAACGCGAGTCTGAACTTCAAAATAAGACGATTATAACAGGGTTTTATTCTGAAAAACACTTCACCAAAGTCCGAGAGCTGTGCACCAAGCACAACGTGAGTCTGAACTTCAAAATAAGACTATTATAACAGGGTTTTATTCTGAAAAACACCTCACCAAAGTCCGAGAGCTGTGCACCAAGCACAACGTGAGTCTGAACTTCAAAATAAAACTATTATAACAGGGTTTTATTCTGAAAAACACCTCAAAATCTGAGTCTGAACTTCAAAATAAAATGATAATATAGGCTTTTATACTGAAACACACCAAGTACAACATGATTCTGAACTTTAAAATAAAATAACACAGCCTTTTATTCTGAAAAAGACCAAAATCAACTTGAGTCTGTACTTCAAAATAAAAGAATGATAACACAGGCTTTTATTCTGAAAAACACCAAGTACAATGTGAGACTAAACTTCAAAATAAAACTATAATAATACAGGCTTTTATTCTGAAAAATATCAAACACAACACGAGTCTGAACTTCAGAATTGAACAACAACTTTTATTTTGAAAAATATCAAGCAGGTGAGTCTAAACTTCAAAATAAAATGTTACTAACACAGGTTTTTATTCTGAAGAACACCAAGTACAACATGAGTCTGAACTTCAACATAAAATAATAAAAATACAAGTTTTATTTTGAAAAAAAACAAAATCAACTTGAGTCTAAACTTCAAAATAAAACAGCAGCAATACAGGTTTTTACTCTGAAAATCACCAAACACAATGCGAGTCTGAACTACAAAAGAAAACATATCTAAAAACTTAAGCTTTTATTCTGAAAATCACCAAACACAATGCGAGTCTGATCTACAAAATAAAACATATCTAAAAACTTAAGCTTTTATTCTGAAAATCACCAAACACAATGTTGAGCCTAAACGTCAAAATACAATTATAATAACACAGGCTTTTATTCTGAAAAACACCAAATGCAACGCGAGTCTGAACTATAAAATAAAACATGTAAAAACAGGCTTTTATTCTGAAAAACACCAAATGCAACGCGAGTCTGAACTATAAAATAAAACATGTAAAAACAGGCTTTTATTCTGAAAAACAAACACAATCAGAGTCTGAAGCACAAACACACTCTTCTCCTCGAGGTGTTTTATTTCACCTGTGAGGACGAGCGGTGGTTTAAACTCGACGGTTTTTCTTGAGTTTTCAGACTTACAAATTTAAAAACTTTATAGGCCGTGTTTGCTGATGCGAGCATTATTTCGCCACGTAAGTGATGAACATTCCACCATAGAGATAAATGTAGAACCCCCCCGTTTTAACATCACTGCAAGGTTTAAATTCTTGATCCGAGCGCTTTTAGATTGTCCCAAGGTCAAAATGTGCTCATTCTGCTGCAGTCTGAGCCTTAATCTGTAACTGTTTCTGTCTGAATCTCAGTCTCTGTAAAACTTTAAGCTTTTACTGTAACTGTGCGATGTCACGTAACTGACCCAAGACGGGTTTAAACAGGAGTATCAGATGCCCTCCCGCGCTCCACAGACCTGTCATGTTCCTGTTTCGGCTTGAAGACCTTTCAGCTGACGACAGCCACAGGGTTTGGAGCTGATAAACGCAGCACCGTTCTAAAAATTTAACTTTTTTTTTCACAATTTGGCCATTTTATAACTTTGAAATTTAAATCCTAACATAACACGAGGGAATTTCTTCACTGTGACCTCGAAACATAATGTACACAGGCCCAAAACTCCTCTAACGCACATAAAGAATGTTATTTTACAGATAACATGATAAGAAAGCACTTTTAGTTTGTTGAAATAATGTTAAAATATTGGGGAAAATGTGTTTCTTGTGTAAATTGTGCATAGCAAAATGTTTTTTCTAGTGTGATATGATCAGTTTGGGAAAATAGAACTACTTCCTTTAATTTAACATATTTTTCAACTTTTCACTTGAGAGAAGTGGAACTAAACACTAAATAATCTTTTTTTTTTTTTGCTTCTAAACAGTGCATATGGTGTTTTAATGACATTGTCTACTGTCCCTATTCATTTTTTTAAAGATACCGTTTAAAAAAAACTTTATTTAGTTTTTTTTGGCAGAGAAAACCACACTGCAAACGTCTCACAATAATATCGTGGAGCGTCACAATATATCGAATCCCGAGTCTCTTTGCTTAAATGAACAGTTCTGATGCAGAAATAGCTAAAAAACAGAGGGAACTACATAGACCATGATCCTTTGCTCCGTTTCAGTGCAGACGACATGAAGAAATAAATGTTCTGAGCACTTTTACATCTTCATTCTGTGGATTAAGTCTGTGAAGCATTTTTAGAGGAAAGAAGTCACAGATTCACAGTTTTATATTGTAATAAATCTGGTTCAGTGAGATGTTTATGGTGAAAATATCGTCCGGAGAGATTTGGATTTCGTTCCATCTGTAATGACAATAAATGTTGCACCAAATGTTCAAATCTTATTGTGTATTAGCGACGTGCCGATCAAGATTTTTTGGCTTCCGATCCGATTTTTTTTAAGGCGTGCTCTTTCCGATGCCGATCCAATACCGATCCAGTGCCTTTTTTTAGTCCAACCCTACGGGTGGGAAGGAATCGTACACGGAGGAATGAAAGGATTTTTTTGTGTGTGTTTTATTTCACTTTCCAAACCTCCAACGACATTGTTTAACTTTTGTAACAAACCGACTCCCTGAGGTCATAATAAAGAACAGAGTTTCTATTTTAATCATTTGCAGCTTAAGCCTGAGCAAAATTCAAACTGTACATTGAAAGAATAAATAATCAAGCGGTAAACCCATAACTTAATTACTTTAATATTATTCTTATGCGAATATATTTTGTCGTCTTGTAAATCTCAAACTCGTCCGGATGATTCTTTTATAAGCGATGAATCAAACTGGTCGTGTTAAAGTGGCTCTGCTGGTTCGTTTGCGTCGCTGTTTGACTCTCGTTTTGTCGTCGTGAAAAGTCCCACGCGGCGACACGGCGGCGCTTTGATTTACGGCTGCGGTAAAAGCGCGTCAGTCTGATCACATAACTGAATCCAATACCGTCCGATACTCATAAAAGAGCCGGATCAGGAGCGATACGGACACTGAATATCGGATCTGAACATCCCTGTTCTGTATAATATCGTAATATCGTGAGCCTCCACATCATATCGTGAGCTTTCCTACGATATCACAATAAATATCGTACCGTGAGGTTCATACTGTGACGATATCGTATCGTGAGACTTGGATATCGTTACATCCCTAATATCAACACTTAAATCTCTCAGAAAATGACTTAAAAGTAATGAAATGATCTGTCCGTGCAGCAAGAACATTTTACATGACAGGTTCTCTTAAAATAAATGATTTCTAGACTAGAATTAAACAATCTCAGAACTAGTAAGTAGATCATAAACCTGAAAACAAGATGAACCTGATATAAGTCGACCACATCAGTTTTTGCTCCATGTGGACAGGCTCAGGACTTAGAGATACGAACCGTAAAGGTCAACAAATCTGCATCTGACATTTAAACAGAAAACACAGGATTCTGACCCGTCTGCAGTCTAAACCGCACATGTCCCTGTGGGTTTTTTATAACTAAATGTACTTCCTGTGTAGAGAGTAACGGTCTCTCTGTGCGTCTCAGGTTTTGTGGATCGCAGACGAGGTGCAGACCGGTTTAGCTCGGACCGGGCGGCGTTTGGCGGTGGACCACGAGAACGTTCGCCCGGACATCATCACCCTGGGGAAGGCGCTGTCCGGAGGAGTCTACCCTGTGAGAAACTTAAATACAGTTTATACACAACACGCCGTGACTGGGACTAAACTCGGACTAAACCTGGACTAGACCTGGACTAGACCTGGACTAGACCTGGACTAGACCTGCCTGAGCAGCCAGTCCCTTCTGCATCCGGTTTGAATCCAGAAGAGTTTGGAATCGGACCATAGAGCGCGAAAAAACCTGAAAAAAAGATGTGTGATGGAAATTTATATTGTGAAAAGATTTCTCTCAGTCTCTTAAAGTTGAACTCCGGCACGTTTGAAGCTAAAGTCCGTCACTAGAGGAGGTGGAATTCTGTCAGAAGCCAAAAAACAGCACAGATCAGTGTTTCCTCGGTGGAGATCTCACTGTGGCAGTGAGTCTGTCAAGGCAACAAACTAGTGTAGTGATGGGGGCAAGTTCTGAACTTCCACGTAAAACTGAAGAAGCTGAACACCACTTTAACCCATCTGACAACAGCCACGAGTCTAACAAACAAAACGCTCTGCCTGGTTCACTCATTAGTGTCTGGAAACGTTAGAAAACAACTTTATAAGCACCTCACCAGGGCTCTACACTAACTTTTTTTTTCAGGAGCACATGTGCCCCTAAGTAAAAAATTTTAGGAGCACAGAAAAAAAAAATGGGGGCACAAGTACGTTTGAACGATTATTACAGTGCAGAACTTACGCACACAAACACCAACACTGAATACATTTAATATAAAAAAACAAAAGAATTATGACTGCATGATCGCAATGTTTTTATAAATATATCTTCATTTTATCTGATTAATATTTAGACTTAAAATAAGCCAAACAAACTGTACTGTGCTGAAACTCTGTGGCCCTTTTTGGACCTTCACCCGCAGTTTGAGAACCTCTTCTTTAAGAGAACTTCCACTGGCACTTTACACAAAACTGTTCCAAAGTGTAAAAAGTGGGCAGGGTTTTTAAACCTGTATTTTCAAATTCCTAACTGGAGTTACATTCTCTTAGTGGTTTTACAGTGGTTATTAGCCTCTGCACATTTACCAAACAAAACGCACATTTTGACAGATTTATTTGGCAAACTTCAGCCCACATATCACCTGCTCTGTGCCGTAGCTCTGCTCTGTGCGGACACGGACATAAAATTAATATTGGCGTATTTTACGGGAGGCGGATGGACAGGTGGGATGTTTAACCTGCCCTGTGATGCAGGCTGAGGGTGGCGCTGGCGGTGCCACACGGAGTGTCCGCGGGCTCCAGCGCACAGGTCCCGCACACCGGTACAAGTCTATTGCCGACAGTAGCGGCCGTAATGAAATATGATCACACTCAGTATTCAGACCCCAGTCCGTGACGAGACCGAGTCCGAGACAAGACCATGACAAAACTCGCTTTGTTGGAGAAGGAAGTCCAGCGGCACAGGGGAATCTACTGAGTGGTGGGACAGGTGTGGGTCCTGCTGCAGTGCGCGCTCCTCGTTTATGGGGGCGTGGGGGTGTTTTGAAGCGGAGTTTGTTTGTCTGAGTGATATCGCCGCACACGCGGAGCTCGTATACTGGAGTCGTGCGCGGTCGGAGGTGTGCCCGGGCACGGTTCGGTTGCGCATGCGCTGGGCGTGTCGCGCTTTAGGGGCTCCAGGCTTGGGCACGATTCTGAAGTGAGTGCGCCCCAAATGTTTGATACATTTAGAACGTTTAGCTCATCAGTTACGTCTGTGCGCAGCTCCTTATTGTGCTGCAGAAGCACTCGCACTGGTGCAACTGTTTTGTTTTCCTCATTCGCACGGCAAAATATTTACTCGCAAATGCGAGTGAAATGGGCGCACTGTAGAGCCCTGCACCTCACACTTCCCTCTGTTGATTTCCCACTGCACAGACCAAAGCCCAAAAGACTCGATCGCTGACGTTTCTAATCCCGTTTATTTACCAGTGAATTATTTTTGAAAAACGTTTAAAAATACATTCCTGAACCATTTTCTTTCAACAACTTTCAGAGCAGCAGAGGGAAGTGTGAGGCTGATTATAAAGTTGACTGCAATTTGTAATTTTAATAGTAGAATCCGTCTGAGTGAACAAGTTATTTCTGTTTCCTTCATGACCATAACATTAGTGTTGCTTAGTCGTTTCACTGACGCTCATCGTCGTTTCCTTTAAGTTTCCGTCTTTCTTCCCTCGATCGTTGTGGATAAATTCTTCGTGGACAGAATCTGTTCTTTTTCGACTTTGTTGGATGAAGATTTGGTGCTGGGGCAGATTTATGAAGCCGATTGTGCTGTGAAAAAGCATCGACCGGAAGTGACGCGACTCGGCATCACGACACTTCCGGCCTTTGTGGGAATATCCTGTTGTGCCTCAGTACTGTACTTGTACCTGTACTTTTACTGTAGCACCGCTAAGGAAGAGTAATAACAGGAGGTGAGTGCCGGAAACTTCTCTTCTGGTCACATACTGAGGGAAAAGTGACATCCTGCCTCTTCTAAAGGTTAAACCCACAGGACTCGGGTCTGGTTGGTCCTGGTGAATCCAGCGGTCGTTAGTTTGTCCTCAGACTCACCCCCCCCCCGGCCTCTGTCGCCCCCTGCAGGTGTCTGCCGTGCTGTGCGACGATGAGATCATGTTGACCATTAAACCCGGAGAACACGGCTCCACGTTCGGAGGAAACCCCGTGGCCTGTCGGGTCGCCATCGCCGCCCTGGAGGTGAGTCACAGCAACTGCACGCATGAATCAGGACTTTGTTTTAGCACAGTCTGAGCAGAAAGAACGGACTAGAGCAGATGAGCTGATCCGTGTTCAATCCACTCCACGTTATTTCTGTAGCACATCTCAAAAATAAGAGTTTCCAAAGTGCTGCACAATAATAAATAAAACATCCAATAGAAATAAAAATAAAGCTCTATTTGCCTCCACTAATCCTGTAAAACAAAACTAGTAAAATCAAATAAGAGCAAGAATATACATAAAATAATGAAAAGGTAAAATAAAAACATTAAAATAAATAAAAGACGCAGAGGACCACACGACTCACAGTGTTAAAAGCCCGAGAGTAAAAGTGGGTCTGAAGATGAGACTTAAAACCCTCCACTGTGGGGCTGTTCGGACGTGGGGGGGCAGAATGTTCCAGAGTTTGGGGCCGGTCACAGAAAAGGCCCCGCCCCCCTGGTTTTAAGACTTGTCTCGGGCCCCAGGAGCCGGAGCCGTCGGGCCTCAGAGTCCCTCTCAAATAACATTAGTCGTGAGCTTGTTAAACGCTTGTGCTGCTCACAGGAAAATGAAAACGTCTCTTTGAATCCATTTTGTTTTCAGACGGTCTGTAAACGTATGAGGTTGTGATCGTCATGAGCAGTGTCATTATTAAGGGTGTGAATTTGCAATAAATCTGGTGATATGATCCATATCACGATACGCCGGTCATGATTTAATCACCGTACATCCCGATACTAAAAGGACGATATATTGTGATTTATCAATAATTATGTAGAATGATGTGGTCGAGTGCAGAGGACTGTGCAGGACTGTTTTTTCATCCAACTCCCGCTGAATTTCTGACCATTACCAATCCTGCCGTTTTTAGGAGTTTGATTTTCAGCTAAAACGTGAGTCACTATTTTTAGGACTTGAGACTTGATAAAATGGACTAAGACTTGGGACTCGCCTTGGACTTGAAGGTCGGTGACGTGAGAAGCCACGAAAAGCACTTTTAAATCTGAAATCTTTCTATTCTGACCGTAACGATTCACACATTAAAAAAGGAAAAAAAAAAGCATTTCTACAAGTCTTACACACACTATAAATACTCATATTTAAATATACTATGAATTTTTAGGTAGAATTTATCTTAAAAGTCGTATAAATTGCAAAAATCTAAGATATATTTGGTGCTTTTTTGGTTTAAAGACTTGAAATGAAAAGCAGACGACTTGAACTCGACTTGGACTTATGGGCCGGTGACTCGAGACTCGACTTGGACTTGCCTGTATTTGACTCAAGACTTGACTCGGACTTGAGGTCAAAGACTTGAGACTTACTCGAGATTCGCCAAAACGACGACTCGGTCCCAGTTCTGGCTAATTTGACGGCGCGGATCAGCTCACCTGTTGTACTTCGGTTCCTTTCGAACCTCAGATTGTGTTCACTCTCTGTACTCGAGTGGCGGCGCCTCAGACAGAGCAGTGCCCCCAGTTAGCGCCGCTCCCCCCCCGTTTCTCGCCGCGCAGGTTCTGGAGGAGGAGCGTCTGGCGGAGAACGCGGAGAGGATGGGTCAGCTCCTGCGCTCGGAGCTCAGCAAACTGCCCAAGGACATCGTGACGGCGGTGAGAGGGAAAGGTCTGCTCAACGCCATCGTCATCCAGGAGACCAAAGGTGAACGCACCAAAAAGACACTCGATACTGGCGAAATATCCACACAGACTTAGACTTTATTGATCCACAAGGGAAATGATTTGGACACTGAAGCTCATATAGTATAATAACAAAGAGAAAAAATATAAATGGTGATAATAAATTAGAAATAAGTAGCAAAAAAGAGAAAGAAACACGTGTGAAACATCCACGGATTTTTCAGACTGCGCATGAAATAATCCCTCCGTTTTTTTTATTAGACTGATGTTAAAACAGCAACTAGAAACCTGGTCTAGTCCTGGTCTAATCATAGTCTAGTCCTGCTCTAGTCCAGGTCCAGTCCTGGTCTATTCCTGGTCTAGTCCTGGTCTAATCCTGGCCTACTCGTCGCCTAGTCCCGCTGTAGTCCAGATCCAGTCCCGGTCTAATCCTGGCCTAGTCCTGGTCCAGTCCTTGGTTGAAACCTGGTCTAGTCCTGGTCTAATCCTGGCCTACTCCTGGTCCAGTCCTGGTCTAATCCCGGTTGAGTCCTGGTCCAATCCTGGTCTATTCCTGGTCTAGTCCTTGGTTGAAATCTGGTCTAGTCCTGGTCTAATCCTGGTCTAGTCATGTTCTTATCTTGGTCCAGTCCTGGTCTAATCATAGTCTAGTCCCGCTCTAGTCCAGGTCCAGTCCTGGTCTAGTCCTGGTCTAGTCCTGGTCTAATCCTGGCCTACTCGTCACCTAGTCCCGCTGTAGTCCAGATCCAGTTCTGGTCTAATCCTGGCCTAGTCCTGGTCCAGTCCTTGGTTGAAACCTGGTCTAGTCCTGGTCTAATCCTGGTCTACTCCTGGTCTAATCCTGGTCTATTCCTGGTCTAGTCCTTGGTTGAAATCTGGTCTAGTCCTGGTCTAATCCTGGTCTAGTCAATGTTCTAATCTTGATCCAGTCCTGGTCTAATCATAGTCTAGTCCCGCTCTCGTCCAGGTCCAGTCCTGGTCTAGTCCTGGTCCAGTCCTGGTCTAATCCTGGCCTAGTCCTGGTCTAGTCCTTGGTTGAAATCTGGTCTAGTCCTGGTCTAATCCTGGTCTAGTCAATGTTCTAATCTTGATCCAGTCCTGGTCTAATCATAGTCTAGTCCCGCTCTAGTCCAGGTCCAGTCCCACTCTAGTCCAGGTCCAGTCCTGGTCTATTCCTGGTCTATTCCTGGCCTACTCGTCGCCTAGTCCCGCTGTAGTCCAGATCCAGTCCCGGTCTAATCTTGGCCTACTCCTCGTCCAGTCCTGGTCTAATCCCGGTTGAGTCCTGGTCCAGTCCTGGTCTAATCCCGGTTGAGTCCTGGTCCAGTCCTGGTCTAATCCCGCTCTAGTCCTCGTGGTGTTTTACGGTAGTTTAAATGTTCTGAAAGCCGAAAGGGAAGTGAGGATGAACCTTGAACCACTGCAGACTCCGTTTTCACATTATTCAGACGGTAAAACTCGTCTCCAGCGCCTTTAACTTCTCCTTTTTGCTTTGGTTTTTGTTTCTCGGTCTAATAAACCGTCTCCGACACTGACCCTGGTCTCGTTCGCTTTCAGATTACGACGCGTGGAAGGTTTGTCTGCGCCTGCGGGACAACGGGCTCCTGGCCAAACCCACCCACGGCGACATCATCCGCTTCGCTCCGCCCCTCACCATCTCCGAGCCCGAGATGCGGAACTGCGTCGACATCATCAACAGGACCGTCATGTCGTTCTAGTCGCGTCGCCGCCGTTTCTGCGCCCGGACCCGGACCGTTCCGAGTGAGGACGGCCGCTGCGTTTGGCGACAATCTGCTGTATTAGTCCAGATCTGCGAGTCTGACGGGTTAAGATGCTTTTAAAAGGGTCAGATGCGTTCATTGGACTGGTTTTAATGCTTTGTTTTTAATTCAAAGCTCCTACGTTACGCAAAGTGGAGCTTTAAGTCACGTTTTTACCGCCTCAAAAACGGACCCGGAGTTGTGTTTCGTTTCATTTGTCGTAGGTCGTAAAAGGAAAAGCATCTCGACTCGTCAGACTCAAATCAACAGTAATGTTTTACAGTCATATTGTTTTAACCGAAAGCTCCAATGTGTAACTTTTTCCTGGTGCTGTCGCTTTTGCCTGGAATGTTTCACAGAACCCGTCTCCCTCCATGGAGAAAAGCAGGGCCAGTTACAGCTCAGCTCCGGGGAAAGGCTGGGTACATTTTGATCCCGTTAAACCTTCTCAGCGTTTTCCCGGGTTTACGGTTTTACTGTTATTCAGTATCTGCACCTAAACCCTTCAGAAACAGAGTCGCAGCTTTATATTTGAAGATGAGGCACGAGTTCTGATCAAACCAAACTTTGCGGCGCGTTCGGTCGCATCAGCATCAGCGCACGAGCCGTTTTTATCGGCGCTTATACTGTATGCAAATGAGCTGTATGCAAATGAGCTGTATGCAAATGAACTGTATGCTGATACTTTCTGATACCGCGGGACACCGGATTACCGCCCAATCCTAGAAAAAAGAACCTAATAACATAGATTTAAGAGGTTTAATGTCACACTGTGGGAAATTCCAGTTAACGCAACAATATCTCAGAAAAGTTACACAGTGCAGCTTTATCAAGCTCCAAAACCTGTATTTAAGCCGTTATTTTTGCACAGGTCAAAATGCTGTAGTGAGGAAAGTTCAGCACGTTTTTGTGAAGAAAAACACAGATATTTAATTTGAGTTTGAAGTGAATCGTTTTGTCACTTTTTAGTATTTAAAGTTTTAGTTTACGTTTTATAAGGGACGAGGTATTTGGTCCAGTCCTTGGGCGAGTCCTTGGTCTAATCGTGGTCTAGTCCTGGTCTTGTCCTGGTCCAGTCCTTAGTTGAGTCCTTGGTCGAGTCCTTGGTCTAATCGCGGTCCAATCTTGGTCTAGTCCTGGCCTAGTCCTGGGTTAAAGTCCTTGGTCAAATCCTTGGTCTAGTCCTGGCCTAGTGCTGGTCCAGTTCTTGGTTGAGTCCTGGTCTAATTGTGGTCCAGTCCTTGTTCGTGTCCTAGTCCAGTCTTAGTCCAGTCCTGGTCCAGTCCTGGCCCAGTCATTGTTCAAGTCCTGGTCTAGTCCTGGCCTAGTCCCAGTTTAGTCCCAAATTTGACAGACCGGGTCCACGAGAACGAGACGAGATTTTAATATAATTCCTAATATATAAAGTGTTCGATTCAGTTTCGGCCTTTTTTATTTATTTGATATTTTTGTTTCGGTTCTGCTTTTTCGAACTTTAAAATATGTAACTCACCAACTCGTAACCGTTTTTCTGAAAAATGAAAAGTATTCAAATATATAAGTAAATGTATTTCCTGAAATGACCAAAACAGCTTCAACTTAAAACTGAAAAAATTCTGCACGTCTTTTGGTATTTTTAAATTCTACAAGAAACAAACATTCAAATCTTCAAATCATTTCAGATTTTTAGATTCAGATTTCGAGACTTTTACTCGGGTCAAGTCCTTGGGTCAAGTCTTTGTTCGAGTCCTGGCCTAGTCCAGGTCGAGTCCTTGGTCGAGTCCTGGCCTAGTCCAGGTCAAGTCCTGGCCTAATTGTGGTTTAGTCTTGGTCCAGTTATTGTTAAAGTCCTGACCTAGTCCAGGTCGAGTCCTTGGTCCAGTCCTGACCTAATTGTGGTCTAGTCAGTCCAGTCCTTGTTCAAGTCCTGGGCTAGTCCTACCCTAGTCCTTGGTCGAGTCCTGGTCCAGTGCTGGTCTTTTAAATCTGGTGATCTCGTATCAAAGGTCTCACAATAACATCCTGGACCGATCGATATATCGAATCCCAAGTCTCTTCGCTTAAATTTGTAGTTAAAACAGAAGAAACTACATAGACCATGATCCTTTGCTCCGTTTCTTGAAGAAATAACGGTTCTTAGCACTTTTAAATCTTAGTTCAATAAAATAAATAAAAAATGAAAAAAAGCGCCTCTGGCTACTTCATATACAGAAACTGGAAAACATGAATAATTTTGACCACTTCATAAACTTGAAGTCAACCAAAGTAAAACCACCAAAAAAAAAAAAAAATTAAAAAAATACAAACATTTAAACTCAATTTCTTTTTCAATTTTATTTTTGTGAGAAATTAGCCAAAAAAATCTAAAAGTTGATCATTTTTCCTCAGCGTCGCCACAATGAAATGTCACACAGGTGATTTGACATGTGGGTGGAAAAGTGTCTTGCTCAAGGACACAACTTAACTGTGGCTGTTTGGGGTCGGAACCACAGACCCTCACGTTAACGGGTCCGTGCTTAACTCACCGCGCCACCGTTTCCGCGCTCAGTTTCCTCACAGAAAACGTTTAAAAAAGGGGAGAAAAAAATACGATTTAAAGTTGAAATCAGATTAAAAACACTCTTATGTTCTACTTAACTTTGTGCCTTAAATTTTCACTCAAATTCTGAATGTCTCTCCAGTTTTCACGCTCCGTTACAGCCCAAAACACCACCGGCTAATGTCATTTATATTTCAAAACGCTCAAATGGGAAGTGTTTAAACAGAAGAAGCGTGAATGAAGCCGTCGTTCTGTTACCTGTGACACGTTTGAAGAGCTTCAAGTTCTTGTACAGTGTTTTGTTTCTCTGTTAAAATGTAAAATAAAATGTCTTTCCAAAGGCTTAAGGCTGTTACAATCCACCGTTCTAATAAATGATTGTAGCTGGAGAAGGAAAAGTTGTTTTTTCTGTGGGTTTACAGCGACATCTAGTGGCATTTGTTTCATTCACTCATGTTTAATGTAAAAAAACAAAACAAAAACACATTTCTTTTTATTTAATGATAAAAAGGAAAGGGATTGTTTCCATGGAGACAAGAGAGTTATTCCTATAGGCCAAGTTACAGGTTTGTGGAGGGACAATGGTCGTATTATTGAACCACAACAGCTGGAAAAGAATTAATATTGGACCATGGTTAAAGGTCTGAGATTACACCAAACGACGTGCGTGAAGTCGCCCCATCGAACACAAACCTACACAAAAACTGTGTCAGTCGTTTGTGCTGCAAAAAGTTTCGTTTGTGCGATTCTGGTTCTTCAGATATTTGGAGTTTTATTTCCAGACCCTCAAAATGTGAAACAGCCTCAAAACAGCAGAAAATTATGCCAAACGTTTGTATTTGGTTTGTGCTGTGACAATTTTCATTTGTACGAGTTTATTTCTAAAATTATTCATTATTTCTGTGGTAATTATAGGACATCATTTCCGCTCATCTGACGGCAGCAACTTTAGCAAAACTAGTGGCGATAAACGATCGGAGGCTGTGTTATTCTATAAAATATGAATCAAAAGCAAATTACTAAAAACTGATAGACTTTTCCACAGCCTCAGATCGTTTCTCTTCACTAGTTTTGTGGAGTTTGTCGCCTTCAGATGAGCAGAAATGACGTCCTATAATTACCACAGAAATAATGATGAATAATTTTAGAAATAAACTCACACAAATGAAAATTGTCACAGCACAAACCAAATACAAATGTTTTCGATAATTTTCTTCCTGTTTTGAGGCGGTTTCACATTCTGAGGTTCTGGACGATCGGCCAAAAATAAAACTGCAAAAATCTGAAGAACCAAAATCACACAAACGAAACTTTTTGCAGCACAAACAAAACAAACGATTGACTCCGTTTTGGGCGTTTTAGAGCATTTTGAAGCTTCCTGGGGACTGACCCCAGTTTGACCTGTAAAAGAATACATTTCTCCAAAACTAAAGCACAAACAAAACTTTTTGCAGCACAAACGATTGACACAGTTTTTGTGCAGGTTTGAGTTTGATGGGGGCGACTTCACGCAGGTCCTTAAGCTGTAAATCAGGTCATCCTCAAAAACAGGATTCAGTTTGAGAGAAGAACTCAGCCTAAATCTGCAGGTTTGTGTGTTAAACATGTGCGAATGAAACAAAACCCAACTCCAGGTCTGTTTGTGACGAGGAAACGACTAAACAGAACAGAACAGGGTGTAATCGGGTCCCTTTAGTGAAGAGCTGATGTAACAGACACACTGCACTAATGCACATGCACCACAATGACACATTTTTATTAATCTTTTTATTGCAGGTTGTCGGCAAAAGCAACAGAGTTTCAGAGACAAATACAGTTTTAATGAAAAAGAAAACCAAGACATTCTGGGTGGGAGTCCAAAAACAGTAAAGCCATAGTTTGTAACTTTCTGGAGGTGGAAAGTGACTTAGAAGATTTAAAAGCCGCCGTCCGTCGCCGAGGACTTGGGGTCCATTAGGCGAAGTTTGAGGAGCACATCAGGGAGGGAAAAAGGACATCAGGGAGGAAAAAGGACATCAGGGAGGGGAAAAAAGGACATCAGGGAGGGGAAAAAAAAAGGACATCAGGGAGGGAAAAAAAAAGGACATCAGGGAGGGAAAAAAAGGACATCAGGGAGGGAAAAAAAGGACATCAGGGAGGGAAAAAAAGGACATCAGGGAGGGAAAAAAAGGACATCAGGGAGGGAAAAAAAGGACATCAGGGAGGGGAAAAAAGGACATCAGGGAGGGGAAAAAAGGACATCAGGGAGGGGAAAAAAGGACATCAGGGAGGGGAAAAAAAGGACATCAGGGAGGGAAAAAAAGGACATCAGGGAGGGAAAAAGGGACATCAGGAAGGGAAAAAAGGACATCAGGGAGGGGAAAAAAAAAGGACATCAGGGAGGGAAAAAAAGGACATCAGGGAGAAAGGACATCAGGGAAGGGAAAAAGGACGAGCAGCAGTCGTCCAGTGACGACCGCATCAAAGTCACCTCAGAGCCGTCAGTCTGACAGAGGGATTCCTCTTTGTCCAAGACAAGCTGAACAGCAGGAGTTGTAGAAACCATCCCAGACATTCCACCAACACCAAAAACACCAGACAGAAGGAACAGACTCCACTGACTTCCTGACTGTAGCAGATCATTTTCTTCCATATTAAGGTCTCGGAGCTTTAATGTGACAGGAAACCTAAGCCCACAGTGAGTCCAGAGCGGCCAGCAGCCTGATGGAGCTCACTGAAGCCTGTGGAGCTCCTAAAGAAGAGAAGCAGGGACAGAGCAAACAAAGAGGACTGAACACAACAGTGATAATAGTAAATAGTTCAGTCGTGGTCTTGACTAGATTTTAAGTCAGGGTTCTCCGACTTGTATCTCTCCACCACCTTCCAAGCAACTCGCCAAGAGCTTTCTCAGTTATACATATTGTGCTGAATAACAGATCAATTTAATGCCTTTGGCCATTATAAATACATCATTTTGATATGCAACTTTGTGTACTATAACTGGAGAATGGCTTAAATCTAACTTTTCCCAGATTTACCATTTCTTTTGGCCGCAAAAATTAGCAGCTCTCTGGCATTTTCGTTTTCTGAAGGAGCTCAGAGGAAAAAGCTTGGAGACCCCTGCCTGAAGCTGTATGATGGCAAAAAAATTAATCCCCATAATAATAATAATAATAATAATAATAAGTGTTTTGTATTTGATGTTATGGTTTCTTCATGATCAGTGAAATAATAAAAATGGTTATAAGCAAAGTTCTTGAACAAAGACAAAAGCAGAGACATTTTAAATGTTTCTAACTCCTGGACCATTTAATAGGAACTGTGTGAAGTCGCCTCATCAAACACAAACCTGCACAAAAACTACGTCAATCATTTGTGCTGTAAAAAGTTTTGTTTGTGCTTCTTTAGTTTTGGAGAAATTAACGATTCTTTTACAGGTCAAATTGGGGTCAAACCCACAGGAAGAAAAATGCTCAAAAACGCCCAAAATGGAGTCAGTCGTTTGTGCTGCAAAAAGTTTCGTTTGTGTGATTTTGGTTCTTCAGATATTTGCAGTTTTATTTTGGGCCGATGTCGTCCAGAACCTCAGAATGTGAAACAGCCTCAAAACAGCAGAAAATTATAGAAAACGTTTGTATTTCGTTTGTACTGTGACAATTTTCATTTGTGTGAGTTTATTTCTAAAATTATTTCATTATTTCTGTGGTAATTATAGGACGTCATTTCCGCTCAGCTGACGGTGGCAAACTCCACAAACTAGTGAAGAGAAACGATCTGAGGCTGTGGAAAAGTCTTTAGTCATTTGCTTTTGATTCATATTTTATACAACAGACTTTTCCACAGACTCAGGTCGTTTCTCTTCACTAAATTGTCGAGTTTGTCATCGTCAGCTGAGCGGAAATGACGTCCTATAATTACCACAGAAATAATTAATTTTAGAAATAAACTCACACATATGAAAATTGTCACAGCACAAATGAAATACAAACGTTTTCTATAATTTTCTTCCTGTTTTGAGGCCGTTTCACATTTTGTAGCTCTGGACGACGACGTCATCGGCCGAAAATAAAACTGCAAATATCTGAAGAACCAGAATCACACAAACGAAACTTTTTGGAGCACAAACGAAACTTTTTGCAGCACAAACTAAACACAAACGACTGACTCCATTTTGGGCGTTTGAGCATTTTTCTTCTTCCTGTGGGGCTGATCCCAATTTGACCTGTAAAAGAATCGTTAATTTCTCCAAAACTAAAGAAGCACAAACGAAACTTTTTGCAGCACAAACGACTGACGTAGATTTTGTGCAGGTTCGAGTTTGATGGGGCGACTTCACGCAGTTTTAAAAGGGCCCATATTAGTCCATTTTCTGATCTACACAATAATCCCATTTCCTCATCAAAAACACACGTGGCAGTTTTATCGTTTTGTCATATTTATGCTTCCTAGTTAGAGTTCCTCCACTGCGTTTTTAAACACCAAACACCTTCACAAGAGTCATTTGGATATTTTCTGCCCTGGAAGTGCCGATCTCTACTAAACTAAAGATTAAAAAAAGAAGCAGTTAACTCTAAAAAACCACCACTAGATGACATCATCAGGTGGAACAGAGCACAGGCAAATAATAAAGAGTTACTCCGACATGTGTGATCAGGATAAAGGCGGCGGCAGGTTTTACGCCAAAGCAACCCTCTCCATTTGTCCAGGCTGGGGACTGGCACAGAGGGGCACAGCGCCCTCTGTGGCTGGATTAACCCACCGCCCGTGTTTTTGTAAGGTTAGTGTGTTAGTGAGTGCAGATACTCACCACAAACGGCCGCCTCCGGGACCTGTGGAGACTAGAATAAAAGTTTAGGTAAAACAGTTTGAGATTTCAGAAGAGTCAGAATCAACAGCATCACACAAAATGGCAGCAATGACCCACAACATTAGTAAGACACTTAACCTTGTGTTAAATGACAGTGTTCAAAGAGGAATGTCGACATATTTCAACTGGTTTAAAGGTCCAAATGAACAGACCATTAACAATGCAAACCTGTGGAAGAGTTCAGGAGATTAGAATAACCAGTATCTCAGTTCAGAGCGATCACACTCTGAACCAAACCTAAACCAGGGTCACATTTAGACCAAACCAAACACAAAACACATTCAAAAACCCAAGATTGTCACTTCAGACCTGGTTTTCACACTAAATGAACAGAAATAAAAATCAGTTAAACCTGTGGAAGTGTTAGTTTAGAATAACCAGTTTTTCAGTCTAGTGTAAAGGTTAAGACCCGAGTTATTTATTACACTCAATTAACCAGTGCAAATCTGGCCCACATTTAGACCAAACCACATACAAAACCCATTCAAAAAACAAAGATGTCACTTCAGACCTGGTTTTCACACTAAAACGAACAAACTAAAATCTGTTAAACCTGTGGAAGTGTTAGTTTAGAATAACCAGTATCTGAGCCCAGTGTAATGTTAGGACCAGAGTTATTGCACTCAAACCAGTCCAACTCTGGCTCAGATTTAGCCCAGTTCAGACAAAATCAAATACAAAACGCACCACATTCAGTAAGTCAAGGTCAAAAACAGTTAAACCTGTGGAAGTGTTAGTTTGGAATCAGGGGTTTTAGTCTCACTTCACTGTTTAAATCTGGCTCACATTGAGCCCAGTCTCCAAAAGTGCCAGTGTTTAGAATCTGGCACACACCAGTTTAGGCCCAAAACCGAAATCTCACAGTAACATAAGAATCCTTGGCATATTCAGACCTCGTTTTGAGATGATACAAGGTTGACAGAACCTCAAATACCAACCGAGTTTAAGTCTGCATGGACAGACCTCAAATACCAACCGAGTTTAAGTCTGCATGGACAGACCTCAAATACCTACCGAGTTTAAGTCTGCATGGACAGACCTCAAATACCTACCGAGTTTAAGTCTGCATGGACAGACCAATAACACCTGTGAAACCAGCAGCAGGAAGAAATAATCACAAAGATTATTTCAGTCACAAACCAAAGATTCAAGCATTTAGGTTTGAACCATTACAGCTCATGTGTGACCCAAAAGTCAAAGAGGGAGTTTCCCTCAAAAGGGATGAATAAAGTAAAGTTTGATTTAAAATGTTCAGGTTTGAACATTTCTCCCGTTCCATTTTGTGCCATTCTCTGAGCCTCCAGCCTTTGTCTTTCCTTTGGGATCTCATGATCAACATTCAAACTTTTTGTGCCAAGTCAGACTCTTCCTCCAGATTAGTCCCAGGACATGTTTTGTTTGTAGGTTGCCCACAGTGCAATCCATTTTCCAAAAATATAATTGTTTAGTCACAGTTCAGCTTTTGCACTTTTATAGATCGCTCCTCAATGCTCCCTTTTCTTTCACTGTGACGTATTTGGGTATGAACGGTGTATTCTTTCTTTGGGTAAGGTGTTGTATCCATTTTAAAAGATATATTCTCTTTATTCATTCCATATTTTTGGGTATTTCCTCTGATTAAAAAACACATTTGATTCTGGATTAGTTTGGCAGTTGCTTCATCTTTTGAGGTTTTCTCGTGGGAACTTTTTTGGCTTTTTGACTTCAAATAGAGGTGAACGTTCATTTCTCAGTGGTCCGGACATCCCAGAGCTACCTGTAAAAGGCTGGATTAGCATGTTAAGGTTAGACGCCACCCCACCACCAAATGTAAATTATGTCACAGTAACGTTTAGCTTAGCAGTACAACTAGAGCTAACATAGTTTAGCTTTTAGCTTCAAAACACAACAAATGCTCAAAACACAACAGAAAACTGCTGCCTGTAAAAAAAAAAAAAAGGTTAAACGCCATCCTAAAACCTGAAAGTTTACAGGTTAGTCAGTAACAAAGGCAGAAATCATGTTTTAACTTTAGCTGTATTTGAATAAACTAGACATGAATTTAAATAGATTTAGCTTATTAATGGACAACAGATGCTTAAAACTGCTCCCTGTAAAAAAGGTTAGACGCCATCCTAAAAACAGAAAGTGTTAGTAACAATGTCAATCATGTTTTAACTTTAGCTGTACTTAAAATAAACTAGACATGAATTTAAGTAGATTTAGCTTACGTTATAAAACAAGGACAAATAAACACTTAGCAGTTTGAAATAAACATTGCAATAAAACTCCCTGTAAAAAAGGTTAGACACCACCCCACCACCACGTGCAAATTCACAGTAGCGTTTAGCTTAGCAATACAACTAGAGCTAACATAGTTTAGCTTAGCAATGTTAATATACAAGGGCTAATTAGCAACATGACTGAAAAAACTGCTGGCTGAAAAAAGGTTAGACGCCGTCCTAAAGTCAGAAAGTTTACAGGTTAGTCAGTAACATAATGACATGTTGGCTGATTTAGCTGTATTAAAAGAAACTAGACATGAATTTAAGTAGATTGTAGTATTGTACAATAAATGCTTAAAACTGCTCCCTGTAAAAAAGGTTAGAGGCCACCCCACCACCACATGTAAATTATGTCACAGTAGCGTTTAGCTTAGCAGTACAACTAGAGCTAGCATAGTTTAGCTTAGCAATGTTAATATTTAAGGGCTAGTCAGAAATATTATGACATGTTTTAGCCTTAGTTGTGTTTAAATAATAAACTAATAATTAACAGATCATCCGCTGCAGTTGCCGCAGATGATCTTTATGCCTCACAGTTGCAAGACATGAGGTAGATTTAGATTTGGCTAATTTAAACACAGCTAAAAGCCAAAACATGATAACTAAACTAGATACAAATTTAAGCTTATGTTATGGACAATAAACGCTTAACTGCTCCCTGTAAAAAAGGTTAGACGCCATCCTAAAATGAGAACATTTACAGGTTCGTCAGCAACATGTGTCAGAGATCAGGTTTTAGCTTTATTAAAAAAAAACCTAAACATGAATTTAAGTAGATTTAGCTTATTGACAATAAATGCTTAAAACTGCTCCCTGTAAAAAAGGTTAGACGCCATCCTAAAACCAGAAAATGTATGTTAACATAATGGCAGACATTTTTTAACTTTGTCTATATTTGAATAACCTAGACATGAATTTAAGATTTAGCTTCTGTTATAAACAAGGACAAATAAAACACTTAGCAGTTTGAAAACATTGCAATAATAAAACTCCCTGTAAAAAAAAAAAAGGTTAGAGGCCACCCCACCACCACATGTAAATTATGTCACAGTAGCGTTTAGCTTAGCAGTACAACTAGAGCTAGCACAGTTTAGCTTAGCAATGTTAATATTTAAAGGCTAGTCAGAAATATTATGACACATTTTAGCCTTAGTTGTGTTCAAATAATAAACTAATAATTAACAGATCATCCGCTGCAGTTGCCGCAGATGATCTTTATGCCTCACAGTTGCAAGACATGAGGTAGATTTAGATTTGGCTAATTTAAACACAGCTAAAAGCCAAAACATAACTAAACTAGACATGAATTTAAGCTTTAGCTTATGTTATAAATGCTTAACTGCTCCCTGTAAAAAAAGGTTAGACGCCATCCTAAAATGAGAACATTTACAGGTTAGTCAGCAACATGTGTCAGAGATCAGGTTTTAGGCTTTAGCTATATTAAAACTAGACATGAATTTAAGTAGATTTAGCGTGTTTATGTTAAATAAATGCTTAAAATTACATGGGAATAAAACTGCTCCCTGTAAAAAAAAAAAAAAAAAAGAAAAAAAAAGGTTAAACTCCATCCAAAACCTGAAAAGTAAAGGGTTAGTAAATTACATGCCACAGTAGCGTTTAGCCGTACACTACTAGTTAGCGCGGTTTAGCACAGCAAGGTTAAAAATTCAGCTGCTATTCTGCTAATTCAGTGGCTAATAGGGATGGGCATTTGATTAAATTTTCTTAAATTGTGGGGAAAATTAACAATCGATTTTCCATTAATCATTAACATTTTATTTTAAAATCATCACTATTATATTAATCTCCATAAATAAACTCAGCTTTACAACATATAAACCATCAGCCCGTGTGAGATTAGAATGTGTTGAATGCATCTTTGCGCACATTTGTTTAAGTCTTACAGAAAGGAAACTTAAACTGCATGGCTCATTTGCATAAACAGTTAGATACCAAAACCCAAAACTATGATAACTGGGACACTGATGTGCAGGTAAACGCACTCTGAGGAATATAGGGATCTCCAAGGAGCCAGAGCCGAGACGTGGGACTGTGAGGCTCCAGAGTTTGTGCTCAGACCTCGACTCCTCACACTACGTTACAGACACCTGCATTCAGTTAGTCGATTAAAATTAATGTGATCGACAAAATTCTTAATGATCAATTATCGATTAGTCGACTAATCCTGCCCATCCCAGTGACTAACGCTCATGCCTCACAGCAGGAAGGTTCCGGGTCCAATGTGTGGAGTTTGCATGTTCTCCCCGTGTCTGGATGGGTTTCCTCCGGGCTCCGGTTTCCCCCCATCAACTCAAAACGTGCAGCACCTGAACTAACATCACGGACCATGACGTCCACCCTCCTGTGACCTCCGTGAAGTCGCTCCCATCAAACGCAAACAAAAACTATGTTTGTTCTGTGACAATTTATTTGTGCGAGTACATTTCTAAAATTATTATTTCTGCAGCAATTGTAGGACGTCATTTCCGCTCAGCTGACGGACTCTTGAACTCTGCAAAACTAGTGAAGATAAGTCTCAGGCTGCGGAAAATTCTGTATTGTATAAAATATCAAAAGCAAATTCCTAAAGACCGTTACTAACTTTTCCTCAGCCTCAGATCATTTCTCGTCACTAGTTTTGTGGAGTTTGCCACCGTCAGCTGAGCGGAAATGACGTCCTATAATTACCACAGAAATAATGAATTTTAGAAATAAACTCAAATGAAAATTGTCACAGCACAAACCAAATACAAACTTTTCTATAATTTTCTGCTGTTTCACATTTTGAGGGGCTGATGACGTCATCAAAAATAAAACGGCAACAAAACTTTTTGCAGCACAAACGATGGACATGAGTTTTTGTGTAGGTTTGAGTTTGATGGGGCGACTTCACACAGGTTCTGCTGTAGGCTCACTCCTCATGAGGGTTCATGGGGGGGTCAGGTGCAGAGGACTGGGCGGTGAACAGCTGCCCCTGCCGAGATAAAGCAGGAGAAGATGGAGGGATGTTAAAAACTCAGTCAGTAACGTTGTATGACACACAGACCATATATACGAGTGGACTAAGTGAGTGTGACGTCTCCCACAGCGTTTAGCGCAGCTCAAATGAGGCTCCTGATGCCACGGCTGCAGGAGCGAATCTAGAGCCAGACGGTTATGAATAGGATTTTTGACAGACAAAATAGCGAAAAAAAAAAAAATCAGGGTCATGTAGAGCGGGTTAATATGAACATTTTAAGACCAAAATGACGAGGCTCATAGCAGCAGTTACCGAGAGAGGGACGATAAGATCTCAGTGAGAGTATGGGGGGAAAAGAGAGGAGCCATTTCACTTGGGTTTGCACTTTATCAACTATGTGGACGCTCCAAACGTAATTTCATTGTTCTTTTTGTACCAATGACAATAAATACGTGAAGCTGAGCCGGAAGAGCCTCCTGGAGCACTTCCTGTTTGGCACGCCACGGCTAACGGGTTAGCTTAGTCCACTTGTATATACGGTCTATGTTAGCTCTTTCTTAAAAGGCACTGTAGTATATTTGAGCATAATGAGTTATTCACCTGTGGTCTTAGTGATGGTCCGGATCCGGGTCCTGGTCCACCGGGAATGGTTGAAGAATGGGTCAATTCCATCATAAGAAATTCGTCAAGTACTGAGAAATTAGTCAAATACTAAGAAATTCGTCAAGTGCGCCTACCTCACCCCCAGCTACGCCTACCTCAGCCCCAGCCACGCCTACCTCACCGTTTACAGCATAATCATACAAAAATCGCAACGCATAGTTCAATTCGTCAACCAAGTCTAACTATTTTTCTCCTATCTATTCAAAGATTTCGAGTTTGACTTACCTTTTTCCAGAAAACATGAGTACACGTTTGACCCCTATCTTCCCTTTTACTGTATATTCCATTTCTTTAGTGAATAGTTATATTTATACACATCTAGACTATGAAAAACAAACACAGCGCTTCCTCTCAACAAAAGCATTGCCACAAATGTCATATGAAAGCCCAGCAAAGCGTTATTCAAACCACATTGCAGGAAAAAAAAAACCCAAGCAGAGCGAGAAACAGCAGCAGCAAAATTATCACCAACACTGCGTCGAAAACCAAAACATTGCGAAAAAAAACAGGTGAAATTGCGTGACCAGCCATAACATGTCACCAAATGGATTCCGGTACTGCAAAGAAATTCAATTCAGTTTATCCAGTTGACATAAGCCCAATGACTGAGGGATTTCACAAACTTTTGACTGGCCTCATAAAGTAGTAAAGTTGTAAAAGTGTAAGTGCGTCGGGTCACGGCTGGTCAGGCAAGAGCTAAAACCATATTGGTAAATCTTATCTGGTGTTGGATTCTTCGCCCGGTTCAACGTGCTGACGTGGTGATCTGGACGTAGCTGCGCCTCCTCCGAGTCCCGCTGCATCCTCCGCCGAGTCCCGCTGCATCCTCCGCCGAGTCCCGCTGCATCCTCCGCCGAGTCCCGCTGCATCCTCCGCCGAGTCCCACGTAGCACGGAGCTGCAGCTGTGGCCAAATGCGCGTCTTTTTCCAGATTTCAGCACGTTCTGGAGTTGCAGCTGTGGCCAAATGCGCGTCTTTTCCAGAGTTCACGTGTTCTGGAGCTGCAGCGATAAACTTTCGAGCATGTCCATTTCGCTGTGGCTAGAGGCGCGTTAGAAGAGCGTAAAACTGAAGCTGCTGTCACACCGAAATCCGTGGATCTACTGGGTCCCGGTGGCGGCTCTCCTCTGTACTCATATCCACGTGAGCACCGGGGCGCGCCAAATCAGACGCACCTGTGCTCACTTGATCACGCTCACCTGGCGCTCATCACCGGGCCCAGAGACCCAAAGCTATTGGTGGGTTTCACTCACGTGATCCCGATGACGCGCGAAATTAGGATGGAGGCGGGAAATGTTTTGCGCCCCTTCAAATCACAGCACATTATAGTAGATCCATGAGCACAGAGCAGCTATCGCAAAAAAAGAAGTGTAAATATGGGTTATGACTCGTACTATGGAGAAGTCGGACTTTTCGTGGCCATATTATAGCTAAAAATATTATTAAAATGCAGCTTTCTGTTGTAATACAGAAATAGAATAGAAATGAATAGAATAGTAATAGAAACAGACATATTCCACATTTGTGCATTTACCTTTTAGATATTTCAGGGCAAAGTACAGAAGTAGAGAATCTCAAGTTACAGAGTTTGTGGTGGAAGAATAAAGTTTTTTATTGCACTGCCAAAGAGCAGTTTTAAAAAGTCACATCACAACTAACCAATAAAGAGGGAGTGAAGGTGCTGAACCTCCAGGCAAAGTATTAACATCCCCATGGAGAAAAGCAGGTGCGGACCCTCCAGAAAACAGCACACCAGAATTACTACCGCTATTTACTGACTCACAATAATATTTGTTTACAGCCATGTAAAAACTCCTGACGGGTTTATTTTCAGTTCTACACTGAGAAGAGACAATACATTAAGACCAAGTGCAAATGTTGGGCATTTTATGACTAAAAATATGAAATTACCTTCACAGAAAGTAGAATTTGACAAAAACACACTTGAATAAAGACGTAACAAACATTTACAGTGAGTCCGAGCCTCAAACCACGAACACTAAACTCTGGCAGCCGCTTTGAGTCTGCGCAGAGCGGCTCATGGTGTCCGGCCCTGGGCTCCTGCCTGTGGGGCAGTAAACCTCCTCCTGGTGCTTCCTCTGGGCCTGGACCTCCAACTCCACCAGGTCCACCTCCTCCTACGTCCTACGTGACAAGTTTCATTTGTGCGAGTTTATTTCTAAAATGATCCATTATTATTTCTGCGGTAATTATAGGACGTCATTTCCGCTCAGCTGAAGCAACGACTTTAGCAAAACTCCGCAAAACTAGAGAAGAGAAACGATCTCAAGTCTTTAGGAATTTGTTTTGGTTCATATTTTATATAATAATAACACATACTTTTCCACAACTGAACCAATGATCACGCACAAAATAAAACGTTTTCAACGCTCCAAATCAATGCACATCAGATTTAAGCGTTTGTATTAACGTAAAAGAACAATAATAAGTCTTATGTCGAACTTACCTTTGCAACAGGAGTTTTCCCGGATCCCGAATATTTTACTTTCACTTTGAGAACAGTGTGTGACGTTTTTTCTTTTAGTCACAAAAAAGTTGCAGTTTACAAAAATATAGAAAACTGACATAAGGAGAAAATTATATAAAATAATAGATTAAAAAAAGATTGACACAAAATTCATTTTTTAACAAATAATTTAGCAAACAACAAAAACTCGTCAGAAGATGGCGCTATAATCCTGTTATACCAGACTCCCTCCTGTCCTCCTTACGCAGGAGTTATGAGTTACTTATAAAGTCCTCGTACTACAGGGAAGTACTGTGATACACCAAGTAAAAACACTGTTACTTTGAAGGAAATAGTGGCTGCTCTGCGTTTCAGGCCTTATTTAGTTCATTTTAATACATAGATTTTTATTTTGAAATCTGTGCTTTTACAGCAGAGAGACAACAAAACTCACACAGCTAAAAAAATCAAACTTAGGCCAACGCCTGTACGTTTATAATTGTACATGTAACAGGTAATTTCATGGGCGCACAGATGCTTGGGGACAAATTTGTAAAGTTAGAAAGATGTTGTTATTTAACGTGATCAGTTATTTATGTTCACTGTCATTTTTCTTTGCTCACGGTTATTTTCTTTGCATCACGCAGCCTCATTTAAGCTGAAGAATGTATTTTATGGGTTTAGAGAACTGTTAAATAGACCACAACAGGAAACAAAGTAAAAGATTTCCTGCACAGGGATCATAGAGCCGGACCATAACGATCTCTGCCTCAGGTCTGTCACTCTGTAACTGGAGCAATGACAAGAGACGGACTTTGAGACAAGAATTTCAAGAAGAGAAAAGAGTTTGATTTACTTGTCAGAGGTGAGGACATGCAAGTCATGACTGGGACTCAAGTCAGACTTGAGGCTTGACTTTATAAAACAGACTTAGGACTTCAAGTAGCTCTGAAGAAGACACATTAGTCGCAACGCGTCAGCCACTCATAATAAAGGCTTTTTAAACTACAACAAGCAGTTTGCCTTAGCAGTTTCTGAGAAGACTTCTGACAATTCACAACTGAAGCTACTACAGAAGTTAAGTCAAAACATATTTAAGAGACTTAGGACTTGACTTGAGCTCTGTGACTTAAAATGACTCGATGCTTCTCAAAAAAAAAAGACAAGTAAAAAGAAGGCAAGGCAATTCGTACACAAAGTAATTCAAAGCGCTTTACAGAATAAGAAATACATTAAAATCACAATACAAACAAATCAAAACAAATAATCATCATACAATTTTAAAATAGATGTAACCCACTTCAAGGTGTGTACACGTCTTAACCTCTAGGTTCGTAGGAGCTGAGAACATAGCAATAACCAACAGATACAAGTCATTTAGTTAAAGGTAAACTTTTAGTTTGAAATATGAAAGGAGTGAACAATACAATTACAATCACAATTACAACCTATGGGCCCAGGATAAACTAAAAATAAAATGTTCCTTTAAAGATGTTTTTTCCGGAAGTGTTGCCTTTCAACTTCAATCCATGTTCAAGTCAAATAGTCAGGGGAATAGTCAAGTCATGGGATGTATCCACAGTAGCTCTCGCTGGTGTCGGTCAGTGGGACTGACACAATCCTACCACAGGATCCGTTGTATGGAGTGGTAGGGCTCACAGTTCGACTGGGAAGGCTCAACATCAATGGGTCATCTCTTCAACCTCGTTGAACCCAAGGCTGGGACATCACTTTTCCACATAGGCAAAAAAACCTGACCTGTATTTGCAAAACAGGTTTTACAGTCCAATTTCTCAAATGCAGTCGCAATTCACATAGATTCACATAAAGATCCCAATAGAGGTGTACAACATAAACTTATCTTATCAATTGGAAAAATAACTAAAGATAATTAATAATAGGTAGCTACAGTTATTTCCCAAATAAATGGTTCATATTGTCAAAATATATAATTTTAACCAATAATAACTACAATGAATTGTAAGGATATAATCACATTTTACCAATGAATTCACTCATGAAAAACACGTTCACTTGTACAGTGACATGCATATACCATATTCTTGTATGTCTGTGTCCCTTTTAACATAGGCAGTGGTGGTGCTGTTGGTGGTGCTGACACTTTGGCTGGTTGTCTGGCTGGCACAGCAGGAAAGCTTCTCCCATTCCTCTTTTCTCTCGCTGGCTGCACAGGACCGTGTCCAGTCTGGTGCCTCAGAGCATGGGGGAGGTTTCCCGAAAAAGAAAGCACTTTTTTTCTTTACAGTTAATACTTTCGGGGCCTACATTTCTCTATTTGTTATTAGGGATGTAACAATAATTGAAATACTGTGATCATGAAATAACACAGAAAGCAGCTACAGTTCAGAACAATAAAAAGTAAAAATATGAAAAAACAGATTTGTATCTACAAGAATGATTCATAATGGACAGTATATAAGAGGTTCACATTTGTGGCAGTTTGTGTAAAAAAGTTGAAAAGCCAACTGATCCCATCAGATCTCAGAAGCTCAGAGGCCGGGCCTGGTCGGTATTTGGATGGGAGACACTGGGAACACCACAGGGGGGCGCCAGTGGCAAACACCGTCATTGTGTCCTTAGGCAAGACACTTCACGCACATTGCCTAGTATGAAAGAGGTACGTGGTTGGAGGGGCTGATGGTGCAGATTGGCAGCCTTGTTTCCGTCAGTCTGCCCCAGGGCAGCTAATAATGCACCAAATTGTAAAATGACTTATAAGATTAACAGATTATTTTTAGTATTATCTAAAAGAAAAATTTCAAGCGCTTTTCCCAGATGCTCAAAGTCACTTTATAATTTCATCCTCTCTACATGGGTAAGGTGATAAGGTGTAGCCATAGTTGCCCTGGGGCAGACTGACGGAAGTGAGGCTGCGGAATTGGCCCATCCGACCATCAACACTGACGTACCAAATTCAAACTTGGTAATGTGGGTGAAGTGTCTTGCCTAAAGACACAATGACAGGTGCCCCCCTGTGGCACCTGGCCGCGTCAGAGATCTAATGAGATCAAGTCGGTATGACCACATTTCTGCTGAATATTTTGGCCTAAAGCCAAAAAAATAAAAAATAAAACTCAATGTAGTCAGTTAACTGTTCTGTGTGCGTCTTTTCTACTATGTTTGAGACTATTGGAAGAATTTAAATTGACCTATAATTACCTGATCCAAGTCTCCAGATTTAAGAAGTGGTGTTGAGATTCTGTGCGTTTAAGTAGGGCTTCTTTAATTGTCACTACCTGCATCAGACTTCTACCCTTACTTAGCACATGGAGATACGCAACCCCCCGTTATTTGTCTTAAGATCAACATTACTTCCTTCAAAGACATTAATTACAACCTTGTGTAAATCTTTGACTGAAAACATTACTCTATCCTGTTACTTCAATGATTACAACCTTGTGTGAATCTTTGACAGAAAACATTATTCTATTCTGTTACTTTCCTTGGTCGTAGAGAATAGCTAACCTCAATATTAAAACATCTCCCCTTCATAACCCTGCACCACTCAGGTTTAATTCTTCAATATAGTCTACCCCTTAATAAATCTCTAAATCTCTCCCTTCAGGTGGACACCGGTACCTCTACCTCCTAAAATGTGTGCGTGATTTACAAATTTTTAGGGCAATGCTTGAAATTATCTTTATCGTGATTTTGCACCACGGATTTATTTATCTTATTTATATAATGTTTCCACCATTCATACAATCATCATTGCATACATGAAAAGACAGACGAGCGTATAAGACATATGCCAGCTCGAAGATTAACCGACGTTTGATTTACCAGCTATTAGAACAGTCTGGTTTTCTTTTTTCACATGTCAGCTTGAAGATTAACCGACCTTCTTATTGATAGACAAAATCAGACAAACAACAGTTCATTCACTTAAAAGGGGAGAGATTCACTCACAGAGAGAAAGACAAGAAGAAACGAGTGCATATAACATATGATTACTCACACTCCCACAAGCCGTATCAGTCTATCAGGCAATTAATCATTCATACTCACATATCCGTGTAAAACAATTTCAAGCAGATGAATTTTTTACAGGAGATATTGTAGAGAAATCGGGTGAGGGAAGTTGGTCTCAGAGCACCTAACAAAGCGAGGTTGCAGAGGACTTCGAAGGCGCCCGATTTGTCTTCACAATGTATACCCTCAGATCACATGTTCATGACACGTTTCCATTGAAAACCAGTTTGAGCTGCATTGTGCTTCTAACCCATAGGTACAGCACGTGTGTTACATAAGGAAACTTCACAACAATAGTTCCGTATTTTCATAGGGGCCTCTCGCTGACCTTAATGGTTCCTTAAATCATACAGGCCACTTATCTCCCATCTGAGACATGCACACCATATCCTGTTTCACATCCTTTCTGACTTATGGCTGTTGCAGACAAAACAATAGTATCAGGCATGTAATCATGAGTTATTGCAGGGTCCCTCCAATGCATGGATTCCCCGTTTGTCCATGCATGGCCAACTTTTCCACCTCATTTTTCATCCTCCTCTGGAAATGTTGGCCTTTCAGGTGTATTACCAGCCAGATTTATGTCTGCTCCCAGCACGTGTCTCTTGTAATCCGCCACATTTTCTGCCAGTTGAAATTTATGCCTTTGAGTCAACACGCATATTTCCCCAAAATAAGCTCGCCTGGCCCATGTGTTCAAAGTGTGCATGTCTCGTTCAGGAGTCACATCTCTACCCACAGATTTCACCTTGCATGTGATTCTAACATAAGCATCACCTTTACCCCATAGATTTTTATACATCTGGTAAGGCCAGTGCCCTCCCGGACGCAATATCTGCGTAATTTTTTCAAGTCCATGGCCCTTTGTTGTGGAAACACGATAGTGCCAAAATATTCCCCTTCTCCTCCTTCAATCTTGCACCTCATGTTTGCACAGACAAAAGCATAGCCTCCCCCCCTCTTCAGTTCCTGTACTTTCTCCAGGAACTCCGCAGACACCTCCTGTTTTCTCGGTGGTGGACAGGACAACCACCTTTCTTCCCACAGTTCAGCGTCAGCTTCATAATAAGTCTTTGCCACAAAAGCCCTCAGAAAAGGTTCAGAGTCCCCTGGTGTAGCATATACCAGTGCCTTTTCATAGCAAATGTGCATAGTGAACAGACCCTGTTTAGAGGCCTTGGGGAAGAGACTTGTGTCCATCAAAAACGCCCTCGGCAAAAAGTCACTGTCTCTCCCCAATAAATTCTCTACCATCTCGGCTTCGATATTCCATTCTTCTGTCAAATTATAGCATCCTCTAAAGTTCCATGGGTACCCATTATATACACCGGGCACCTCGTTGGGAAAGTTTTTACGTTTCCACGGCCCCCAAGATTTAAAAATCCCAGAGTTTCTTTTTGTTGTAGGGTCTGGACTCCTCCAAGACCCCCGCTCCTGCTCCTGTTCAGGTTCAGGGTTTGGGTTTCTCCAAAACCTCCTCTCCTGCTCCCGTTCAGGCCGCCTGTCTCTAGAATTTCCTGCCTGGCCAACTTTTCCACCTCATTTTTCAAGTGGCAAATGAGACCTTTTTCCCACATGAGTGATTAGGGACAAATTAAGTAGATGGGATACAGGCCCGGTTAGAGAATCTTTGTACTTCTTATGAAAGTCAGAGTCTAAATATATGTACATATATAAAAATCCGAATATATTTAGCTTTGGAGTGATTTTTTGGTAAATTCTTGTTTAATTAATTTCTTTAACAGACAGTGCTGTTTCTGATTGGCTTTACTAGTGTAAACCAGTAGCTCTTTGTTCTACCAAAATCACAAAGTATTTAGTTAGTGAAGTTATAGTCCTCAGATGATTGGTGCATCTGCTTATCGATGGACCATTGGCCCAGGGCTCATGAGAAAGGCCTCTCACGTCAGGATTCTCATTGAAACCATAAGGTCATGACTCCCACACCTGTGGAAATGTCCAGTTATATTCATCTCAGATTCGGTTTGTTTATTTGAGTCTCTTTGTCTGTAATTGGAGAAGTCTTAGCATTCCCATTGTTGAGCAGTTCAGAGTAGATGAGATATTGGCTCTGGGAAACAATTAAACAAACGCTGTCATCTTCTTGGTGCTGGTCTTGTGATTGGGGGTGCACAGTTGTGTGTAAATGTGGATGAATAGACTGTTGTTCTGAGGGTAAATATGAGGAGTAAATCAGTTATAAACTAGTCCAAATTCTTCACAGACTGACTGAGTTGACTGAAAGTAAGTGGGTTACAGCTTTCCTTTATTTCACATTCCCAAGAGATCCACAGTTCTTTGGTCAGATGATGGACAAAAAGGAATGACACAATGTGCTAAAATTGTGCACAAAGATAAAAGGTTTTAGGATTATGATGACTCTTGGGCTCATCTTAAGGTTGGGCTGTTTAGGCATAAGCAGCTTGTGGTTGTGCTGCAGATGGTCTGAGGTTTCTAAGGTTTCTGAGCTGTATTTTCTGAGCTCATTTCTTTCAGGCTTTGATGACTCTTGATGGCTTCCTCTCAGATTGTTTTGGGCCCACCAGAGCTCTCAGCAGCTTGTGGTTGTGCTCCAGAGTCAGCCCAGGGAGGAAGTCCATGGACTGGTCTAGGCCTTTTGGTCTGTGCAGGTATTTCTCTGTGGCAGCGCTGATAAAAGCCTCTAGTGATGAGTTGTGATTCAGGTTTGGTATGAAGCTCATCAGTTCTTCTGTGTTCTTGTTAAAGCAGTGGAGCAGGTAAACTGCAGCCAGAAACTCCTGCATACATGGATGGACAAAGCTATAGGCTGTTTCTCTGAAGATGACACTGTTTGGTTGTGGGACCTCAGTACAGAGCCCTGAGTAGACCAAGGTCTCAGTCTGGTCCAGACCCTCCCTCTGCAGGTCCTCCTCATGGAACAGAGTGTTTCCATTCTGCAGCTGCTTAAGGGCCAGTCTGCCTAGACCCAGGAGGAGCTCACAGTCTGCAGCAGACAGCTGGAGATCACCCGAGTATTTGTACTTGCACTTGTTCCTCCCCATCTGGACCATCAGGAAGAGGACGAACGTGTCACTGAGGCTGAGAAGCAGCGGCCAGCTCTGCTCGCTCTCAAACCTTTCCTTCAGGAGGATGGTGATGGTCCAGCAGAAGACAGGCTTCTGACACATGCTGTGGAGAGTTGGAGATGCTCTGATGTGGCTCAGGACACTGTCACACTGATCAGGGGTGAACCTCCTCCTGAAGTACTCCTCAGTCTGTTGGTCAGTGAAGCCCCTGAGCTCAGTAAACTTATCTATGTACTGCACAGGAATCTGATTGGCCGCTGTGGGGCGGGAGGTGACCCATATAAGGGCAGCAGGAAGCAGGTTTCCTCTGATGAGGTTCACTAACAGCACGCTGACCTCTGACCTCTGTGTGACTTCAGAGATGACCTCACAGTTGAAGTCGAGGGTGACACGGCTCTCGTCGAGTCCGTCCAGGATAAACAGAACTCTACTGTGGAGCAGAGTCTGATCTGGGAGCTCCTGCAGTAGTGGATGGAGCTTCTGTATGAGCTCCATCAGACTGTAAGGCCTATCTCTGGTCAGGTTCAGGTTCCTGAAGGACAGTGGCACAACCAAGTCCAGATCCTGGTTCTCTGAGCCCTGGGCCCACTCCCGACAGAACCGCTGCACTGAGACAGTTTTCCCCACTCCAGCCTCACCACTGGTCAGCACCACTCTGAAGGGTTTCTGGACAGACGGCGATGGTTTAAAGATGTCGTGGACCGTTCCCTTCACTTGTTTCTCATCTTTGGTCTTCTCCTCACCAAGACCTTCTGTGATGAACTGTTCAGTATAGGTCTGTGGTGATTCTTGACGTCCTTCTTCACGTCTATTAGGTACACTCTCAACTGTGTCCTCTAGGCTCTTCCTATATCCACCTGAAAAACAAATGTTTTTGTGTTTTAAGAATGAATGATTAATGGCAAAGTACATGCTGTAATAATTAATCCAAACTAGAGTTGTTTAAATTAGTTGCAGAGATCTGGATTTGCTGATTTGTTATCTTTTTTTAAATAGTAGGACGTCAAAATGTGAATATTAATCTGCATTATTCACTTATCTACTGATGAAAATATGAATTTATGCATGAAAAGGGACACCAACTGTCTGATCATACTAGAATAGAAAAAATATGTATATTTATTTGACTTACGTGGTAACCCGAGGAGGCTGAGGTGTGTCTGTTTTTCATGGGGACAGATGCGGTATTTTCTATGCTTGGAGTCCAGATCAGTGTCACACAGAGGACAGGGCTGTCGCATCATAAGCTGTATTCTGTTTAGCTTGTCTAAAAAGGACCTGTAAAAGATGTAAACACCATTCACTAAATCACACTTTTCATTATTGTGTAGTATCTTTTTAAAGGAGCTGTGCTGTACATATTTTTCATGTAGGAGAACAACAGCAGGGTTCAGATGACATAACATGCAAATACATGCAGAAGTTTATGTAGTGAGGTCAAAGGCCTCGTCACATAAATGATCAGGTTAAACATTTGTCAATTTTTGTTTGGGACATTAAAAAAACATGTTATCAAGAGGGAAATATGGGCATCTCTAATATGACATTATCACATTCTAGTATTTGAAAACAACTTGTATATTTTGTCCCAGTGCAGATACTGTATATTGTATAAGAAGCTCTTAGTCAAAATGAGGCCTTCATCATGTCTTCTGTATGTATCTAAAATGTAGAAAGTAATAAGGGTGAAGAAAAAAAAACATTAAAGTGGAAGGTGTGTCCACACTTTTGACTGGTCGTGTGTAAGTTCCACTCTCTGCAGGTGTAAATAAACATAACATAAGATTTATGACTTACAGCTCTTCAGTTTGCAATGAGACCTTGTGCGGCTCCTGGAGGCTCTCGGACAAATGATCAAACCCCTCCAAGGAGCTCATGGACAAATGATCAGACCCCTCCAAGAAGCTCATGGACCGATGGTCTGGGCGCTCCATGGACGGATGGCTGTTCATGGACCGACTTCTTTTGCAACGACCTTTAGATCGATTCCTAGACCGGCCCCTACACCCATCTGTGGACCCATCTGTGGACCTCTCTGTAGACTGGCCCCTGAGTTGACTCTTGAACTGGCCCCTGGGCTGGCCACAAGATTGACTCCTGGACTGGCCCCTGGGCTGGACACTGGACTGACCATTGGATTGGGCCCTGAAATCGTCCCTGGATTGACTCTTGGACTGGCGCCTGGTTTGCCCCCTGGACTGGCCATTGGATTGGGCACTGGACTGGCCCCTGGATTGGGCACTGGACTGGTCCCTGGATTGGGCACTGGACTGGTTCCTGGATTGGGCACTGGACTGGTCCCTGGATTGGGCACTGGACTGGTCCCTGGATTGGGCATTGGACTGGTCCCTGGATTGGGCCCTAGACTGGTTCCTGGATTGGGCACTGGACTGGTCCCTGGATTGGGCATTGGACTGGTCCCTGAATTGGGCACTGGACTGGCCCCTGGATTGACTCTTGGACTGGCCCTTGGTTTGTCCCCTGGACTGGCCATTGGGATGGGCCCTGGACTGGTCCCTGGATTGGGCACTGGACTGGTCCCTGGATTGGGCAGTGGACTGATCCCTGGATTGGGCAGTGGCCTGATCCCTGGATTGGGCACTGGACTGGTCCCTGGATTGGGCATTGGACTGGTCCCTGGATTGGGCCCTAGACTGGTTCCTGGATTGGGCACTGGACTGGTCCCTGGATTGGGCACTGGACTGGTCCCTGGATTGGGCATTGGACTGGTCCCTGAATTGGGCACTGGACTGGCCCCTGGATTGACTCTTGGACTGGCCCTTGGTTTGTCCCCTGGACTGGCCATTGGGATGGGCCCTGGACTGGTCCCTGGATTGGGCACTGGACTGGTCCCTGGATTGGGCAGTGGCCTGATCCCTGGATTGGGCACTGGACTGGTCCCTGGATTGGGCATTGGACTGGTCCCTGGATTGGGCACTGGACTGGCCCCTGGATTGACTCTTGGACTGGCCCTTGGTTTGTCCCCTGGACTGGCCCTTGGTTTGTCCCCTGGACTGGCCATTGGGATGGGCCCTGGACTGGTCCCTGGATTGGGCACTGGACTGGTCCCTGGATTGGGCACTGGACTGATCCGTGGACTGTCTTGAGAACAAACGTTGGAAGAAACGTCTAAACCGGTTTGTGGATCTGTCTGAGGAAAAAAATCTGAAAAACAAAAGTAACACACTTACTACTCTGTTTAATAGTAAAACTATAGACTGTATAAAGAAGAGGACTAAGGGAGTGTGACATCACCCACAGCGTTCGGCTCCACTTAAATGAAGCTCATGATGGTTTCAGGGGGCAAATTTGGAGACAGGCAGGATTTTTTTAAGGGACAAAATAGCTAAATTACACCCCAGGATAATGTAAATCCGTCATACAAACATTTAAGGACCAAAATGATGAGGCTCACAGTGGCAGGTACAGAGAGGGGCCACAATATTCCAGTGTAAATCAATAGGAGCCAGGGTCAGAAGGAGCTGGAAATGTCCGCATGCAAACTTCCTATATGGAAGTTTAACTTCTTGGGTTCTTTTTTAAAGACAATACAGTAAAGTGTATTTACCTCTTGACATGTTTCAGCGGCTAGCTGCAAGCTTCTGTCACTGGTGTTGGTGGTGACATGTCGTATATCAGCTGCTGTTACTTCCTGTAGGCGTGGTCAGACTGAGTGACCTGGCAGGTTGCTCAGACTGACCAGTGTCAATAAGCAAAGTATTGAACAAGAACTAACGGACAAGAGGGAGGAATACGGACGGCTCAGAACAAACATGAGACAAAATGACCGAGGACTGCAACATTAATAAGTAAAAAAATGCTTACAGATACAAAACAGAGTAAAATTGGAACCTCACAGACAAATGCTAAAGGTAAATAGGTATGCAATTTAACACAGCAAAATATCACGGAAACAGAAACAAATGTACCTGCACGAGGACTTAACTTTGCCACCCTGAACAAAATCCCCATAGAGGAATACATTTTAGCCACAGAACTAGCATGTCAAAAAATACCAAACCAGGAACAAAAAGTAGAGTTACGCAACACAATGACAGGGATCCAAAAAACATCCAAATTACCGAGGAGCAATATAACTAAGGAGGAGAGGAAAGCCATTAATCACATGAAAAAAACAACACAGTTGTCATCGGCACATCTGGACATCCCACTGCATATAAAATTTCACTAGTGTCACTCAAACAATGTCAATATCCCAACTGTGCCATAAACAAAGGCAGAGTCATCAATAAAACATCAAACCCCAGAAAAAAGCACAACAAACCAAAAAAGGGCAGCAAGATCACAAGATCACAGTCACACTACCGTACACCAGAGGAATAACTGAACCCATCCAGAGAGCCATGAAAAAACACAACTTAATCACAGTAGTCAAACCACACACAAAACTCCACCAGCAGTTAGTACACCCAAAGATAAAATCCCACAAGAACAAAAATGCAACGCCATCTACGAAATCCAATGCAAATTGTGCAATAAATCATACGTAGGGGAAACAGGCCGGGGATTTCACATCTGCAAATACGAAAAGGAAACATCAGGGAGACTCACCAGAACACAAAAAGAAAAAGCAGAGCAGGAAAACCTAAAATCCGCCATATCAGACCACGGTAAAAGAAATAACCACATTCTGGGACGGGGCTTGGGTCATTGGATCGGAAAGAGGTCGGTCTGAGCGACCTGCAGGTCCATCAGGCTGACCACGCCTACAGGAAGTAACAACAGCTGATATATGACACGTCACCACCAGCACCGGGGACAGTTCTGAAGATGCAGCAGAAACATGGCAACAAGGTAAATACACTTCCTATGATACTGTCTTTAAAAAAGAACCCAAGAAGTTAATGTACATAAGAAGACAAAATCAACATCTTTGGTTTCGGGTCATTTGGTTCGGTGCAGGGCTTTGCACCAGTGAGTTTGCACAATTTGTGTCGACTTAAGTCGACAAGATGCTGCTGAATAAAACGTCACCCTGACTCAGAATTCCGTCATGCTTCTGTACAAAATAATCAAATTAGAGCGTGTTGAACTAACATGAGTGGGGCTAGTTTGAAGGCGGACTGTTCATCAGAGCGATATGGTCTCACTCAGCAGGGAAAGGACGGCTGTTCATTGCGGGGAGATTCCCTTGAAGTGTCCCTAATGGTTGATCCCACAGCCCCGGGAAATAGTGAGATCCGGGCGAGAGGAGCTGTAAAGCACCAGCCGCCCGCACCTCACCACAGCCCCGGGAAAGCAAGGTGTGTGTGGGTGTGTGCCCCAAGGTGCTCCAGGCACAACTGTCCACTAAACCGGGAATGAACCAGGTCTAAACCAAGTCTAAACCAAGTCTAAACCAGGAATGAACCAGGTCTAAACCAGGTCTAAACCAGGAATGAACCAGGTCTAAACCAGGTCTAAACCAGGAATGAACCAGGTCTAAACCAAGTCTAAACCAGGTCTAAACAATTATAATAGTTATAGTAGTTATTATTCGTTCTTATTATTAGTAATACTTTTCCAGGTCTGTTTACTGTTTGCCTGAGCGTTCACTTTTGTGCTGTAGCAGACACAGGGTTTGGGCCTTTTGGGGGGAAGTGCTGCATTTTATCATTCAAACATGTGATATTTTTGCATTTCGTTCTCAAACTGTAACGAAAATGAACAGAACCGTGACCTCAAAACCGAGGTACCGAACCGTGAGTTTTGTACCGTTACACCCCGACCATTTATATATAGAGAGTCTATGAATAAAACCCAACATTCCCATAATAAATGTTAACCTCACATTTTTGCAGCTAAGGAGCAGCTTAATCTTGTGTTCTTATGTTTACAATGTGAACAGAGTACAGTATGTTTTTATTTGTAGAGGGACAGCGTACGGTGGAAGTGTGTTGCATTCACTAAAATAAAAAAAATGCTTTCATGAGAACAAAGTTTCTGTTTTTATACTTATAGACCAATTATTAATGGCTCTCTACAGATGAAACTCTGAAGATTATGTCCCAATGATCTGATCAGTGCTTTGCCTGTATTTTAGGCACTAGTAGTGACACTGTACAGTTATATTAGACTCCACAGTTGATGATGTGCACTTGCTGTGTGCTTTTATTCTCTCGAAGTGTCGCAAATAGTGCGGAAAGGACAATGCTGTAGAAAGCGGCCAGAGGAACTACCCGATCTGTAACAAAGCAGGGACGTGACGGCTGCAGGACATGTGCCACTAACCACGGTTATGACAACAAAGGATGATAATGTTCCTGCTAAGGTACTTTAAAGGTACTTTATTGTCCCGTAGGGAAGTTTGGCCTCAGCATTTAACTCATGTATGAGCAAAAAGGAAAGAAATGACATGAGTAATACATCTAATATGAGCCAAACTCAAAGCAGAGACGTTAAATCACAGTGTAGAGAAGAAGTGAAACTAGTCCAAATTACTAAACGTCTTTTTTGTGAATTGCTGAAATCAGCCTCACAATGATGAGTGTAATATTCAAATACATCTTAGATTTTATTTACCCCTGGACCCAGAGCCCGGAGCAGAAACATAAGAGCTTGGTCTGTCTGCTTCTTGAAACAGGGCAGTAATCATTATTTCACACGAGCTAAATTAAGACCATAAAATTGCAAGAAAGAAGGTCACTTACGCAGATGAACGCCCGTCTTCAGAGTTTCCTGGTGAAACCTCCTCTTCTTCTTCGGTGGTGCTGTCTCTTTCCATATTCTACCAGTCTGAAAGAAAAAGGATGCTCATAAAATAGGCTTGGAAAAACACTGTGTGTTAGTTATAGCCTAATAATCATAAAAATAGCCAAATCCTGGCTGTATTTTCATAAGCTCACCAAGAGCATCAGGTCACAGTGCTCAGCCTGGGAACAACAGTGGGGTCAGTACTGAACCTTCCCCAATCCACTATTTTGAAATCATCTTGTGAGGCTTGTGAGAGGTTTTTGAACTTTTTGGTGATAAAGTTGCAACTATCAGAGCCATTTCAGTCCCACCCCTTCATCAATCAGTCAAACTTTATTTATGAAGCACTTTTCATACAAAAAAATGTAACAAGTGCTTTAAAGTGATGAAAAACAATCCCACATTTCCTGGTGACACTGTTAACTGATTTTAAACTTGAAAAACAGGTGAATTCTGTTGTTCAATCCAATTTTTATCACCTTTGTCTTTTATCCAAAGTGAAATCATTTTTATCTTTCATGGTGCCTAAGGCCAGACTTAAATGAGACGAGACTCCACTGTGGGGACATGGAGGGCAGAGAAGCCACAGAGAAGCCCCTGACCCACTGGTTTGAAGATTATAATAGTTGTATAACATGTTTGATCTAAAGTATTACAAATATTGACGCTTGACATTCCCTAATTTGAGTCATGTAGCTTGACGTTATTTTCATTATTTTACTTTAACCTCATTTGTATCATGTGTCCCTCAAATGCAGAAGAATCTCTAGAAAATTCCTGTAACAATCAGGAGAAAATATACTTCTTTTACCTGACAGAAGTAGTAGTTTGGTGCTTCAGTTGTTGATTCTGAGGAAATCCACACTGTTTCTCAGTTCTTTATGAAGATTTTCTCCTTTTTTATGTGTAAGCAGTCATGTTTGGTTTTGATGCGACACGGTTCCAGATCCACTCGTCTGTGTAAAGTTTAGTCAATGTGCTTCTGGATGGACAGGTAAGTAAAATCCAGAACTGCTGTAATCACAAAACACATTCCATATTACACTCAGATCAGTCAGCCTCCATGTTCCTCTGCACCTCAACTTTTGAGCAGTTAAATGTGCTGCAAACACAAACTTTGGACTTACATGTGACTTAAAATAAGCATAATAAAAGAAGAATAAAAGTAGATGGCATATTACATGTAGTTTGGCATGGCAACACTCTAAAATACAAAGTAAAACATGAGGCATGAGGCTGGGTACAGGTGAACCAGTTGAAAAAGCACCATCAGAGGAGCCTCTGCACCGGGAGCAGAGCCTCTGCGCCGGGAGCAGAGCCTCTGCCGCCACCAGGGAGCGCTGTAGGGCCCAGGGGGGAGACGGGGCCCACGCACCGTCCCCCCACCAGGGGCCCAAGGGACAGACCCCGGCAGCCACAGCTGACCTCCGCTCCTGGTGCCGAGGCTCCTGCAGAGGAAACACTGGAAATCCTAAAAATATATCTAAAATAAATAAATAGAATAAAATGTGTATAATAAAAACAAGTAAAAGTATAAAATTTCAATCAAAAGCTAAGCTAAAAAATAAGGAAATAAAAAAAGAATAAATATAATAAAAGCTAAGCTAAAAAGCTGAGCTAAAAGGGTGAGTCTTGAGCTGCTCTTAAAAACATGGACGTTCTCTTTGGCCCCGAGCTCCTCCTGCAGCTCCATAGACGAGGCTGTAGTACTGAAAAGACGCCTCTCCGTGAATGTGTCAGTGTGTTTATAACATTTTCATAGAAATTCTTTTTTACTTTTAAATGTTTAAACCCTTTGTCCATAATTGTTTCTATTCGGTGTGATCAGGACACGAGTGGGGGAGAAAAACAACAAACCCTGAGCTGTGACGCACTTTAATTATAAGAAAATAAAATAAAACTGAACCAATGTTCACACACAAAACAAAACGTTTTCAACGCTCCAAATCAATGCACATCAGATTTAAGCGTTTGTATTAACGTAAAAGAACAATAATAAGTCTTATTTCGAACTTACCTTTGCAGCAGGAGTTTTCACGTATCTCGAATATTTTACTTTCACTTTGAGAACGGAAGGGTGTGACGTTTTTTCTTTTAATCACAAAAAAAGTTGCAGTTTACAACAATATAAAAAACTGACATAAGGAGAAAATTATATAAAATAATAGATTAAAAAAAGATTGACACAAAATTCATTTTTTAACAAATAATTTAGCTTCATAAAATAAAGTAATGACAAAAACTCGTCAGAAGATGGCGCTATAATCCTGTTATACCAGACTCCCTCCTGTCCTCCTTACGCAGGAGTTATGAGTTACTTCTAAAGTCCTCGTACTACAGGGAAGTACTGTGATACACCAAGTAAAAACACTGTTACTTTGAAGGAAATAGTGGCTGCTCTGCGTTTCAGGCCTTATTTAGTTCATTTTAATACATAGATTTTTATTTTGAAATCTGTGCTTTTACAACAGAGAGACAACAAAACTCACACAGCTAAAAAAATCAAACTCAGGCCAACGCCTGTACGTTTATAATTGTACATGTAACAGGTAATTTCATGGGCGCACAGATGCTTGGGGACAAATTTGTAAAGTTAGAAAGATGTTGTTATTTAACGTGATCAGTTATTTTTGTTCACTGTCATTTTTCTTTGCTCACGGTTATTTTCTTTGCATCACGCAGCCTCAATAAAAAAGCATCTGTGAGGCATTCATTTACTTATTTTCATCATTAATAAGTCACCTTTTATGGGCAATTTGTTATATTGGAATGTGAAATTGTCACAAGAGATCGCTGTATTTTTGTGTTTTCTTCCCCCTGCAGTTTCAGTGAGGACAGTACAGGAGTAATTCAAGTATCGCTGAAATGACCAAACTGTTGGACGTAAAACCTAATTTATATTTTAGATTTCATATAATGTGACAAAACATATCAAAGTACTGTGTTATATATAGTACAGAACAGAACAGAAGACGTGTAAAGCAAATAAATGATGTGTTAAATCTTCTACAGGCTGAAATAAACACACAGGCTCTTGTTCCTCATGTCTCTGTATAAACTCTATGTGTATTCTATATATTCTATATACTCTATATACTCTATATACTCTATATACTCTATATATTCTATATACTCTATATACTCTATATATTCTATATACTCTATATACTCTATATATTCTATATACTCTATATACTCTATATATTCTATATACTCTATATATTCTATATACTCTATATACTCTATATATTCTATATACTCTATATATTCTATATACTCCATCCATCCATCCATCCATCCATCTTCTCCCGCTTAATCCGGCTGGGTCGCGGGGGCAGTTTGCTGCCCAATACTCATAGCACCTGACCCCCCCTATGAACCCCTCTGCAGGTGGTGAGCCCACAGGAGTACTCCATACATGTCAAGTCAAAAAGGTTTGCTCCTAACCTCTCTGCTCCTAACCTCCTCTAACCTCTTCTCTGCTTCTAACCCCATTCACCATTTCTCCTCCCCCCTGCGGTTTCCTAGCCTGGCCAGTAGGTGGCGATAAATCCAGGAGCCAGTCGTGTCTGCTGCACCCATTTAATGAGCCTCAGGTGAGCAGGAGGTCAAAGACCAGGAATGACTGAGGGGAAACACAGAGACACTGGTGAGTGGAGTTTAAAACAGTACAAATAAGTAGGGATGGGCAAAATGAGGTCGCATGAGATGATGAGACCTCACAGCCAAGTGATTCAAAATGTGATTCAGTAATGAGATCTCACTTCGCTGCCACCTGCTGTTACTTTGCACACATTACAACCAAATTGTGCTGTGTTTTTCGTCTACATTGTTTGAACTAACACATTGGTTATTTGTAAAGGACTGTATAAAAAAAATAAACTATGTCACACAAATATCTCTTTTATTGATTTTTATTTAGAAATACAATTTTTTCCAGGGTTTTAGGGCCGAGGCGGTTTCTTTTTTTTGAAAGAATGTCTCCAGCCTTGGAGAATACTCTCTCACATGGGACTGAGGATGCCGGGGAGCACAGGAAACTTTTGGCCAGTTTATAAAGGGTCGGGTACAACATTTTTGTTTTGGTCTGTAAACGGATTTGATTTATTGGCACACTAAATTGTATTGAAAATAGCAAGGTGCTCATCTCAAGAGTGCCAGAGTTCAATATGTGAGTTGTAACAAAAACACTTTAGTCAACCCAGACCCCAAATTGCACTTTGAATATTTAAACATTTACTATTGCTTACGTCTCAAGGCAATCAAGACCGTTCTTGTTTCTACTACTACCACTAACTTTCTAACTCGCTGACTCACTGACTCGCTAACTCCTACAAACGCCGACAACACCACAAGTGCCGCCGCAAATTGAAAGTGCTTATAAGCGCTGGAGGTGGGTGAACCACTCTGACGTCACCACCTCTGAATGAGATCTCATCACGTGACTGCCTTGTTCATGATGCACGCCTCATTTTGAGACCTTAATGGGAACGCCCATTTTTGTTCGGTGCAGACCTCAAGATCTCATTTCATTTCGCCCATCCCTACAAATAAGTTCTGTTGTAGATATATTAGAATATAGGTTAAAAACATGAATGGTAAAAGTACATTAGTTAAAATTATAGCCTAATTTAATATTTAAAAGTATATTAATAAAAATAGATTAAAAACTATTGTAAACATGGTAATTTCATTATTTATACATTTGTTTGTTTTAAAGGTTTTCGACCTGCCACTTCTACTACAATAAAAGTGTTAGAGCCGAGTTGAGCCTCGTGTCTCTGCTTTCCTGGGTTTTTCAAGTCAAGCCTCCATATCCAATAAAAGCTTTAATAAAACGGGACGTGGTGTAAAAGTGCTTTTCTTCTTACTTTGTGTGTTCTCTCTGTTCTGAGGCCTCAGGTCCCAGCGGGAGGAGGCCCCGGGGAAGCCCCAGGACTCTGGAGGGACTCTGCCTCTGGGCCTGGGGACGCCTCAGGGTCCAGGAGGAACTGGAGGAAGTGTCTGGGGAGGGGGAAGTCTGGGAGTCCCTGCTTAGACTGATGCCCCCGTGACCCGGCCCCGGGTAAGTGGAAGAAAAGTAATGGATCGTAATCCTTAGTACTGTCCTCACTACAGGGTCATTTTCATCGCCCTTTTCTGCAAAATACTTTAACATTTGACTGTTAAAGCAGATTTCAAACAGGAACTTTAACTTTCATGTGAGTAACTTGAGTAACTTTTTACCTTTGGATCTCTACTTTGACTTAAATTGACTAGTTCATCCACGGCTCTGGTAAATTAAAGTTTTGGCCCAATGTGCAGCAGGGTTGTGGGGGAACAGCTCTATAATCACTGGGTTTCAGATGACATCACAGCATTCTATAGCCCAAGGCTAATCTCATCTGGAGCTATCCGAAATGAATAGTGCTAAAATACAAAATGATGGTGTAATACAGAGAGTTCTTAGAGTAATTATTTATTTGATTTGGACAAACATGACACAACATGAATGTAAACACAAGGCTCATTTCCATCCGTTGTTCCATAGGGCTGAGGTCACAGTGGGCCAAACGATAAAATACTGCACACTCCATTCATTGCATAGTTCCCATTATTGCACACTCCATTCGTTGCATAGTTCCCATTATTGCACACTCCATTCATTGCATAGTTCCCATTATTGCACACTCCATTCGTTGCATAGTTCCCATTATTGCACACTCCATTCGTTGCATAGTTCCCATTATTGCACACTCCATTCGTTGCATAGTTCCCATGACAGGTTTGGTCAATAATTGAAAACATCGGGTTCAACATTTGTGAATTTATCTTTGGATATTTCCGTGTGATCAGCAGGGAAATCATCATCATCACATTCTAAAATCTGAAAACCACCAATTCACTACTGTGACATCATGACTTACAACCAGGAAGTGAAATTATAAATAAATATAATTGCTAAACTGGAGCAAAATGTGCATAATTATCGTAAATGTGTTTTAGTATAATGAGCAGCCCGACCTTCCAACCTGTCACAGGAACTTTAAATCACTGTGGAACTTTGCGTCAAGGGTATACGGCCACTGTATGACCTGTGTGTGGGTATATAAACATTTCAGAGTCAAGAGTATATAAATACTTTTGCATCATGGGTATACAAACACCTCTGCGTCACGGGTATATAGACACTTTAGAATCACGAATGTATAAACACTTGAGAGTCACGGGTATATAAACACTTTAGAGTCCTGTGTATATAAACACTTTAGAGTCACGGGTATATAAACACTTTAGAGTTGTGTGTATATAAACATTTTAGAGTCACGGGTATATAAACACCTCTGCATCACGTGTATATAAACACTTTTGCATCACGGGTATATAAACACTTTAGAGTTGTGTGTATATAAACATTTTAGAGTCACGGGTATATAAACACTTTAGAGTTGTGTGTATATAAACATTTTAGAGTCACGGGTATATAAACACCTCTGCGTCGTATGTATATAAACACTTTTGCATCACGGGTATATAAACACTTTAGAGTTGTGTGTATATAAACATTTTAGAGTCACGGGTATATAAACACCTCTGCATCACGTGTATATAAACACCTCTGCATCACGTGTATATAAACACTTTTGCATCATGTGTATATAAACACTTTTGCATCACGGGTATATAAACACCTCTGCATCACGTGTATATAAACACTTTTGCATCACGGGTATATAAACACTTTAAAGTCACGGGTATATAAACACTTTAAAGTCACGGGTATATAAACACTTTAGAGTCGTGTGTATATAAACACTTTAGAGTCACGGGTATATAAACACTTTAGAGTTGTGTGTATATAAACATTTTAGAGTCACGGGTATATAAACACCTCTGCATCACGTGTATATAAACACTTTAAAGTCACGGGTATATAAACACTTTAAAGTCACGGGTATATAAACACTTTAGAGTCGTGTGTATATAAACACTTTAGAGTCACAGGTATATAAACACTTTAGAGTCGTGTGTATATAAACACTTGAGAGTCATGGGTATATAAACACCTCTGCGTTGCGTGTATATAAACACTGTTGCATCACGGGTATATAAACACTTTAGAGTCGTGTGTATATAAACACTTTAGAGTCGTGTGTATATAAACACTTTAGAATCTCGGGTATATAAACACTTTAGAGTCACGGGTATATAAACACTTTAGAGTCGTGTGTATATAAACACTTTAGAATCTCGGGTATATAAACACTTTAGAGTCACGGGTATATAAACACTTTAGAGTCGTGTGTATATAAACACTTTAGAGTCGTGTGTATATAAACACTTTAGAATCTCGGGTATATAAACACTTTAGAATCTCGGGTATATAAACACTTTAGAGTCACGGGTATATAAACACTTTAGAGTCGTGTGTATATAAACACTTTAGAGTCGTGTGTATATAAACACTTTAGAGTCGTGTGTATATAAACACTTTAGAATCTCGGGTATATAAACACTTTAGAGTCCTGTGTATATAAACACTTTAGAGTCGTGTGTATATAAACACTGTTGCATCACGGGTATATAAACACCTCTGCGTCGCGTATGTATAAACACTGTTGCATCATGGGTATATAAACACCTCTGCGTTGCGTGTATATAAACACTGTTGCATCACGGGTATATAAACACTTTAGAGTCGTGTGTATATAAACACTTTAGAGTCGTGTGTATATAAACACTTTAGAATCTCGGGTATATAAACACTTTAGAGTCACGGGTATATAAACACTTTAGAGTCGTGTGTATATAAACACTTTAGAATCTCGGGTATATAAACACTTTAGAGTCACGGGTATATAAACACTTTAGAGTCGTGTGTATATAAACACTTTAGAGTCGTGTGTATATAAACACTTTAGAATCTCGGGTATATAAACACTTTAGAATCTCGGGTATATAAACACTTTAGAGTCACGGGTATATAAACACTTTAGAGTCGTGTGTATATAAACACTTTAGAGTCGTGTGTATATAAACACTTTAGAGTCGTGTGTATATAAACACTTTAGAATCTCGGGTATATAAACACTTTAGAGTCCTGTGTATATAAACACTTTAGAGTCGTGTGTATATAAACACTGTTGCATCACGGGTATATAAACACCTCTGCGTCGCGTATGTATAAACACTGTTGCATCATGGGTATATAAACGTGCCCATGGACGGGGGGCAGGTCATTGAGAAGCGTCTTCTGGGCCGAACTCTGGTCCCGTCACGTCTGAAACCAAATGAACGAGGAAATAAAAATACCTGTGGAAATGGTCATGTGACTGTGCTGAGAACAGGTTTTTTCTGTTCTTTTCAAATGTGCCGAGGGCGATGAGGGTAATGCTGGTTTATGTGACGTTTACGGTGACGTCAGCTCCCACCGGGCACCGGATGACGTTCACCAAATATATGCACCAATTTCACGTTTCCTGTTTGAGGGACACTTTGTTTCTTCATCTAAACTCTGCATTGTGCTGTTGTTTCTGTTGCGTATTGTTAAATTAAGTGTTAAATGTCAGCTGTGGTTTCTTTTCTTCAAACTGAATACTTGAATATAAAATAAAACATCGCACTTAAAAACACTTCTCTACACCACTAGTGTTTTTCTGATAACATTAGCTGCCCCGAGTTTTCGAGCTCCATCTCTTACCTGTGTTCAGACTCAGACTCCTCAGAGGAGGGTGGAGACCGGTCTCTTGGTCTGTCTCTGGTCCAGGTCTTGGTCCGGACCCTGGACCACCCCCTGGTCGAGTCCTGAGACTCATGTCTGAAAACAGCAGTGGAAATAGTGTCATTATTAAGCTCATCTTTAACCTGGGATGCACCGATCTGATACTGGTACTGGATATCGGTGCTGATACAGAAAAAGTTGTTAGATCAGATATCGGCTTCTAAATATAATAATAATGCATCAGTTTTATACAGCGCTTTTCAGGACACTCAAAGATGCTTCACAGAGCATTATTCATTCACTCCAGACCCGGTGGTGGTAAACTACTATTGTAGCCACAGCTGCCCTGGGGCAGACTGACGGAAGCGAGGCTCCAATCTGCGCCATCGGCCCCTCTGACCACCACCAACACTCAGGCACACACCACTTTCATACTAGGCAATGTGGGTGATGTGCCTTGCCTAAGGACACTACGACAGTTTTTGCCACTGGCGCCCCCCTGTGGCACCTGGAATTCCCATTGGTCTCCCATCCAAGTACTAACCAGGCCCTGCCCTGCTGAGCTTCTGAGATCTGATGGGATCAGGCTTTGACAAGCCGGTATGGCCACAAAATATGAGTGAGAATAGACGGATTATTTGTTTATCAGCACAGCGACTGTCTGAGTGCAGAAATCACCGCAGTCTGTGCGGTTTACATGACGCTACAGCATTCGCGAGCGCTGCCGTCAGCACAAAAACAGTTTATCACCATAAAAAAGAAAATAAGCTGTGATGGTCCAGCTGTGAGTCTATTTCGGTGCTTTTGATTTATGTGGAGCAAAATAACTTAAAACACTGGGTCTGGCTGCATTTTGCAGACAAAATAAAGTCAAATAGTCAATTTTTCCTGTAAAAATACTCAAGGGGCATATTTATGAGGATTTTTTGTCGGTTTAACAGTTACTTTATCTGTTAATTAGTTACTTTCATCAGCCAGTAACAGCCTATCATTAGACCTGTTAGACCATTTGAACATGAGGCTGTGACACTCACAGAGCTGGTTCTGGTTCTGGTTCTGGTTCTGGTTCTGGTTCTGGTTCTGGTTCTGATTCAGATTCAGAGGTGCTGTCGCTCTCCATTGTGTCTGAGAGAAGATGCACCTGCAGGACAAACGGACACCAGGATAAAAATACTTGTTGTGGTCACAAGTATCGAAAATCAGACACTAATCCATAGATTCTCATTTCAGCAGGTATCGATACTAAAACAGTCCCATTGACAGGACAGAAACGAGCCTTTTCTGAATGTCGAGAATGACCTGGAGCTGAATCAGTATCAGTATATATCAATCAAGTATAAGGCTGTATAATAATAAATGTGTAATAAATGTGTAATAAATGTATATAATAATAAATAGATCTTTTCTTTAATATTATTATGAATTTCGCGTTTAGGCGATATTTGCCTCAAATAAACCGTCAGGTAAAAGCGTCACTACAACAGCCTAAAGCTTCTTTTTACTTTTAAATGTTTAAACCCTTTGTTCATAATTGTTTCTATTCGGTGTGATCAGGACACGAGTGGGGGAGAAAAACAACAAACCCTGAGCTGTGACGCACTTTAATTATAATAAAATAAAATAAAACTGAACCAATGTTCACACACAAAATACTATTACTACCGCTATTTACTGACTCACAATAATATTTGTTGACAACCATGTAAAAACTCCTGACAGGTTTATTTTTAGTTCTACACTGAGAAGAGACAATACATTAAGACCAAGTGCAAATGTTGGGCATTTTATTACTAAAAATATGAAATTACCTTCACAGAAAGTAGAATTTGACAAAAACACACTTGAATAAAGACGTAACAAACATTTACAGTGAGTCCGAGCCTCAAACCACGAACACTAAACTCTGGCAGCCGCTTTGAGTCTGCGCAGAGCGGCTCATGGTGTCCGGCCCTGGGCTCCTGCCTGTGGGGCAGTAAACCTCCTCCTGGTGCTTCCTCTGGGCCTGGACCTCCACCTCCACCAGGTCCACCTCCTCCTACGTCCTACGTGACAAGTTTATTTCTAAAATGATCCATTATTATTTCTGCGGTAATTATAGGACGTCATTTCCGCTCAGCTGAAGCAGCGACTTTAGCAAAACTCCGCAAAACTAGAGAAGAGAAACGATCTCAGTCTTTAGGAATTTGTTTTGGTTCATATTTTATATAATAATGACACATACTTTTCCACAACTGAACCAATGTTCACACACAAAATAAAACGTTTTCAACGCTCCAAATCAATGCACATCAGATTTAATCGTTTGTATTAACGTAAAAGAACAATAATAAGTCTTATGTCGAACTTACCTTTGCAACAGGTGAGTTTTCCCGTGACCCGAATATTTTACTTTCACTTTGAGAACGGTGTGTGACGTTTTTTCTTTTAGTCACAAAAAAGTTGCAGTTTACAAAAATATAGAAAACTGACATAAGGAGAAAATTATATAAAATAATAGATTAAAAAAAGATTGACACAAAATTCATTTTTTAACAAATAATTTAGCAAACAACAAAAACTCGTCAGGAGATGGCGCTATAATCCTGTTATACCAGACTCCCTCCTGTCCTCCTTACGCAGGAGTTATGAGTTACTTATAAATTACTCGTACTACAGGGAAGTCCTGTGATACACCAAGTAAAAACACTGTTACAGGAGGAATTCAAATAAGCAAAAGTAGCGCGGAAATGACCAAACTGTTGGACGTAAAACCTCATTTATGTTTTAGATTTCTTATAACGTGACAAAACATATCAAAGATATTGGATTAAGAGCGACACAGATCCACGCCCCGCTTTTTTTCTCCTACAATTATCTTGGTGCATTATGGGTAATAAGACGGTGTTATATAATGAGGCCTCGATGGAATCTGGTTTCTCTGGATGTGTCTTCTGTGCAAACACCACATGCGTCTAACAGAGGGCACATGTCTCTGTAGGACACATGTCTCTGTAGGACACATGTCTCTGTAGGACACATGTCTCTGTAGGACATATGTCTCTTTAGGACACATGTCTGAGGAGGACACATGTCTCTGTAGGGTACATGTCTCTGTAGGGCACATGTCTCTGTAGGACACATGTCTCTGTAGGACATATGTCTCTTTAGGACACATGTCTCTGTAGGACACATGTCTCTGTAGGGCACATGTCTCTGTAGGGCACATGTCTCTTTAGGACACATGTTTCTGTAGGACACATGTCTGAGGAGGACACATGTCTCTGTAGGGCACATGTCAAACAAATTAAGCATGTAAAAAGCACAAATAAAAGTCAACTGAACTCTGATAGGAAAGGCGTCAGACCTCATAACTTAATAAAAATAAATACATGTGTCGCAAATAAACAAAATGATAAGTGTGTAAAATGTGGACTGCTAAACATCAGGTCCCTCTCTTCTAAATCTCTTTTAATAAATGAATTAATTGGCGACTTTAATATTGATCTTCTAGCTTTAACTGAAACATGGCTTCAGGAAAATGATTATGTTAGACTAAACGAATCTACACCTCCAAGTCACGTGAACTTTCAAAGTGCCAGGAGCACTGGTCGAGGTGGCGGTGTGGCCGTCATTTCTCACTCCAGCCTAATTCTCAGCCTCAAATCTAATTATACATTCCGCTCCTTTGAAAGCCTCGCACTATCTATTACGTGCACCAACTGGAAAACCAAAAGCTGTTATATTTATAACAATCTACTGACCTCCTGGTCCTTATGCCGAGTTTCTGACAGAGTTTTCTGACTTTATTTCAAGTTTAGTTTTGGAATGGGAAAGGATTGTTATAGTTGGAGATTTCAACATTCATGTTGATAACAGCAGTGAGTGCCTCAGCAGTGCTTTTGGTGCTCTCCTGGATGGGATCGGTTTTACCCAGAGTGTGAACAAGCCGACTCACTGTCACAATCACACTCTCGATCTCGTCCTAACTTATGGTATTGAGATTAGTGATTTACTTGTAATTCCTCAAAACCCTATACTCTCTGACCATTTTTTAATAACCTTTCAATTCGTACTAAAAGACTATCCAGCTCTGCAGGAGAAAACTATAATGAAAAGAACAATATCAGAAAAATCGGTAGCCGAGTTCAAAGAAATAATCGAGCCAGTATTAAATGATATGCCATGTGACAATGAGAACAACTTTAATCCAATTATCATGGATCAGTTTGTTGATAGGACAATGCTCACCCTAAAATCTGCTCTCGATGTTGCAGCTCCGCTAAAACAGAAAAGCATTAAACCAAGACCTCCGGCTCCATGGTATACTCCAGAATTGCGATCACTCAAACAACACGTAAGACGCACAAAGAAGCTCTGGCGCCGCTCGCGCTCCGAGCAGTCTCTGAAGGCATGGAAGCTCTGCCTGCTCTCTTATAAGGCCGCTCTGCGTAAAGCACAAACCAGATACTATTCAAACCTAATAGAAGTAAACAAAAGCAACCCCAGATTTGTGTTCAGCACTGTAGCCAGGCTGACAAACTCGCACACTGCCCCTGAGTCTCTTCTCCTTTGAAGTTCAGTTGTGATGACTTTCTTGAATTCTTCGATTACAAAATTACAACCATTAGAGACAAGATCAACGGCCACTCCAAAAATCAGCCCTGAGCAAATTCAGCAAATCCAGTCTGTAACACCAATATCCCACATAAATCCTCTAACAGCATTAGACAAATTTACTCCTGTCGATGAGGCGGAGATTACCTCAGTCATCATGTCGTCCAAACCATCAACTTGTTTGCTCGACCCTATTCCAGTCAAACTCCTCAAAGAAGCTCCACCTAATAATAGGTTCCATCCATAACATAATAAATATGTCATTAGAAAATGGCTTTGTTCCTCAGTCCTTTAAATATGCTGTAATTAAACCGCTTTTGAAAAAACCTAGCTTAAATCCTGATGAACTAGCCAACTACAGACCTATCTCGAATCTTCCATTTCTCTCAAAGATTCTGGAACGAGTTGTGGTGAAACAGCTTTGTCACCATCTGCAGGACAATAATTTATATGAAAAATTTCAGTCTGGTTTCAGAGCTCACCACAGCACAGAAACTGCTCTGCTTAAAGTGACATATGATTTGCTACTAGCTGCTGATAACGGGCTGGCTTCAGTCCTGGTCCTACTGGACCTCAGTGCAGCGTTTGACACCATTGATCACAACATTCTACTGCAGAGGTTAGAATGTGACATAGGTGTCAGAGGGACCGCCCTCAAATGGTTTAAATCCTATCTATCAGATAGGTACCAGTTTGTTAGTGTAAACCAGTGCACCTCTCCCTGCTCTAAAGTAGCTTGTGGTGTTCCACAAGGATCTGTGCTTGGTCCAATCCTGTTTACTCTGTATATGTTGCCATTAGGTAACATTATCAGAAAACATGGCATTAATTTCCACTGCTATGCTGATGACACTCAGCTGTACTTATCAATGAAACCTAATCAGACCGATCAAATCGATAAGCTCAGTGCCTGTGTGAAGGACATCAAAACCTGGATGACCCTGAATTACCTCCTCTTAAACCCTGATTAAACAGTGGTCTTTGTTGTCGGTCCTAAGGTCAGAGAGATTCTCTGTCAGACCAGATAATCTCACTTGACAATGTGAGTATAGCCTCTAGCTCTACTGTAAAAAACCTTGGAGTCGTATTTGACCAAAATCTCTCATTCACAGCTCATATAAACCAAGCTTGTAAAACTGCATATTTTCACCTGCGAAACATAACTAAAATCAGAAAAATTTTGCCTAAAAATGATGCTGAAAAACTTATCCATGCATTTGTTACATCCAGACTAGATTACTGTAATTCTCTGCTCACCGTCTGCACTAAAGGTACTTTAAGAAGCTTCCAGTTGGTCCAAAATGCAGCGGCCAGAGTCCTAACAGGAACTAAAAGACGTGATCACATCAGTCCTGTGTTAAAATCACTTCACTGGCTTCCTGTCGAGTTTAGAATTAAATTCAAAGTTCTCCTCCTGACATACAAAGCCTTAAACAATATGGCCCCATCATATCTTCAGGATGCCATTGTCCCCTATCAGCCAAATAGAGCACTTCGCTCTCAGAATGCAGGATTATTAGTGGTTCCTAGAGTGTCTAAAAGTACAGTGGGGGGGAGAGCCTTCAGTTACCAAGCTCCTGTGTTATGGAATCAACTCCCTGTTGATGTTAAACAGGCACCCACAGTCTCTTTATTTAAGACCAGGCTTAAAACCTTCCTCTTCGGAATAGCTTATGACCAGGTTACTTAGTTGATGTCACTAAGATAAGCTGCCGCAGGAGATAACAAGCTGGGGGAAGTGTGGCAACCTGAGCACTGTCCTCTGTTTCCTCCTTTTTTCTCACCAGCATCACTCACTATGTTCTCATCTGTAGTTTGTTCATTGCTATTCACATGTTGTCCCCTGTCCCACTCCCTGTGGAGTGGAACTCTTTCAGACGCCTGATGGCAGCTGGACCTCTCTCCTCCTCCTCGCCTGGCTCCTCCTCTTCGCCTGGCTCCTCCTCCTCGCCTGGCTCCTCCTCCTCGCCCGGCTCCTCCTCCTCGCCCCTCTTCTCCTCCTCCTCTGGCCCACGGGCCTGGACATCTATAGCCTGTCCGTCCATGGGAGTGGATCCCTCCTTCACTGTAGTTCTCCCCGAGGTTTCTTCTTTTCCCAGGACCCTGGGTTTTTTGGAGTTTTTCCTTGCTGAGAAGGAGGGTCTAAGGACAGGGGATGACTGGACAATGTTTCATTTGCTGCTTTACATGAATGTTGTTTATTCCTGTTTTGATATGTCTGTGTGTATGTTTTACTCATCCATATCTTGGAACGCCCTTAGAGGCTACTGTTGTTGCGATTTTGGGCGCTACAAAATAAATTGAATTGAATTGAATTGAATGTCTCTTTAGGACACATGTTTCTGTAGGACACATGTCTGAGGAGGACACATGTCTCTGTAGGGCACATGTCTCTGTAGGGCACATGTCTCTGTAGGGCACATGTCTCTTTAGGACACATGTTTCTGTAGGACACATGTCTCTGTAGGGCACATGTCTCTTTAGGACACATGTCTCTGTAGGACACATGTCTGAGGAGGACACATGTCTCTGTAGGACACATGTCTCTGTAGGACACATGTCTCTGTAGGACACATGTCTCTGTAGGACACATGTCTCTGTAGGACACATGTCTGAGGAGGACACATGTCTCTGTAGGGCACATGTCTCTGTAGGACACACGTCTCTTTAGGACACACGTCTCTTTAGGACACATGTCTCTGTAGGACACATGTCTGAGGAGGACACATGTCTCTGTAGGACACATGTCTCTGTAGGACACATGTCTCTGTAGGACACATGTCTGAGGAGGACACATGTCTCTGTAGGGCACATGTCTCTGTAGGACACATGTCTCTGTAGGACACATGTCTCTGTAGGGCACATGTCTCTGTAGGACACATGTCTCTGTAGGACACATGTCTCTGTAGGACACATGTCTCTGTAGGGCACATGTCTCTGTAGGACACATGTCTCTGTAGGGCACATGTCTCTGTAGGGCACATGTCTCTGTAGGGCACATGTCTCTGTAGGACACATGTCTTTGTAGGGCACATGTCTCTGTAGGGCACATGTCTCTGTAGGGCACATGTCTCTGTAGGACACATGTCTTTGTAGGGCACATGTCTCTGTAGGACATATGTGTCTGTAGGGCACATGTCTCTGTAGGACACATGTCTCTTTAGGACACATTTCTCTGTAGGACACATGTCTCTGTAGGGCACATGTCTCTGTAGGACCCTGTGGAGTGGAACACGGTTTGGGCAGTGACCTGGATGCCCTGTCTCCCTATGTTGATTATGTAGGTTGTTTATGACGCAGAGAAAGTGAAGGCCGATAAACTGCCGATATTTTGGGGTCGATATGTGAGAGCAGAGAATATTTCCCCATCATTTTAAAATGTAAAGTGAGTAAACTCATCCAGTCTGGATTAGAGCAGAGCTGTGCTCTGAGCAGGGCCCCTCTGTGGGAGGAGCGAGTGTCTCCTGGCTCCGCCCCTCCAGCCTCTGACTCCCGACTTTATCTTGATGCCTTCAGGACGGCGATTTTATGCTCTGGTACGGAAGACTAACCGGTTCTCCAGTTCTTTTGTGCCTTCAGCTATTACATTGCTAAATTCTCGTGTTTTTTGAGGTTTTGCACTGTCATATGTATATTATTCTTATATTGTTCTTTGAGTTCCCCTTGTGTCTGTAATGTTCTGACACACTGTGTGTTTGTACATGTGAAAAGTGAGAACTGCTCTGTAAACGCTGCAAAGGAATCACCCTCTGGGATCAATAGTTTTCTGAATCTGAATCCAAACATACTGCCCTCTGCTGGAGACTTGTGGCCAATACAGGTACGCTAAAAAGGTAAAATATCGGCCGATATATCGGTCTATTTACCACGGCCAGATCAGACCAAGGCAACACGCCTTGTGTTTGAGAAACAGCCTCTGTCCAGTTTTGTTCTTGACCGAGAGAAACGTACAACTGTTTCTATTCCAACACAACAAACGTCTTCAGACAGAAAACAGACTCAGAAATTTGAAACTTTTTTATTTACTTTTTATTTACCTGTGTCAATGAGGTCACATTTGAAGATATACAAAATGACACTATATTTAATTAAATAAACAAAAAATAAATATAAAATAATCAAAATAATTCACATGAACCTGAGAGCCCCTAAACAGATCACAGCTTAAACTCATGTTTGAAAGTGCAGAAATACAATCTTTAAAACAGATCAACAAAACTGAACTCCAACACTCCAACACTCCAACCCTAACCCTGTACGAGCACCACCTCTGTGATCACTTCAGATGCCCTGCCCGAGTCCTGAACCTAAAGCAGAACTGTTTTTTCCTCCACTAAACTGTGTATTTGGAGATTAAATGTCACAGTTTCTAATCCTTTTGCCCATTTTAGTTTAATCAGCAGCTTTGGGCCACACGTCCGGTCCAGAATCTTGTTCAGAACTGAGACGGTTGTGTCTCTGGGGCAGCTCCTCAGACCCACCGTCACATCGGCTTCTGTCATATTCACCTGAAAAACAAGTGAGGCTTTGTTTTAGACACAGTTTTACTGGAGCAACAATCAAAGCTTTAATAAAAGTGCTTTTCTTCTTCTTACTTTGTGCTCGGCTGTGGCCTGGTGCTCCTCCCCCGGCCCGACCCAGCTGGACCAGTCCTGCTCCACAGCGCCGCCTACTGTCCGTTTGAGCTCAAGAGACCTGGCCCGAGACTTGGTCCGAGACTCGGCCTGAGACTTGGCCCGAAACTCAGTCTGAGACTCGGTCTGAGACTCGGCCCGAGACTCAGTCTGAGACTCGGTCTGAGACTCGGCCTGAGACTCGGTCTGAGACTCGGCCTGAGACTCGGTCTGAGACTCGGCCTGAGACTCGGTCTGAGACTCGGCCTGAGACTCGGTCTGAGACTCGGTCTGAGACTCGGCCTGAGACTCGGTCTGAGACTCGGCCTGAGACTCGGTCTGAGACTCGGCCTGAGACTCGGTCTGAGACTCGGAGCGTCCCTCAGGCTCCCGTGACGCTCCACTGAAAAAGAAGCATTAAAGAGCAGCAGCTGCTGAAGCTGTGTGAGTCTCTGCTCGTCACTCACTGTTGTGCACATTTCTCTGAGGGAATGTTTGGCTCGTCTCTGGACCCACTTCTTCTGTTGTCTTTAGAGCGACTTCTGTTCTGCTCTGGAGACTCAGCTCTGTGAAAACCAAATGCCAGAATATAATAATAATAATTAGGATTATTCTGCTTTAAAATGAATACAGTGAATCAGAACATCACAAAGAGTTTGTGCCGTCGCAGTGAGCAGGACTTAAGTCACAGTGAGCAGGACTTAAGTCACAGTGAGCAGGACTTAAGTCACAGTGAGCAGGACTTAAGTCACAGTGAGCAGGACTTAAGCCACAGTGAGCAGGACTTAAGTCACAGTGAGCAGGACTTAAGTCACAGTGAGCAGGACTTAAGTCACAGTGAGCAGGACTTAAGTCACAGTGAGCAGGACTTAAGTCACAGTGAGCAGGACTTAAGTCACAGTGAGCAGGACTTAAGTCACAGTGAGCAGGACTTAAGTCACAGTGAGCAGGACTTAAGTCACAGTGAGCAGGACTTAAGCCACAGTGAGCAGGACTTAAGTCACAGTGTACACGTAACTTCACCGTACGCGAGCGTTTTGGACATTTGGTGCATTTGGCATCAGCACGACATGTTCGGGGGTCAGTTTTGTATCGTTTGAAAGAGCCTGGGTCCAGGTGCCTCCTGTGGCCGGTACAGACGGTAAATATGAGCCTGGACAACTGTTTCCACCTGATACAAGTGGCTAAACGCGTCAGTCAAGTCTGACCGTCGTCCCGTGGAGACACTCCAGCTCAAGATAAAAACATGAACCAGAGCACAAAACCGCCCTGGATGTCCCTCCTGTGTCATGTTACAATACAAACACCTTTGTGCAGCTTTTGAAAATAGAGATATTCTTGATTATTCTTGTCTCTGAGAATAAAAACATCACTCACGAAAGGGGAAAGGTCGGGAGGGGCCCCATTGAGTTGTTTCTTCTGAGCTGCAGGTTGGGCTGGAGTTTGGACTTTTCCAGACGCTCCGGTCTGAAAACCACAGATACAAATACACAGAGATTATGCTCGGACCTCATTTTATCTGGAAAATGCTCCCGGACGTCAAACGGAGCGGCTCCAATGCAGAACTGTGAGCGGCTCCACAGACAAAATGTGAGCGTTTTTCATTTCCTCTTTTTATTGTTTTCATTTTCATTTCCGGAGACAAAACTTCCCTTTTATCCGAGTCCGGCACAGTCCAAAAGTCTGTACAGTCACATGATAAAAGCCACACTGGAAAGAGTCAAAAGAGGCAAAGCAAAAGTGCAGTTTTTATCATCTAAAAAGCACAGCCAGAGTCCTCCACGTTCTCAAAGCTTTTGCCCCCAGTCCAACAGTCTTCTGCAAGGCCCTGAGCAAACTGTCGAACTAAATTTTAGAACATGTAAAGCACTGTGCAAAGGTTTTAGTGAGCGAACAAAAGAAAAAGTCATTCAGAACTCTCGTCAGCGTGAAGAACATCAACCTCAACATCGTGGAGTGTGTCCGTGAAGAGACAGAAGGATGTGAGGAAGCTCCGTCCACACAAGATCTGAGCTCAGTTCTTCAACGTGTTTGGAGCAACGACCAGTTCCTTCACAAACTGTCTGCGCGTAAACGCCGTGAAGTCGCCCCCATCGAACTCAAACCTGCACGAAAACTATGTTAATCGTTTGTGCCGTTTTGTGCTGCAAAAAGTTTTGTTTGTGCTGCTTTAGTTTTGGAGAAATTAACGATTTTTTTACAGGTCAAACTGGGGTCGGCCCCACAGGAAGCTTCAACATGCACTAAAACGCCCAAAATGGAGTCAGTCGTTTGTGCTGCAAAAAGTTTCGTTTGTGTGATTCTGGTTCTTCAGATATTTGCAGTTTTATTTTCGGCCGATGACGTCGTCCAGAACCTCAGAATGTGAAACAGCCTCAAAACAGGAAGAAAATTATAGAAAAAGGTGTTTTGTGCTGTGACAGTTCCATTTGTGTGAGTTTATTTCTAAAATTATTCATTATTATTTCTGTGGTAATTATAGGACGTCATTTCTGCTCAGCTGAAGGCGACAAACTCCACAAAACTAGTGAAGAGAAACGACCTGAGGCTGTGGAAAAGTCTGTGTTATTCTATAAAATCTGAATCAAAATCAAATGACTAAAGACTGAAACAGACTTTTCCTCAGCCTCAGATCGTTTCTCTTCACTAGTTTTGTGGAGTTTGTCTCCGTCAGTTGAGCTGAAATGACGTCCTATAATTACCACAGAAATAATAATGAAGAATTTTAGAAATAAACTCACACAAATGAAAATTGTCACAGCACAAAACAGCACAAACCAAATACAAATGTTTTCTATAATTTTCTTCCTGTTTTGAGCTCTGTTTCACATTCTGAGGTTCTGGACGACGTCATCGGCCCAAAATAAAACTGCAAATATCTGAAGAACCAGAATCGAACAAATGAAACTTTTTGCAGCACAAACGATTGACTCCATTTTGGGCGTTTTCGAGCATTTTTCTTCTTCCTGTGGGACTGACCCCAGTTTGACCTGTAAAAGAATCGTTCATTTCTCTAAAACTAAAGCAGCACAAACGACTGACATAGTTTTTGTGCAGGTTTGTGTTTGATGGAGCGACTTCCCGGAGCTCTGCATGTAAACCTAGAAGAACTGACGGCAAAACTCCCACCGAATATTGATCTGTTTGGATTTCTCTCTTGTTCATTCACTGCGTTTTGAAAATAAATGATGAACACTTCTATTTTTGAAGCGTTCTGAGTTCACAGCAGTTTTCCACACCTGAATATACAGTATATCTGTGGTCGCCTCCCAGTCCCGGCAGTGTCCTCACTTTTGGGCCTAATTTTCAGTCATGCCAGAGCACCGTTCTGCATGTGACTGTGCGTGTGACGGGTCGTGTGATTGTTGGGGGTGTTGGGACATCAGATGAGGGAAGTGAGACTGGTTTTAGTCACTGAACTCTCTTGGTGTTCCATTTTGTGCACGAAAAGTCCTTTATAACTAAAAAAACACAAACTTACTCAAGCTCACTCCAGTCCTGCGGTCACTCTGAGATCAGGAGCGTCAGGCCCCTGTGTCACGTGTGTCACACTGTTTGTCTGAATGAATCCCCCCCCCCCGGTGTTTATTTGCCTGACACTTCGGTCCCTCCAGTGCCCTGAATGTTACAGACTAAAGCAGCCGCTCCTGAACACACTGCACGTCGGCGTTTACTCACAGGGACCGAGAGCGGCGTCTCTGGGCTCGTCCCGGAGCAGAGCGGCCCTCAAACTCATCTTTGCTCTTACAGTCTGCGTCCTCCATAATCCATCTCTGTTATAGAGGCAAGAGAAGCACAGACACAAGACTTTAAAGTTGAACTCCGACACGTTTGAAGCTAAAGTCCGTCACTAGAGGAGGTGGAATTCTGTCAGAAGCCAAAAAACGGCACAGATCAGTGTTTCCTCGGTGGAGATCTGACTGTGGCAGTGAGTCTGTCAAGACAACAAACTAGTGCAGTGATGGGGGCAAGTTCTGAACTTCCACGTAAAACTGAAGAAGCTGAACACCACTTTAACCCATCTGACAACAGCCACGAGTCTAACAAACCAAACGCTCTGCCTGGTTCACTCATTAGTGTCTGGAAACGTTAGAAAACAACTTTATAATCAGCCTCACACTTCCCTCTGCTGATTTCCCACTGCACAGGCCAAAGCCCAAAAGCAACAAGTGAAGATCGACGACTGACGGTGAAGAAGAGAAGTGAGAGTTGTTGAAAGAAAATGGTTCGCGAATGTATTTTTTTTTAGCGTTTTCCAAAAATATAATTCACTGGTAAATAAATGGGATTAGAAACGACATCGGTGATCGAGTCTTTTGGGCTTTGGCCTGTGCAGTGGGAAATCAGCAGAGGGAAGTGTGAGGCTGATTATAAAGTTGTTTTCTAACGTTTCCAGACACTAATGAGTGAACCAGGCAGAGCGTTTTGTTTGTTAGACTCGTGGCTGTTGTCAGATGGGTTAAAGTGGTGTTCAGCTTCTTCAGTTTTACCTGGAAGTTCAGAACTTGCCCCCATCACTGCACTAGTTTGTTGCCTTGACAGACTCACTGCCACAGTGAGATCTCCACCGAGGAAACACTGATCTGTGCCGTTTTTTGGCTTCTGACAGAATTCCACCTCCTCTAGTGACGAACTTTAGCTTCAAACGTGCCGGAGTTCAACTTTAACATATCAGCAGTGACGTCATCCAGCCCCTCAAAACAGGCAGAAAATTATACGAAACGTTTGTATTTTGTTTGTGCTGTGACAGTTTTCGTTTGTGCGAATTTATTTCATAGAACTATAATAAAATCATGGCATATTTCTGCCATATTTTGCGGACGTTACATGACGTCATTTCCGGTCAGCTGACGGCCACAAAACTCGTGAAAAATAAAAAATCTGAGGCTGTGGAAAAGTCTGCATCAGTCTTTAGGAACTTCCTTTTGATTCATATTTTATAAAATAATACAGACTTTTCCACAGCCTCAGATCGTTTATCTTCAAAAGAAAATTTTTACTTGTTACTTGTTATTAAATATTAAATTATTAATTGACTACATTATTATTATTATTATTATTATTATTATTATTATTATTATTATTATTATTATTATTATCGGAAAATTATAACAAAATATTGTTGAAAAAAATCACTTGCGACTGTCAAAAATGCTTTTCTGGAGATACAAACAAAGATAAATAGACAATTATAAATCTGATATTTCACTTTTATAACTTAACTTGTTAAAAAAATATAAAACAATAATAAAGCAGTGTGAGAACTTACCCATTGTGGCGAGATGTCCCGGTCTCTCGAACGTATAAATTGGAAAAATTAACAATAAAACGCAATTGTTTTTGCGCAGTTGAACAGAACTGAAGTATCTGTTTGTACAAATGTACGACGCTCCTGCAGGTTCGTGAATGTGGCGCGTGCAGAGGCTCAGTCCTCTCGACTAAAACTGCGCCAAATAACAGAAAATGACGCTAAATAACGAAGCAGATCCAAGATATAAAGAGTTTACACAGAGAGGGCGGGATTTCCTGTAAAAAAACAACAACCTAAAAATCCACCAATGAAGACACAGAGGCAGAAGATCCTCCCTGTACTTTAGATTTTTATTTTTATTTGATTATAAACAATATAAACACATAAATCAGACATTCACAATCATTCATAACAAAGTGGAGCAGAGAATGGAAACAAAAATAAAATAAATTATGGGAAATCAAACCTAATATAAAAGAAACTAAATGACAGAAGCAGCTAAATTAGGGGATGTAACGATATCCAAGTCTCACGGTACGACACGGATTTATTGCGATATCGCGGGAAAGCTCACGATATTACGATAAAAGACTGACGGCTTTTGGAACATGGTTCATATGCGCGTTGTTAAATCCTGCTAAATTGTGGCCTAGCGCCCTCTGCTGGCCGGACCTGCACGTTGTAAACGCGGACGTTTAATACGATTTTATTATCGTTCTGTGATTGTAAAGGAAAAGTGGAGACGAGGTGACGACGCTGTGAAGATGCGCGGACTAAAATGTTAATTCACTCGCGTGTAGCCAGATTAAGATAATCTGGTAATTGTGTGTTGGGATGGAACCAAATCCAAATCTCTCTGCGATATTTTCACCGTAAACATCTCACCGAACCAGATTTATTATGATTTATTTTGTGGTGAATCTGCGACTTTTTCCTCTAAAAATGCTTCACAAACTTAATCCAAAGAATGAAGATGTAAAAGTGCTCAGAACAGTTATTTCTTCATGTCGTCTGCACCGAAACGGAGCAAAGGATCATGGTCTATGTAGTTCCCTCTGGTTTTTTTCTGTATTTCTGTTGTGCTGTGAGAACTTCAGAAACCAGGACTGAACCAGGACTGAACCAGGACTGAACCAGGACTGAACCAGGACTGAACCAGGACTAAACCAGGACTAAACCAGGACTGAACCAGGACTGAACCAGGACTAAAACAAGACTGAACCAGGACTGAACCAGGACTGAACCAGGACTAATTTTATTTTATTCTTGATAGATTATAGATATATATTATATATGATATATTTTATTATCGTTCTGTGTTAATTGTACTGAAGGAGTTTTGTCCAGGTTGGGTCTAAGTTGTAATGACAGAAATCCACCAGAAGATGGCGCCGCTAACACAGTAAAAGAGCGCTGAAGTATCTTTCGTTCTCAAGAAATTATACGTAAAATAAAATACATGAAAATATGTTTGAATAAAATTATCTATTATTTATTATTATTATTATTATTATTATTATTATTATTATTATTATTATTATTATTATTATTATTATTATTATTATTATCTCACCTGAAAATTTTTTAAAATAAAACAGTAAAAAAATAAATAAAAATCTATGACTTCACTTTGGGTAATTTTTAATTTTGAATTTTACACCGTTTGAAAACGTACACTAAAAATTTAAATAATAAAATAATATAATAAAATAATGAATAAAAGTAACTCAAACATCTCAACGACTTTTAAGTTAAAAAATCAAAGTGAAAATTCTAAATCTGATGAAATAAATGATCTTTTATCCTGGAATTGCTCATTTTTGCTGCACAAAGGTTAAACTCAGGTGAGTTTTTGAGGATTTTAGGGAAATAAAAGTGAGTTTTGTGGAATTTAAAGTGTCGCGTGTCGAGTTTGTTTTGTTTTTTGGGGAAAATCTGAGGTTTGTTTTGGTCCTGGACTCGTCTTTTCTCACTCGCTCCAAATGTTTGGGCTGAAACGTTCGACCAGAACAGAGACAAAACAGACTCTGAACGTAAGAGAGGAAATACTGAGAAGGAGGGAGGAGAGAGGAGGAGAAGAGAGAGAAGGAGGGCGAGAAGAGAGACAAAACAGACTCTGAATGTAAGAGGAAATACTGAGAAGGAGGGAGGAGAGAGGAGGAGAAGAGAGAGAAGGAGGGAGAGAAGAGAGACAAAACAGACTCTGAATGTAAGAGAGGAAATACTGAGAAGGAGGGAGGAGAGAGGAGGAGAAGAGAGAGAAGGAGGGAGAGAAGTGAGACAAAACAGACTCTGAATGTAAGAGAGGAAATACTGAGAAGGAGGGAGGAGAGAGGAGGAGAAGAGAGAGAAGGAGGAGAAGGAGGGAGAGAAGAGAGACAAAACAGATTCTGAATGTAAGAGAGAGAAAGGAAATACTGAGAAGGAGGGAGGAGAGGAGAGAGGAGGAGAAGAGAGACAAAACAGACTCTCTTCAGCAGAGGAGAGAGGAGGAGAGAGAGAAGAGAGAAAGGAAATACTGAGAAGGAAGGATGAGGAGCGAGGAGAGAGGAGGAGAAGGGAGAGAAGAGAATGTAAATACAGAGAAAGGGATGAGAGAGGAGGGAGAGAAGGAGGAGGAGAGGGAGGGAGGGAGAGAATGTAAATACTGAGGAGGAGGAAGGAGGAGAGGAGGAGAGATGAGGAGAGGAGGAGAGGGAGGAGATGAGAGGAGGAGAGAGGGAGGAGAGAGGAGGAGAAGAGAGGAGGAGAGAGGAGAGGAGGAGAGAGGAGAGGAGAGAGAGGAAAGAGGGAGGAGATGAGAGGAGGAGAGAGGGAGGAGAGAGGAGGAGGAGAGAGGAGAGAGGGAGGAGATGAGAGGAGGAGAGAGGGAGGAGAAGAGAGGAGGAGAGAGTAGGAGAGGAGGAGAGAGGGAGGAGAAGAGAGGAGGAGAGAGGAGGAGAGGAGGAGAGAGGGAGGAGATGAGAGGAGGAGAGAGGGAGGAGATGAGAGGAGAAGAGAGGAGGAGGAGAGAGGAGAGAGGGAGGAGATGAGAGGAGGAGAGAGGAGAGGAGGAGGAGAGAGGAGGAGAGAGGAGGAGATGAGAGGAGGAGAGAGGGAGGAGATGAGAGGAGGAGAGAGGAGGAGAGAGGGAGGAGATGAGAGGAGGAGAGAGAGAGGAGAGAGGGAGGAGATGAGAGGAGGAGAGAGGGAGGAGGAGAGGAGGAGAGAGGGAGGAGATGAGAGGAGGAGAGAGGGAGGAGAGGGAGAAGAGAGGGAGGAGATGAGAGGAGGAGAGAGGGAGGAGATGAGAGGAGGAGAGAGGAGAGGAGAGAGGAAAGAGGAGAAGAGAGAGGAGAGGAGGAGAGAGGAGAGGAGAGAGGAAAGAGGAGAAGAGAGAGGAGAGGAGAGAGGAGGAGAGAGGGAGGAGGAGAGGAGGAGATGAGAGGAGGAGAGAGGGAGGAGAGAGGAGAGGAGAGGAGAGAGGAAAGAGTAGAAGAGAGAGGGGAGGAGGAGAGGAGGAGATGAGAGGAGGAGAGAGGGAGGAGAGAGGAGAAGAGAAGAGAGAGGAAAGAGGAGAAGAGAGAGGAGAGGAGAGAGGGAGGAGAGAGGAGAGGAGAGAGGAAAGAGGAGAAGAGAGAGGGGAGGAGGAGGAGATGAGAGGAGGAGAGAGGGAGGAGAGAGGAGAGAGGAAAGAGGAGAAGAGAGAGGAGAGGAGAGAGGAGGAAGGAGGAGAAGTTTTCTTTCAGGTCTTGGGCTTAAATGTCAAAAGTAAAAGTCTGAACTGAACAAACGACTTTTTGTGTCTCATGTTTCAGTCCTGAGTCCACAGACCGAGACCAGACCCGGACTAGACCCGGACTACAGGGCCCGGACTGTGGACCACTGTTAGTCCGGATTTATGTGCTGCCAGCTAGTCCTGGTCCAGTCCTGGTCCAGTCCTGGTCCAGACATGGTTTAGTCCTGGTCCAGTCCTGGTCCAGTCCTGGTCCAGTCCTGGTCCAGTCCTGGTCCAGACATGGTTTAGTCCTGGTCCAGTCCTGGTTTAGTCCTGATTTAGTCCTGGTTTAATCCTGGTTCAGTTCTCGTTTAGTCCTGGTTTAGTCCTGTTTTAGTCCTGGTTCAATCCTGGTTCAGTCCTGGTCCAGTCCTGGTCCAGTCCTGGTCCAGTCCTGGTTCAGTCCTGGTCCAGTCCTGGTCCAGACATGGTTTAGTCCTGGTTTAGTCCTGGTTTAGTCCTGGTCCAGTCCTGGTTTAGTCCTGATTTAGTCCTGGTTTAATCCTGGTTCAGTTCTCGTTTAGTCCTGGTTTAGTCCTGGTTCAGTCCTGGTCCAGTCCTGGTTCAGTCCTAGTCCGGTCCTGGTTTAGTCCTGGTTTAGTCCTGGTTTAGTCCTGGTTTAGTCCTGATTTAGTCCTGATTTAGTCCTGGTTTAGTCCTGGACTAATCTCAGACTGGACCCAGACTAAAACCAGGACTAAACCAAGTCTGAACCAAGTCTAAACTAGAACTCAACCAGGACTGAACCTTAACTAAAACTAGGATCAGACCAGGACTAACCAAGAACTGAACCAGGACTAAAACTAGAACTGCACCAGGACTAAACCAGATCTAAACCAGAACTGAACCAGGACTAAAACGAGGACTGGGTCAGGTCTAAACCAGAACTAAATCAGGATTGAACCTTGACTAGAACTAGGACTAAAATCAGGTCTGATCCAGGACTAAACCAGGTCTGAACCAGGACTAAAACTGGAACCAGACCAGGTCTAACCAAGAACTGAACCAGGACTAAAACTGGGACTTCTTCCACCGAAGGAGAAGGAAGCGATGAAAAACGAAAGAAAAACGAGACTTTCCCCGTGCGTTTCTCTGATTGGCTCGTCCACCTGTCAATTTCGCTCCATATGTCTCGTGTGCCTCCACCTGTGAGTGTGCGTAAAAGGAGGAGAGAGAGAGTCTCCATACACAGCGCGCATGGAGCTGGCCTATCACTACAGCACCTCTGCCCCACATGGGGCCCACCGCTGAAATCGTCTTTTCATAGGCTACTCAGATCTGTCAATCATTTCCTGAAAGAACCAATGACTGAAGAGGTTTTGCCGTGGAACTGTCCCTCGGTCATGCGTAATACGCCGCAAAATGGACGCACTCGTTTTGTTCCCCAAGCTGTAGCGCGGCGCCCCGTAGCTGGACCGAAGCCTGGATACGCTTGTTTTGTAGCTAAGAGTGTGGAGAAAACAAACATACCCCACACCGCTAACAGGAGCTAAGCGTTTAGCTATGCTAAGGACCAAGAGCGAGAGTAGTAGAGAGATGCGTCGCTCATCCATTCAGACAAACTCGGACTTTCTGGATTATTTCTCCACATGGAATTATTTTATGAAAAAAGCAACTGGATATTCTTTTTCTGTGGACTGTTACGGACTAATTGAGCACAGCTATTCCTGGATTGGACCCGTTTCGGACCGACAGAACCGGCTCAAAGGTAAGAAATGAGATGAATATTTTCGGGAATTATAAGTTATGGCTCTTTGGGCTGTGTGGCATAAAATGAATGATATGGTGGTTTTACTGAGGAATTAAGCTTTCAAACGATGTATAGCATGTCAATATTGGAAAAATAAGTACGGTGAATATCTGGCTTGACTTTTTAATGTTGTGTAATCGCGCGCCGGCGGGCGGGTGGGTGTTAAGTTTATTAATGTAAACATGGCTTAACAAGGCTGTATGCTGACATGCAGCTCCTTTGATGAAAGTAAACTTAAGATATGGCCTTAACAAGGCTGTAGTGCAGAAGGAATTCTGCCTCTGACAATACGAAATGCGCATTGCAAGGATCACTTATCAGACGCAGTTTGCTGAAGCTTAATTAATAATGTTTGTTGCATGTAAAATATCGATATTGATGCCTCCGTATCGATACGTGTATCGCCAAGAGGCCCACGACGATGTATCCCCGTATCGATTTTTTGAACATACCCCTACCCCGGAGCGTGATCAGATTACGAGCGTGATCAGATAACGAGGGTGATCAGATTACGAGCGTGATCAGATTACGAGGGTGATCAGATTATGAGCGTGATCAGATTACGATCGTGATCAGATTACGAGGGTGATCAGATTACGATCGTGATCAGATTTCCGTGGGTTTTTGCGGCCGGTTTCAGGACCAGCTGCGCTCCCTCCGTTCTGTCGTCGGCTGTTTTCTTGTGTTTAACCGAGCGCAGATTTCGCCCGTTTCTCCAGAGGCCTGTGGGGAGTCTGGTCCCGTTTCTCCAGAGGCCTGTGGGGAGTCTGGTCCCGTTTCTCCAGAGGCCTGTGGGGAGTCTGGTCCCGTTTCTCCAGAGGCCTGTGGGGAGTCTGGTCCCGTTTCTCCAGAGGCCTGTGGGGAGTCTGGTTCCGTGTCTCCAGAGGCCTGTGGGGAGTCTGGTCCCGTTTCTCCAGAGGCCTGTGGGGAGTCTGGTCCCGTTTCTCCAGAGGCCTGTGGGGAGTCTGGTCCCGTTTCTCCAGAGGCCTGTGGGGAGTCTGGTCCCGTTTCTCCAGAGGCCTGTGGGGAGTCTGGTCCCGCTTCTCCCGAGGCCTGTGGGGAGTCTGGTCCCGTTTCTCCCGAGGCCTGTGGGGAGTCTGGTCCCGTTTCTCCAGAGGCCTGTGGGGAGTCTGGTCCCGTTTCTCCAGAGGCCTGTGGGGAGTCTGGTCCCGATTCTCCAGAGGCCGGTGGGGAGTCAGGACCCGGGTCTCCAGAGGACTCGGGGGAGGCTGGTCGCGGTTCTCCAGAGGCCTGTGGGGAGTCTGGTCCCGTTTCTCCAGAGGCCTGTGGGGAGTCTGGTCCCGTGTCTCCAGAGGCCTGTGGGGAGTCTGGTCCCGTTTCTCCAGAGGCCTGTGGGGAGTCTGGTCCCGTTTCTCCAGAGGCCTGTGGGGAGTCTGGTCCCGTTTCTCCAGAGGCCTGTGGGGAGTCTGGTCCCGGTTCTCCAGAGGACTGTGGGGAGTCTGGTCCCTCTTCTGCAGAGGCCTGTGGGGAGTCTGGTCCCGTTTCTCCAGAGGCCTGTGGGGAGTCTGGTCCCGTTTCTCCAGAGGCCTGTGGGGAGTCTGGTCCCGTTTCTCCAGAGGCCTGTGGGGAGTCTGGTCCCGTTTCTCCAGAGGCCTGTGGGGAGTCTGGTCCCGTTTCTCCAGAGGCCTGTGGGGAGTCTGGTCCCGTTTCTCCAGAGGCCTGTGGGGAGTCTGGTCCCGTTTCCTGTTTTCATTTCGGAAGTTTTGGAAAGTCCTAGTTCAAACACTGTAAAAACACATCACACGAGCACGAGAACAGAATTTATGGACGTTTTATGTTTTTATTTTTCTGTTTCAGGCTCAAAGTACAAAAGAGCTAAAAGTGCATTATTTTATTTACTGAAACTAGAATTATTACGTTAAACCAACTCTGAAACATCAGGAAACAAAGTCTGAACTAAAACCAGGACTAAACCAGGACTAAACCAGGACTAAACCAGGACTGAACCAGGACTGAACCAGGACTAAACCAGGACTGAACCAGGACTGAACCAGGACTGAACCAGGACTGAACCAGGACTAAACCAGGACTGAACCAGGACTGAACCAGGACTGAACCAGTACTGAACCAGGACTGAACCAGGACTGAACCAGGACTGAACCAGGACTAAACCAGGACTGAACCAGGACTGAACCAGGACTGAACCAGGACTAAACCAGGACTGAAGCAGGACTAAAATCAGGACTAAACCAGAACTGAACTGGGACTGGACCAGGACTGGACCAGGTCTCAACAAGACCTGAACCAGGACTAAAAGTAGGACTGGAGGAGTACGGGCCTGACCTACGAAGAAACGGCCCGAGTTACATTATTTTCTGATCTAAAGTGTGTTAGAGCTCTGGAAAAAGGACTCTAAACTTTTCCCTCCGGCGAGTCTTTACAAAACGAACCTGCCACAGTGGAGTTGGCCATTTTGGGGCCCTGGAACTTCAGTTTGGGGCCCCCATTATAATCCGGGGTCCCAGTCTATTTCACCAACAAAATTTCAAAACTTTTCCTGGACTTTTTCATGACCTAAAGTGACCTTCGTGAACTCAAACCTGCACAAAAACCACGTCAATCGTTTGCGCTTCGTTTGTGCTGCAAAAAGTTTCGTTTGTGCCGTTTTAGTTTTGAAGAAATTAATGATTCTTTTCCAGGTCAAATTAGGGTCATCCAGCCCCACAGGAAGCTTCAAAATGCTCGAAAACGCCCAAAATGGAGTCAGTCGTTTGTGCGATTCTGGTTCTTCAGATATTTACGTCGTCCAGAACCTCAGAATGTGAAACAGCCTCAAAACAGGAAGAAAATTATAGAAAATGTTTGTATTTCGTGTGGTTTTGTGCTGTGACAGTTTCATTTGTGTGAGTTTATTTCTAAAATTATTCATTATTATTTCTGCGGTAATTACAGGACGTCATTTCCGCTCAGTTGACGGCGGCGACTTTCGCAAAACTCCGCAAAACTCATGGCGATAAACGATCTGAGGCTGTGGAAAAGTCTGTTTCAGTCTTTAGCCATTTGCTTTTGACACATATTTTATAGAATAACACAGACTTTTCCACAGCCTCAGATCGTTTATCATCGATATCGATATACAACGGTTCGTGCAGGTGCAGAGCGTCTCCGCTCTGAGGAGGGCGGCACGTTTAACCTCCTCAATCCTGATTGGCTCTTGTGTTGCTATGATACTGGGGGTCGGATTCCCAAATGTGGAGCCTGGCTGCAAATTCGCTCCTGTAACCGTGGCAACAGGAGCCTCATTTGAGTGACGCTGACGCTGTGGAGACATCACACTCACTTCGACACTCATAGCATATATACGCTCTGTGGTTGTCGGGTTGGTCCATTGAAAGCTTTAAAAACAAACAATAAAATCTTAAAATCAGTTCTAAATCGAACAGGAAACAAGTGCAAAAACGCTCGGTGGGATCGGTGTGATATGTTCCCGTTTATTTAATCATAAAACTAACCCAGGTCGAACTAAAACTGAAATGAAAACTGTGAGTGAGACAAAACACCCCTCCAGGTCTGTTTTTGAGGAGGTAATGACATTATGACACGGATTAAAGCTCACAAGAGTCAGTTTGGTGTAATATAGGCTAACTGTAACCTTTAATGTTTAGTCTGACTGCTCGGAGACGGCCCCCGGTCCTGCCCCCGGTCCTGCCCCCGGTCCTGCCCCCCGGTCCTGCCCCCGGTCCTGCCCCCCGGTCCGGCCCCCGGTCCGGCTCTGACCACACTGAAGGAGGGTTTGTTCAGATTGTGTCTGCAGTGACATCAGGCTGGGGGGGTTCTACATGTGTCTCTGCTGCAGTGGTGGAAGGTATCGAAGTACAGTGGTAAAAAGTACAGTTTAGGTATCTGTACTTTACTTAAATCAGTTTTACAGTGGATGCTTTTTACTTTTACTTCACTTCATTTTAAATCTGGACTGAAAAGTAAAAAGTGCCTCTGTTTATGGGTTGAGATCTGCTGAAACGGCTGAGACTTTATTATTTTTAGCACGTTTAATTTGAGTTTTCCGTCTTCATTCTGGGCAGAATGTTTCTCCTTTATGGACCTTGTTGGTTGTAGTTTTGGTGATGGGGCAGAGTTATGAAGCTGCTGGAGAATACGACACACATTTACACACACATTTACCACAGAAAAACATTAACCGGACGTTCTGGCTGTTGTGAAGAAGGTTTATAACGGCTCCTTTAGCCAAAATCTACGGAAGTGCTACATTAAGAATAGTCAGATTCTGTCAATATAAATTAGTGCTGCCAAAAATATTGCACTATTAACGCATTAACTCAAAGCTATTTTAACAACATAATTTTTTTTTGTCACGAGTTAACGCTCTTTGTGACTGAGTGAACTATTTTTTTTCTCTAGCTGTGGCCTCTGCTGTAACAAAAAACTACAGAATCAATGAAACTGTGAAGTCCCGGTTGGAGGAGGAGGGCCAAAGCACAGCACGACTTCACAACACGAGGAAAAGACGAAACAAAGTCCGCGAACCCGCACCCACAGCTCTGCGATGACGCCATTGGCCGAGCACAGCCCTAAAGTCTGAGTGCGAGTGACCCCGAGTACAGCAGGTTCAGTAATGAGAACTCCCCATAGAACTATAATAAAATCTGGAAGATGAATCCAAGATGGCGCCCTGTTGTTTTCAATGGCCTGAGCTCATTGGCGCATGACCGCAAAAAAGATTTTCATTTCCGCATTTACTTCCTTGTTTGCAGCCCAACGTCTGACGTCACAGCCCAACAGTCTTGGTCAGAAACGCCGTTCTGACCAATCAGAGCGCGAGCTGCTCGAGCGGAGCTAGGCTAACGCTTACAAAGTGGATTTTTAGGCGCATAATAATAATAATAATAATTTCTAATAATAATGCATCAGTTTTATATAGCGCTTTTCAGGACACTCAAAGACGCTTTACAGCATTATTCATTCACTCCAGACCCGGTGGTGGTGCTGCTATTGTAGCCACAGCTGCCCTGGGGCAGACTGATGGAAGTGAGGCTCCAATCTGCACCATCGGCCCCTCCGACCACCACCAACACTCAGGCACACACCACTTTCATACTAGGCAATTGGGTGATGGAGGACACAACGACAGTTTTTGCCACTGGCTCCACTGTGGCACCTGGAATTCCCAGTGTCTCCATCCAAGTACTGACCAGGTCCTGCTGAACTCCTGAGATCTGACTGGATCAGGCTCTGACGAGCCGGTATGGCCACGAAATTTTCTTTTTTTTTTTAAGTTCGTATTGTAAAAATACAGAAGAATCCCTACAAAATCGGACCTTTCTGAAAGCTGTGGACGCCCTGTCAGCCGAACACGGGCAGTTTGATTTCTCATAAAATACATTGTGCTTCTATGGGAGAATTTTTCTTTGGTTGTGGGCTGCAGTATCTCTCTCGGCCACACATCAGTCTGCGGTCACGGATAGAGGGGGCGGGGCTTATCCAGCTCTTATGATACATCCATGGACCTCCCTCAGGTCACGGCACATTATTTCACCCACAGTCGGACCTTCAGTCACTTTGGCTGCGTTCAGACTGCAGGCTGAAGTGACCCAAATCCGATTTTTTCACCCCCGTGTGACCTGAATCTGATGTTTTAATGACCGTCTGAGCGACACAGATCCGATTTTTACAAATGTGATCCAGACCACTTGGATCTGTGCTCCTAAAACTCCTAAGACACATATCTGATCTTCTGACATGCAGCTTCAGTCTGCACGGCCAAGTCGCATTCATCCGACCTACACGTCATCAACAAGCGAGAGCTTGGCTGTTGTGCTGTGACAGTCACCTGTTGGGAGCCGATACAGCCCAACGGTGACGGGTTTGCTGCTGGAATAGACCGAAGACGTGTTTCCTCCTGAGTGGTACGACAAACGACAGCAATTTCAAAATCTCCAGGAGCTCAGTGCAGCGTTTGTGTTTAGGCGACTTCCGTAAACACTGAACTCGCTGCTGTGACGTCGTCGTGTCTCCAGTGCTCATGCGGGACACTTTTGGGGCATTTAACTCATTAGCACAGACCATTCGCATTTAACTGGAAATGTGAACGACTTCGGGTGAACGCAGACAGAAGACAGAAGAGACTCACACTGGAAAAAAGAAAAACAAAACTTTTGCAGAAAGCCTCTCCACTTTTCTATGTGGATAAGGGGATTAAAATTATGATTCAAGAGCCAAAAATGTGAGATTAATTTGCGATTAGTCATGAGTTAACTATGGCATTCATGAGATTAATTGATCTGGAATTTTAATTGATTTTTTTTTTGACAGCACTAATATAAAGATCAGGTTGAGTCTACCTTGAGTAACAGAGCTTCTAACAGGTTAGTGCGTTCAGTTACCGTCACACCCCCAGGAAATGCTGACATCAGCTGCAAAGTATCAGTAAAGAGAAAAGGCTGCGGTCGTCAAACAAATTCAATCCACAATACACCAAATAAATAATCAGTTCATCAGTTTATTTTACAAACATTTGCTGCTGAAAATTTGAGAGTAGATAACGATTAAGACCTGGTTTTACTCCTGATTTAGTCCTGGTTTAGACCTTGTTTAGTTCTGCTTTAGACCTTGTTTAGTTCTGCTTTAGACCTGGTTTTAGTCCCGATTAAGACCTGGTTTTGACCTGGTATAGACCTGGTTTTAGTCCTGGTATAGACCTGCTTTTAAACCAGGACTAAAATCAGGTCTAAACCAGGACTAAAATCAGGTCTAAACCAGGACTAAAATCAGGTCTAAACCAGGTCTAAACCAGGTCTATAACAGGACTAAAACCAGGTCTATACCAGGTCTAAACCAGGTCTTAATCGGGACTAAAACCAGGTCTAAAGCAGAACTAAACAAGGTCTAAACCAGGTCTAAAACAGGATTTAACCAGGATTAAACCAGGCTGCGCCTCCTGCGCCTCCAGTCCGTGAAAATCTGATCCTGAACAAAGCGCAGTTGAAATTTAATAATCACGTGTCGGAATGACGGGATGTTGGAAAAAAAAAAAAGCAAATGTGCCGCCGCTCCGACCACGGGGGACAACAATGTGGGAGTGCAGGACGTTTGAGAACAAACGGACACACGACTCTCCCACAGTTAGACGTCAGTGTCGGAGTGTCGCCTGTGACCGCAGTCCCACTGGTTATAGACGGCGGGAGTCAAAGCAAGATCTACTGTGGCTAAACGTTGTTAGTGAGCGGGTGGTGAGCGGGTGGTGAGCGGGTGGTGAGCGGGTGGTGCGGGTCCGTGGGCTCGTTGTCGGACTGCAGCGCCTGTCGGACTCGCTCCCAGAACAGGCCCCTGTGGGTGTGGGTCCGTGGGCCCCTGTGGGTGTGGGTCCAGCTCAGGTACGTGTGCCTCCTCACCAGCTTCCTCATGCGGTAGAACGGACTCAGCTGATCGGACGAGAGCTCCTCCAGAAACAACAGGATCAACACGTCCTTCTGCTCATCGAACAGACGGAAGCTACAGAGAGAGAAGCAGGTCTGAACCAGGTCTGAACCAGGTCTGAACCAGGTCTGAACCAGGTCTGAACCAGGCCTGAACCAGGTCTGAACCAGGTCTGAACCAGGTCTGAACCAGGCCTGAACCAGGTCTGAACCAGGGCTGAACCAGGGCTGAACCAGGGCTGAACCAGGTCTGAACCAGGTCTGAACCAGGTCTGAACCAGGTCTGAACCAGGTCTGAACCAGGGCTGAACCAGGGCTGAACCAGGTCTGAACCAGGTCTGAACCAGGCCTGAACCAGGCCTGAACCAGGTCTGAACCAGGCCTGAACCAGGCTTGAACCAGGCCTGAACCAGGCCTGAACCAGGTCTGAACCAGGCCTGAACCAGGCCTGAACCAGGCCTGAACCAGGTCTGAACCAGGTCTGAACCAGGTCTGAACCAGGCCTGAACCAGGCCTGAACCAGGCCTGAACCAGGGCTGAACCAGGGCTGAACCAGGGCTGAACCAGGGCTGAACCAGGGCTGAACCAGGTCTGAACCAGGCCTGAACCAGGCCTGAACCAGGTCTGAACCAGGTCTGAACCAGGTCTGAACCAGGTCTGAACCAGGTCTGAACCAGGCCTGAACCAGGTCTGAACCAGGTCTGAACCAGGTCTGAACCAGGCCTGAACCAGGTCTGAACCAGGGCTGAACCAGGGCTGAACCAGGGCTGAACCAGGTCTGAACCAGGTCTGAACCAGGTCTGAACCAGGTCTGAACCAGGTCTGAACCAGGGCTGAACCAGGGCTGAACCAGGTCTGAACCAGGTCTGAACCAGGCCTGAACCAGGCCTGAACCAGGTCTGAACCAGGCCTGAACCAGGCTTGAACCAGGCCTGAACCAGGCCTGAACCAGGTCTGAACCAGGCCTGAACCAGGCCTGAACCAGGCCTGAACCAGGTCTGAACCAGGTCTGAACCAGGTCTGAACCAGGCCTGAACCAGGCCTGAACCAGGCCTGAACCAGGGCTGAACCAGGGCTGAACCAGGGCTGAACCAGGGCTGAACCAGGGCTGAACCAGGTCTGAACCAGGCCTGAACCAGGCCTGAACCAGGGCTGGACCAGGTCTGAACCAGGTCTGAACCAGGTCTGAACCAGGGCTGAACCAGGGCTGGACCAGGCCTGAACCAGGCCTGAACCAGGCCTGAACCAGGCCTGAACCAGGTCTGAACCAGGCCTGAACCAGGCCTGAACCAGGCCTGAACCAGGTCTGAACCAGGTCTGAACCAGGCCTGAACCAGGCCTGAACCAGGTTTGAACCAGGCCTGAACCATGTCTGAACCATGTCTGAACCAGGCCTGAACCAGGCCTGAACCAGGTCTGAACCAGGCCTGAACCAGGCCTGAACCAGGTCTGGACCAGGTCTGAACCAGGTCTGAACCAGGTCTGAACCAGGCCTAAACCAGGCCTGAACCAGGCCTGAACCAGGCCTGAACCAGGCCTGAACCAGGCCTGAACCAGGTCTGGACCAGGTCTGAACCAGGCCTGAACCAGGCCTGAACCAGGCCTGAACCAGGTCTGGACCAGGTCTGAACCAGGGCTGGACCAGGTCTGAACCAGGTCTGAACCAGGTCTGAACCAGGTCTGAACCAGGTCTGAACCAGGTCTGGACCAGGGCTGGACCAGGGCTGGACCAGGTCTGGACCAGGTCTGAACCAGGGCTGGACCAGGTCTGAACCAGGTCTGAACCAGGCCTGAACCAGGCCTGAACCAGGCCTGAACCAGGTCTGAACCAGGCCTGAACCAGGCCTGAACCTGGTCTGAACCAGGGCTGAACCAGGACTAAACCAGGTCAAAACCAGGTCTGAACCAGGACTAAACCAGGTCAAAACCAAGTCTGAACCAAGACTAAACCAGGACTAAACCAGGACTAAATCAGATCTGAACCAATTCTGAACCAGGCAGGATTAAACCAGGTCTAAACCAAGATCAAACCAGGTCTCAAGCAGGACTAAACCAGATATGAAACAGGTCTAAAGAGGACTAAGCCAGGTCTGAACCGGGACTGAACCAGGTTTGACCTAGTTTAAACCAGGACTAAACCAAGACTAACCCAGATCTAAACTAGATCTAACCCAGGACTAACCCAGGACTAGCCCAGGTCTAGCCCAGGACTCTCTGGAGTGAGTACCTGGCCATCTGTATCTCTCGTGAGCACCACTCGCTCTGCAGGTACTGAGCGCTGATCACACACAGAGTCTTCCTGCTGCTGTAGATGGCGTCTGTGATGTTCTCCATTATGGCTTTGCCTGAAACCCCAGAAGAACATTCAAAATCTAGAAGATCATTGTGTTTATTACAGTTTCCATGTGGTTCTCATTCAATAAAACGCCTTTAGAAATGTGGAGGCGACGTTTAACGCTCCTTTATTACGCGAAACTGAGACATGTTCTCATGTTTCCTCCTCAAAAACAGACCTGGAGTCGTGTTTTGTTTCATCACATGTTTGAGTAACTTATCAGTCTGTCCACATCTGCAAAGCTCCAAATTCTCTGTTCCACCTTTTGATGTCATGAAGTGGTAGTTTTCAAATTAACAGCTCCGTTTACCTTTAATTCAGTAGAGATGGGAAATTCCAGGGTTGCAATCTTCCAAATGATCCTAGTGAACGTGGAGTTTCAAAACACATGACATCACAAGGTGGAACAGAGTGTTTTCTGTTTGAGAGAAGAACTCAGCCCAAGGGCGCGGTCACACACCTGCGTGAAGTCGCCTCATCAAACTCAAACCTGCACAAAAACTATGTCGATCGTTTGTGCTGCAAAAAGTTTCGTTTGTGCTTTTTTAGTTTTGGAGAAATTAACGATTCTTTTACAGGTCAAATTGGGGTCAGTCCCACAGGAAGAAGAAAAATGCTCGAAAACGCCCAAAATGGAGTCAATCATTTGTGCTTCATTTGTGCTGCAAAAAGTTTCATTTGTGTGATTCTGGTTCTTCAGATATTTGCAGTTTTATTTTGGTCGATGACGTCGTCCAGAACCTCAGAATGTGAAACAGCCTCAAAACAGGAAGAAAATGATAGAAAACGGTTGTATTTCGTTTGTGCTGTGACAGTTTTCATTTGTGTGAGTTTATTTCTAAAATGATCCATTATTATTTCTGTGGTAATTATAGGACGTCATTTCCGCTGACGGCGACAAACTCCACAAAACTAGTGAAGAGAAACGACCTGAGGCTGTGGAAAAGTCTGTGTTATTCTATAAAATATCAATCAGAAGCAAATGACTAAAGACTGAAACAGACTTTTCCACAGCCTCAGATCGTTTCTCTTCACTAGTTTTGTGGAGTTTGTCGCCGTCAGCGGAAATGACGTCTTATAATTACCGCAGAAATAATAATGAATAATTTTCGAAATAAATTCGCACAAATGAAAATTGTCACAGCACAAAACAGCACAAACCAAATACAATTTTTTAAAATAATTTTCTTCCTGTTTTGAGCTTTATTTAACATTTTCAAGGGCTGGACAACGTCATCGGCCGAAAATAAAACTGCAAATATCTTAAGAACCAGAATCGCACAAACAAAACTTTTTGTAGCACAAATGAAGCACAAACGACTGACTCCATTTTGGGCGTTTTCGAGCATTCTGAAGCTTCCTGTGGGACTGACCCCAATTTGACCTGTAAAAGAATCGTTGATTTCTCTAAAACTAAAGAAGCACAAACAAAACTTTTTGTTTTGCTACAAATGATTGACATAGTTTTTGTGTAGGTTTGCGTTTCATGGGGGCGACTTCCCGGAGGCCTTTCACACCGCTAGTTGAATTATTTGGTCTGCACCAGGAAATAAAATATCTCTTCTGTAGCACAGACTCGTATATCACACTTTCTGTTTTGGCCATTGTGGCTAAATATCCAATTCAAAAATGAGTCGCGGCTGCGTCTGGAGAACGATCTGTTACTGCGCTGAAGTCGCCGAAGGTGCAGAGGAGACGTGTATCCCCTCCCATGATGCATTTTGTATAGTTCAAGTTCGCCTTCACACAGGAGGGACCACACCAGAGTTTGGCATTTGGTGCGAAATCAAGCAGACTGAGACCACCTCTTTTTTGCAGTCTTGGCCCGCTTGATTTAGTGCGGATCCGAGTGCAACTGAAGCGTTCACACTCACGAAAACGAACCAATCTCAGAGCTTTGGCTTTGAATGGAACGCTTGGTGTCTGCTGTTCTGTTGGTGTGAAAGCCCTAAAGCCTAAATCTGCAGAGTTTGTGTGTCAAACATGTGTGAATGAAACAAAACCCATCTCCAGGTGTGTTTGTGCTGAGGAAACTACATCAGATCGTGGCGTCGTTATAACGCGGCGTCACTGACCGGGCTCAAAGTCTCGGTGGTGCAGACATAACTTCCATCCCTGCCGCTCCTCCAGCTCGGGCACCAGATGGTGGTAAACCCACTCCTCGTCGTGAACGTTGTACGAAACAAAAGCGTCGTAAACGTGCGCGCATCCCTCTCTCTTCTTCCTCCGCTCGTACAGAAGCGCTCGGAACAGGAAGTACCCGTAGACCAGCTGCCATCTTAGGAAGTGATAGACGAACGACGAGAGGAGAGTGAGGAGGACCAGAGACGAGCTGGTTAAGAAGCAGATTAAATCCACAGACTCCCAACACGACTGGACGTTGAAGTTTAGCAACAGCTCCCCCTGGTGGGACAGCGGATAGGCGCATCTGTACTGAAAAGCACTGGCCACGTACACCTGTCTGTTCCCCAGGACCCACTCGATGAAGCCGGCGTTGGAGCAGTTACAGACAAACAAATTCCCGGATAAATCGAGATATTTGAGAGAAGGAAGTGACTCAAAAACGGCCTCGTCGATGATCTTTAGCTCATTGTTGGCTAACACCAGTTCCTTCAGTTTGGTCAGATTCGCTTCAGAGATTATGTCCAGCGATTCAAGGCGGTTTCGGGACAAGTCCAGTTTTTGCAGGTCTCCGATTGGCGTAAAAAGCTTTGGATCCGGATTCTGCCATTGGTCATTATTTGTGATTTCAAGATTTCGTAAGCGAGGCGCGTAGAGGAACATTTCTGGGTGAGGTTTGCAGAAGAATCGGGAGGACGAAAACGTGGTCAGATTGTCCAGACCTCGGAGAAAATCTCGAGGTAAAACGACGCACTCGGAGAAGGGAGGGGTGATGACTAAAGTTTGCAGTGACGGCGTTTTAGAGAATTGCTGGGAGGCTGACTCGAAACCTGCTTCTGTGTTGACAAAAACAGGGCTGTAACTCAAGTACCTTAAGTCTGTGAGTCCGTCAAAAGCCCCGTCGTCAACTACAGTCCCTTTTCCTACACTTAACGCTTTCAGACGTGTCATGTTTTGAAATACGTCTTTTTGAAGAACGGAAATGATTTCGTCTGCGTTCAGAAACAAAAGATTGCGCATGATAATGTTGAAACGTTTGTCAAAAATATAAATTAAGTTTCTGTCTATGTAAAGGTTTTGGAGGCTCAGAAGATCCTCGAACACGCAGGAGTTCAGTTCAGACAGACGATTATTACTAAGGATGAGCTCCGTCAACCGAAACAAGCCCGAAAAGTCCGAACACTGCAGTTCTGTGATGCCATTTTTCGCCACTGACAAAACCGTTAACGTTGAGATGTTTCTTACGGCCAACGGGACCTGATAGAAAGAATTCGTATGAAGATTAAGCTCGGAGAGACGCGATAACATCCGGAGAGACGATGGGGGCAGCTTCTTCATGAGGTTTCCTGACAGATCCAGGTCAGTGACGCCGGAGCACGCCTGGAGCAGAGAATCGTTCAAAACGGGAATCGTATTTGCGCGTAAGTCCAACTTTCGCAAAGACGGAACTGCGCAGGCGAAGTCCAGCAGACCTCTGTCCAACAAAGTCTTCGTGAGCCTCAGATTCAGGATCTCCAGCGACTTCACACTTCGAACAATCAGCTCGTACGTTTCGAAAGTAAAATTTGTGCCGCTCAAATCGAGAGCGGTGACATTTTGGAGGAGGGAACTGTCCGATACGTCCCACTCAAGGTTAGACCGGGTTGGAGACAAATTCAGTGATTTTAAACGCGGGAAAATGTTTTGGCGTAGTGTAAATTTTCGTAGAGGGTTTGAACCCAGGTCCAGGTCCGTGACGTTCAAAGGAAATGGGAAACTCTCTGACTCAAAAGTAATTAAAAAGTTTTTTCTTAAATTTAAGACTTGTAACATTGGACACGAGGAAAGTGCGTTCACAAAGTCACTTATTTGGCTGAGATTATTGTTCTGCAAATGTAGCTCCTGCAGATTCGTCAAAGGTCCAAATGCGTCTTTTGAGATGAAGTGGATCAGGTTTGACCCTAAATGCAGATACGTTAGATTGGAAAGTCCTTTGAACGTATCTTTGGTTAAGTTTGTGAGTTTATTCTCTTTCAAACTCAACTGTATTAAAGCTGGAGAATGTAAAAACGCCCCAGGTTCAACGTCTGAAATCTGGTTAAGCTCGAGGTTTAAAGTTTGGAGTCTGTCGAGGCCGGAGAGGTGGTTCAGTCCGAGTCTCGTGAGGTTAAAGTGTTTTACGCTGAGCGACCGGGCCGATGTGGGGAGGTCGGAGGGCATTTCTGTTAAACGACGACCATCACAGGTGACTTTGTGCAGATCTTCGGGGTCCAGAGTGCAGTGACGTAGAGAGAAGAGCCGAGAAGGACGAGGCAGGAGCAGCAGAAACAGGAGGAAGACGAGAGGAGAGGTGTGACGCTCCATCCTGACACCTGGAACAGAGGAGCAGTACAGGTTTATGAAGTCCACCGCCTGCGTGTGAGATGTTAACTGTTTGCATGTTTCACAGTGTGGCTTTAGATGTTGTACGTGTGCATCACTCGGACTCGGAGTTCAAGTCGGTCGATCGAAGCGTCAGAAACAATCCGTGTGTCGTTCGTTCATTCGTTTTTCAAAATAAAACCAAAAATAAGGAAATGAAAAAACTCTTTTCTTCATTCTTTGACTCCAAAAACAAAATGAAAAAACGGATCACAATTCGTTACCAGGAAAATCAGGACTAAAACCAGGTCTAAACCAGGGCTAAACCAGGACTAAACCAAGACTAAAACCAGGACTAAACA